>CM033030.1:1680941-1693441 GCA_019207045.1 Branchiostoma floridae x Branchiostoma belcheri | reverse complement strand
AGGGAGCGGCATCCAGCCTTTGGACACAGGAAGATATAGATAAATAAACAAACAAACAAACAAACAAACCGTGTTGCCGAACCTGAGTGCAGGTGACCACAGAAGGGATGGAGGGAGTGGCATCCAGCCTTTACACACAGGAATAAATAAACAAACAAACAAACCGTGTTGCCGAACCTGAGTGCAGGTGACCACAGAAGGGATGGAGGGAGTGGCATCAAGCCTTTGGACACGGGAATAAATAAATAAACAAACAAACAAACAAACCTTGTTGTCGAACCTGAGTGCAGGTGACCAGAGAAGGGAGGGAGGGAGCGGCATCCAGCCTTTGGACACAGGAATAAATAAACAAACAAACAAACAAACAAACAAACCTTGTTGCCGAACCTGAGTGCAGGTGACCAGAGAAGGGATGGAGGGAGCGGCATCCAGCCTTTGGACACAGGAATAAATAAATAAATAAACAAACAAACAAACAAACAAACCTTGTTGCCGAACCTGAGTGCAGGTGACCACAGAAGGGAGGGAGGAAGCGGCATCCAGCCTTTGGACACAGGAATATATAAATAAATAAACAAACAAACAAACAAACAAACAAACAAACAAACAAACAAACCTTGTTGCCGAACCTGAGTGCAGGTGACCAGAGAAGGGAGGGAGGAAGCGGCATCCAGCCTTTGGACACAGGAATATATAAATAAATAAACAAACAAACAAACAAAAAAACAAACAAACGGACCTTGTTGCCGAACCTGAGTGCAGGTGACCACAGAAGGGAGGGAGGAAGCGGCATCCAGCCTTTGGACACAGGAATATATAAATAAATAAACAAACAACAAACAAACAAACAAACAAACAAACCTTGTTGCCGAACCTGAGTGCAGGTGACCACAGAAGGGAGGGAGGAAGCGGCATCCAGCCTTTGGACACAGGAATATATAAATAAATAAACAAACAAACAAACAAACAAACAAACAAACCTTGTTGCCGAACCTGAGTGCAGGTGACCAGAGAAGGGAGGGAGGGAGCGGCATCCAGCCTTTGGACACAGGAATAAACAAACAAACAAACAAACAAACAAACCTTGTTGCCGAACCTGAGTGCAGGTGACCAAGAAGGGAGGGAGGAAGCGGCATCCAGCCTTTGGACACAGGAATAAACAAACAAACAAACAAACAAACAAACCTTGTTGCCGAACCTGAGTGCAGGTGACCAGAGAAGGGAGGGAGGGAGCGGCATCCAGCCTTTAGACACAGGAATAAATAAATAAACAAACAAACAAACAAACAAACAAACCTTGTTGCCGAACCTGAGTGCAGGTGACCACAGAAGGAATGGAGGGAGCGACATCCAGCCTTTGGACACAGGAATAAATGAACAAACAAACAAATAAACAAACAAACAAACAACAAACAAACCTTGTTGCCGAACCTGAGTGCAGGTGACCAGAGAAGGGATGGAGGGAGCGGCATCCAGCCTTTGGACACAGGAATAAATAAATAAATACAAACAAACAAACAAAACAAACAAACCTTGTTGCCAAACCTGAGTGCAGGTGACCACAGAAGGGATGGAGGGAGCGGCATCCAGCCTTTGGACACAGGAATACATAAATAAACAAACAAACAAACAAACAAATAAACCTTGATGCCGAACCTGAGTGCAGGTGACCAGAGAAGGGAGGGAGGGAGCGGCATCCAGCCTTTGGACACAGGAATATATAAATAAACAAACAAAAAAACAACAAACAAACCTTGTTGCCGAACCTGAGTGCAGGTGACCAGAGAAGGGAGGGAGGGAGCGGCATCCAGCCTTTGGACACAGGAATATAAATAAATAAACAAACAAACAAACAAACAAACAAACCTTGTTGCCGAACCTGAGTGCAGGTGACCAGAGAAGGGATGGAGGGAGCGGCATCCAGCCTTTGGACACAGGAATATATAAATAAATAAACAAACAAACAAACAAACAAACAAACCTTGTTGCCGAACCTGAGTGCAGGTGACCACAGAAGGGATGGAGGGAGCGGCATCCAGCCTTTGGACACAGGAATACATAAATAAATAAACAAACAAACAAAAAAACCTTGATGCCGAACCTGAGTGCAGGTGACCAGAGAAGGGAGGGAGGGAGCGGCATCCAGCCTTTGGACACAGGAATAAATAAACAAACAAACAAACAAACAAAAAACCTTGTTGCCGAACCTGAGTGCAGGTGACCACAGAAGGGAGGGAGGGAGCGGCATCCAGCCTTTGGACACAGGAATAAATAAATAAACAAACAAACAAACAAACAAACCTTGTTGCCGAACCTGAGTGCGATGACCACAGGGATGGAGGGAGGAGGGAGCCTTTGGACACAGGACATAAATAAATAAATAAACAAACAAACAAACAAACCTTGTTGCCGAACCTGAGTGCAGGTGACCAGAGAAGGGAGGGAGGGAGCGGCATCCAGCCTTTGGACACAGGAATATATAATAAATAAACAAACAAACAAACAAACAAACAAACCTTGTTGCCGAACCTGAGTGCAGGTGACCACAGAAGGGAGGGAGGGAGCGGCATCGAGCCTTGGACACAGGAATAAATAAATAAACAAACAAACAAACAAACAGACCTTGTTGCCGAACCTGAGTGCAGGTGACCAGAGAAGGGAGGGAGGGAGCGGCATCCAGCCTTTGGACACAGGAATATATAAATAAATAAACAAACAAACAAACAAACAAACAAACCTTGTTGCCGAACCTGAGTGCAGGTGACCAGAGAAGGGATGGAGGGAGTGGCATCCAGCCTTTAAATTCAGGAATAAATAAATAACAAACAAACAAACAAACAAACAAACCTTGTTGTCGAACCTGAGTGCAGGTGACCACAGAAGGGAGGGAGGGAGCGGCATCCAGCCTTTGGACACAGGAATAAATAAATAAACAAACAAACAAACAAACCTTGTTGCCGAACCTGAGTGCAGGTGACCAGAGAAGGGAGGGAGGGAGCGGCATCCAGCCTTTGGACACAGGAATAAATAAACAAACAAACAAACAAACAAACAAACCTTGTTGCCGAACCTGAGTGCAGGTGACCACAGAAGGGAGGGAGGGAGCGGCATCCAGCCTTTGGACACAGGAATATATAAATAAACAACAAACAAACAAACAAACCTTGTTGCCGAACCTGAGTGCAGGTGACCATAGAAGGGAGGGAGGGAGCGGCATCCAGCCTTTGGACACAGGAATAAATAAACAAATAAACAAACAAACCTTGTTGCCGAACCTGAGTGCAGGTGACCACAGAAGGGAGGGAGGGAGCGGCATCCAGCCTTTGGACACAGGAATATATAAATAAACAAACAAACAAACAAACAAACCTTGTTGCCGAACCTGAGTGCAGGTGACCATAGAAGGGAGGGAGGGAGCGGCATCCAGCCTTTGGACACAGGAATAAATAAATAAATAAACAAACAAACCTTGTTGCCGAACCTGAGTGCAGGTGACCACAGAAGGGAGGGAGGGAGCGGCATCCAGCCTTTGGACACAGGAATAAATAAATAAACAAACAAACAAACCTTGATGCCGAACCTGAGTGCAGGTGACCACAGAAGGGAGGGAGGGAGCGGCATCCAGCCTTTGGACACAGGAATATATAAAAAAACAACAAACAAACAAACAAACCTTGTTGCCGAACCTGAGTGCAGGTGACCATAGAAGGGAGGGAGGGAGCGGCATCCAGCCTTTGGACACAGGAATAAATAAATAATAAAAACAAACAAACCTTGATGCCGAACCTGAGTGCAGGTGACCACAGAAGGGATGGAGGGAGCGGCATCCAGCCTTTGGACACAGGAATATATAAATAAACAAACAAACAAACAAACAAACCTTGTTGCCGAACCTGAGTGCAGGTGACCACAGAAGGGAGGGAGGGAGCGGCATCCAGCCTTTGGACACAGGAATATATAAATAAATAAACAAACAAACAAACAAGCAAACAAACAAACCTTGTTGCCGAACCTGAGTGCAGGTGACCAGAGAATGGATGGAGGGAGCGGCATCCAGCCTTTGGACACAGGAATATATAAATAAATAAACAAACAAACAAACAAACAGACCTTGTTGCCGAACCTGAGTGCAGGTGACCAGAGAAGGGATGGAGGGAGTGGCATCCAGCCTTTGGACACAGGAATAAATAAATAAATAAACAAACAAACAAACCTTGTTGCCGAACCTGAGTGCAGGTGACCAGAGAAGGGAGGGAGGGAGCGGCATCCAGCCTTTGGACACAGGAATATAATAAATAAATAAACAAACAAACAAACAAGCAAACAAACAAACCTTGTTGCCGAACCTGAGTGCAGGTGACCAGAGAAGGGATGGAGGGAGCGGCATCCAGCCTTTGGACACAGGAATAAATAAAACAAACAAACAAGCAAACAAACAAACCTTGTTGCCGAACCTGAGTGCAGGTGACCAGAGAAGGGAGGGAGGGAGCGGCATCCAGCCTTTGGACACAGGAATAAATAAACAAACAAACAAACAAACAAACAAACCTTGTTGCCGAACCTGAGTGCAGGTGACCAGAGAAGGGATGGAGGGAGCGGCATCCAGCCTTTGGACACAGGAATAAATAAACAAACAAACAAACACAACAAACAAACCGTGTTGCCGAACCTGAGTGCAGGTGACCAGAGAAGGGATGGAGGGAGCGGCATCCAGCCTTTGGACACAGGAATAAAAAATAAACAAACAAACAAACAAACAAACCTTGTTACCGAACCTGAGTGCAGGTGACCATAGAAGGGAGGGAGGGAGCGGCATCCAGCCTTTGGACACAGGAATATAATAAATAAATAAACAAACAAACAAACAAACAAACCTTGTTGCCGAACCTGAGTGCAGGTGACCAGAGAAGGGAGGGAGGGAGCGGCATCCAGCCTTTGGACACAGGAATATATAAATAAATAAACAAACAAACAAACAAAAAAACAAACCCTGTTGCCGAACCTGAGTGCAGGTGACCATAGAAGGGAGGGAGGGAGCGGCATCCAGCCTTTGGACACAGGAATATATAAATAAAAAACAAACAAACAAACAAACAGACCTTGTTGCCGAACCTGAGTGCAGGTGACCAGAGAAGGGATGGAGGGAGCGGCATCCAGCCTTTGGACACAGGAATAAATAAATAACAAACAAACAACAAACCGTGTTGCCGAACCTGAGTGCAGGTGACCAGAGAAGGGAGGGAGGGAGCGGCATCCAGCCTTTGGACACAGGAATAAATAAACAAACAAACAAACAAACAAACAAACCGTGTTGCCGAACCTGAGTGCAGGTGACCACAGAAGGGAGGGAGGAGCGGCATCCAGCCTTTGGACACAGGAATAAGTAAACAAACAAACAAACAAACAACAACAAACCGTGTTGCCGAACCTGAGTGCAGGTGACCACAGAAGGGAGGGAGGAGGAGCGGCATCCAGCCTTTGGACACAGGAATAAGTAAACAAACAAACAACAAACACAAACAAACCGTGTGCCGAACCTGAGTGCAGGTGACCAGAGAAGGGAGGGAGGGAGCGGCATCCAGCCTTTGGACACAGGAATAAATAAACAAACAAACAAACAAACAAACAACCTTGTTGCCGAACCTGAGTGCAGGTGACCAGAGAAGGGAGGGAGGGAGCGGCATCCAGCCTTTGGACACAGGAATAAATAAATAAAAAACAAACAAACAAACAAACCTTGTTGCCGAACCTGAGTGCAGGTGACCAGAGAAGGGAGGGAGGGAGCGGCATCCAGCCTTTGGACACAGGAATAAATAAATAAATAAACAAACAAACAAACAAACCTTGTTGCCGAACCTGAGTGCAGGTGACCAGAGAAGGGATGGAGGGAGCGGCATCCAGCCTTTGGACACAGGAATAAATAAATAAACAAACAAACAAACAAACAAACCTTGTTGCCGAACCTGAGTGCAGGTGACCAGAGAAGGGAGGGAGGGAGCGGCATCCAGCCTTTGGACACAGGAATAAATAAATAAACAAACAAAAAACAAACAAACAAACCTTGTTGCCGAACCTGAGTGCAGGTGACCACAGAAGGGAGGGAGGGAGCGGCATCCAGCCTTTGGACACAGGAATAAATAAATAAACAAACAAACAAACAAACAAACAAACCTTGTTGCCGAACCTGAGTGCAGGTGACCAGAGAAGGGAGGGAGGGAGCGGCATCCAGCCTTTGGACACAGGAATAAATAAATAAACAAACAAACAAACAAACAAACAACCTTGTTGCCGAACCTGAGTGCAGGTGACCAGAGAAGGGAGGGAGGGAGCGGCATCCAGCCTTTGGACACAGGAATAAATAAACAAACAAACAAACAAACAAACCTTGTTGCCGAACCTGAGTGCAGGTGACCACAGAAGGGAGGGAGGGAGCGGCATCCAGCCTTTGGACACAGGAATAAAATAAATAACACAAAACAAACAAACAAACCTTGTTGCCGAACCTGAGTGCAGGTGACCAGAGAAGGGATGGAGGGAGCGGCATCCAGCCTTTGGACACAGGAATAAATAAACAAACAAACAAACAAACAAAACCTTGTTACCGAACCTGAGTGCAGGTGACCACAGAAGGGAGGGAGGGAGCGGCATCCAGCCTTTGGACACAGGAATAAATAAATAAACAAACAAACAAACAAACAAACCTTGTTGCCGAACCTGAGTGCAGGTGACCACAGAAGGGATGGAGGGAGCGGCATCCAGCCTTTGGACACAGGAATAAATAAACAAACAAACAAACAAACAAACAAACCTTGTTGCCGAACCTGAGTGCAGGTGACCACAGAAGGGAGGGAGGGAGCGGCATCCAGCCTTTGGACACAGGAATAAATAAATAAACAAACAAACAAACAACAAACAACCTTGTTGCCGAACCTGAGTGCAGGTGACCAGAGAAGGGAGGGAGGGAGCGGCATCCAGCCTTTGGACACAGGAATAATAAATAAACAAACAAACAACAAACAAACCTTGTTGCCGAACCTGAGTGCAGGTGACCACAGAAGGGATGGAGGAGCGGCATCCAGCCTTTGGACACAGGAATAATAAATAAAAAACAAACAAACAAACAAACAAACCTTGTTGCCGAACCTGAGTGCAGGTGACCACAGAAGGGAGGGAGGGAGCGGCATCCAGCCTTTGGACACAGGAAAAATAAACAAACAACAAACAAACAAACCTTGTTGCCGAACCTGAGTGCAGGTGACCACAGAAGGGAGGGAGGGTGAGGGCATCCAGCCTTTGACACAGGAATAAATAAACAACAAACAAACAACAAACAAACCTTGTTGCCGAACCTGAGTGCAGGTGACCACAGAAGGGATGGGAGGGAAGCGGATCCAGCCTTTGGACACAGGAATAAATAAACAAAACAAACAAACAAACAAACAAACCTGTTGCCGAACCTGAGTGCAGGGGAACAGAGAAGGGAGGGAGGGAGCGGCATCAGCCTTTGGACACAGGAATAAATAAATAAACAAACAAACAAACAAACCTTGTTTGCCGACCTGAGTGCAGGTGACCAGAGAAGGGAGGGAGGGCGGCATCCAGCCTTTGGACACAGGAATATATAAATAATAAACAAACAAACAACAACAAACAACCCTTGTGCCGAACCTGAGTGCAGGTGACCACAGAAGGGAGGGAGGGAGCGGCATCCAGCCTTTGGACACAGGAATAAATAAATAACAAAAAACAAACAAACAACCTTGTTGCCGAACCTGAGTGCAGGTGACCAGAGAAGGGAGGGAGGGAGCGGCATCCAGCCTTTGGACACAGAATATATAAATAAAACAAACAACAAACAACAAACAAACCTTGTTGCCGAACCTGAGTGCAGGTGACCAGAGAAGGGAGGGAGGGAGCGGCATCCAGCCTTTGGACACAGGAAAATAATAAATAAACAAAACAAACAAAAAACAAACAAACCTTGTTGCCGAACCTGAGTGCAGGTGACCACAGAAGGGAGGGAGGGGAGCGGCATCCAGCCTTTGGACAGGAATAAATAAATAAACAAACAAACAAACAAACCTTGTTGCCGAACCTGAGTGCAGGTGACCACAGAAGGAGGGAGGGAGCGGCATCCAGCCTTTGGACACAGGAATAATAACAAACACAAACAAACAAACAAACCTTGTTGCCGAACCTGAGTGCAGGTGACCACAGAAGGAGGGAGGGAGCGGCATCCAGCCTTTGGACACAGGAATATAATAAATAAACACACAAACAAACAAACAAACCTTGTTGCCGAACCTGAGTGCAGGTGACCACAGAAGGGAGGGAGGGAGCGGCATCCAGCCTTGGGACACAGAATAAAATAAATAAAACAAACAAACAACCTTGTTGCCGAACCTGAGTGCAGGTGACCACAGAAGGGATGGAGGGAGCGGCATCCAGCCTTGGACACAGGAATAATAAATAAATAAACAAACAACAACAAACAAACCTTGTTGCCGAACTGAGTGCAGGTGCCAGAGAAGGGAGGGAGGGAGCGGCATCCAGCCTTTGACACAGGAATAAAATAAATAAACAAACAAACAAACTTGTTGCCGCCTGAGTGCAGGTGACCACAGAAGGGAGGGAGGGAGCGGCATCCAGCCTTTTGGACAGGAATAAATAAATAACAACAAACACAACAAACAAACCTTGTTGCCGAACCTGAGTGCAGGTGACCAGAGAAGGGAGGGAGGGAGCGGCATCCAGCCTTTGGACACAGGAATAAAAATAAATAAACAAACAAACAAACAACAACAAACCTTGTTGCCGAACCTGAGTGCAGGTGACCAGAGAAGGGAGGGAGGGAGCGGCATCCAGCCTTTGGACACAGGAATATAATAAATAAACAAACAAACAAACCAAACAAACCTTGTTGCCGAACCTGAGTGCAGGTGACCATAGAAGGGAGGGAGGGAGCGGCATCCAGCCTTGGACACAGGATAATAAATAAATTAAACAAACAAACAAACCTTGTTGCCGAACCTGAGTGCAGGTGACAGAGAAGGGAGGGAGGGAGCGGCATCCAGCCTTTGGACACAGGAATAAATAAATAAATAAACAAACAAACAACAAAACAAACCTTGTTGCCGAACCTGAGTGCAGGTGACCAGAGAAGGGAGGGAGGGAGCGGCATCCAGCCTTTGGACACAGGAATACTAAACAAACAAACAACAAACAAACAAACCTTGTTGCCGAACCTGTGCAGGTGACCACAGAAGGGAGGGAGGGAGCGGCATAATCCGCCTTTGGACACAGGAATATAAAATAACAAACAAACCAAACAAACAACCTTTGTTGCCGAACCTGAGTGCAGGTGACCAGAGAAGGGATGGAGGGAGCGGCATCCAGCCTTTGGACACAGGAATAAATAAATAAACAAACAAACAAACAAACAACCTTGTTGCCGAACCTGAGTGCAGGTGACCAAGAAGGGATGGAGGAGCGGCATCCGCCTTTGGACACAGGAAAATAATAAAAAGAAATAAACAAACAACAAACAAACAAACAAACCTTGTTGCCGAACCGAGTGCAGGTGACCACAGAAGGGAGGGAGGGAGCGGCATCCAGCCTTGGACAACAGGAATATATAAATAAATAAACAAACAAACAAACAACAAACCAACCTTGTTGCCGAACCTGAGTGCAGGTGACCAGAGAAGGGAGGAGGGAGCGGCATCCAGCCTTTGACACAGGAATAAATAAATAACAAAACACAAACAACAAACAAACCTTGTGCCGACCTGAGTGCAGGTGACCAGAAGGGAGGAGGAGCGGCATCCAGCCTTTGGACACAGGAATAAATAAAAACAAACAAACAAACAAACAAACCTTGTTGCCGAACTGAGTGCAGGTGACCAGAGAAGGAGGGAGGAGCGGCATCCAGCCTTTGGACACAGGAATAATAAAAACAACAACAAACAAACAAACCTTGTTGCCGAACCTGAGTGCAGGTGACCACAGAAGGGAGGGAGGGAGCGGCATCCAGCCTTTGACACAGGAATAAATAATAATAAACAAACAAACAAACTTGTTGCCGAACCTGAGTGCAGGTGACCAGAGAAGGGAGGGAGGGAGCGGCATCCAGCCTTGGACACAGGAATATATAAATAAACAAACAAACAAACAAACAAACCTGTTGTGCCGACCTGAGTGCAGGTGACCATAGAAGGGAGGGAGGGAGCGGCATCCAGCCTTTGACACAGAATAAATAAATAAATAAACAAACAAACAAACTTGTTGCCGAACCTGAGTGCAGGTGACCAGAGAAGGGAGGGAGGAGCGGCATCCAGCCTTTGGACACAGGTAATAAATAAATAACAAACAAACAAACAAACAAACCTTGTTGCCGAACCTGAGTGCAGGTGACCACAGAAGGGAGGGAGGGAGCGGCATCCAGCCTTTGGACACAGGATATATAAATAAATAAACAAACACACACAAACAGCAACAAACAACCTTGTTGCCGAACCTGAGTGCAGGTGACCAGAGAAGGATGGAGGGAGCGGCATCCAGCCTTGGACACAGGATAAATAAATAATAAACCAACAAACAAACAACAACAAACCTTGTTGCCGAACCTGAGTGCAGGTGACCAGAGAAGGATGGAGGAGCGGCATCCAGCCTTTGGACACAGAATAAATAAATAAAAACAAACAAACAAACAAACCTTGTTGCCGAACCTGAGTGCAGGTGACCAGAGAGGGAGGGAGGGAGCGGCATCCAGCCTTTGGACACAGGAATAAATAAATAACAAAACAAACAAACAAACAAAACCCTTGTTGCCGAACCTGAGTGCAGGTGACCAGAGAAGGGATGGAGGGAGCGGCATCCAGCCTTTGGACACAGGAATAAATAAATAAAACAACAACAAACCAACAAACCTGTGCCGAACCTGAGTGCAGGTGACCAAGAAGGGAGGGAGGGAGCGGCATCCAGCCTTGGACACAGGAATAAATAAATAAATAAACAAACAAACAACAAACCGTGTTGCCCGAACCTGAGTGCAGGTGACCAGAAGAAGGGATGAGGGAGCGGCATCCACCTTTGGACCACAGGAATAAATAACAAACAAACAAACAAACAAACAAACCTTGTTGCCGAACCTGAGTGCAGGTGACCAGAGAAGGGATGAGGGAGCGGCATCCAGCTTTGGACACAGGAATAAATAAATAAATAAACAAACAACAAACAAACCTTGTTGCCGAACCTGAGTGCAGGTGACCAGAGAAGGGAGGAGGGAGCGGCATCCAGCCTTTGACACAGGAATATAAATAATAAACAACAAAACAAACAAACAACCTTGTTGCCGAACCTGATGCAGGTGACCAGAGAAGGGATGGAGGGAGCGGCATCCAGCCTTTGGACACAGGAAATATAAATAATAAACAAACAAACAAACAAACAAACAAACCTTGTTGCCGAACCTGAGTGCAGGTGACCAGAGAAGGAGGAGGGAGCGGCATCCAGCCTTTGGACACAGGAATATATAATAAACAAACCAACAACAACAAACAACCTTGTTGCCGAACCTGAGTGCAGGTGACCAGAGAAGGGATGGAGAGCGGCATCCAGCCTTTGGACACAGGAATAATAAATAATAAACAAACAAACAAACCTTGTTGCCGAACCTGAGTGCAGGTGACCAGAGAAGGGAGGGAGGAGCGGCATCCAGCCTTTGGACACAGGAATAAATAAATAAACAAACAACAAACAAACAAACCTTGTTGCCGAACCTGAGTGCAGGTGACCAGAAGGGATGGAGGGAGCGGCATCCAGCCTTTGGACACAGGAATAAATAATAAACAACAACAAACAAACAAACCTTGTGCCGAACCTGAGTGCAGGTACCAGAGAAGGGAGGGAGGGAGCGGCATCCAGCCTTTGGACACAGGAATAAATAAATAAACAAACAACAACAACAAAACCCTGTTGCCGAACTGAGTGCAGTGTGACCACAGAAGGGATGGAGGGAGCGGCATCCAGCCTTTGGACACAGGAATAAATAAAAACAAACAAACAAAACAAACAACAAACCTTGTTGCCGAACCTGAGTGCAGGTGACCACAGAAGGGAGGGAGGGAGCGGCATCCAGCCTTTGGACACAGGAATAAATAAACAAACAAACAAACAAACAACAAACAACCTTGTTGCCGAACCTGAGTGCGGTGACCAGAGAAGGGAGGGCGGGGAGCGGCATCCAGCCTTTGGACACAGGAAAAATACAAACAACAAACAAACAAACCAACAAACCTTGTTGCCGAACCTGAGTGCAGGTGACAAGAAGGGAGGGAGGGGAGCGGCATCCAGCCTTTGGACACAGGAATAAATAAATAAAAAACAAACAAAAACAACAACCTTGTTGCCGAACCTGAGTGCAGTGACCAGAGAAGGGAGGAGGAGCGGCATCCAGCCTTTGGACACAGGAAAAATAAACAAACAAACAACAAACAAAC
>CM033030.1:1240000-1678941 GCA_019207045.1 Branchiostoma floridae x Branchiostoma belcheri | reverse complement strand
GGGAGCGGCATCCAGCCTTTGGACACAGGAATAAATAAAACAAACAAAACAAACAAACAAACAAAACAACCTGTTGCCGAACCTGAGAGCAGGGACCAGAGAAGGGAGGGAGGGAGCGGCATCAGCCTTTGGACACAGGAATAATAAAAACAAACAACCAAAACAAACAAAAACCTTGTTGCCGAAACCTGAGGCAGGTGACCACAGAAGGGATGGAGGACCGGCATCCAGCCTTTGGACACAGGAATATAAATAAACAAACAAAAAACAAACAAACAAACAAACCTTGTGCCGCCGAACCTGAGAGCAGGACCAGAGAAGGGAGGGAGGGAGCGGCATCCAGCCTTTGGACACAGGAATACATAAATAAATAAAAAACAAACAAAACAAATAAACCTGATGCCGAACTGAGTGCAGGTGACCAGAGAAGGGATGGAGGGAGCGGCATCCAGCCTTTGGACACAGGAATAAATAAATAAACAAACAAACAAACCAACCTGTGTTGCCGAACCTGAGTGCAGGTGACCAGAGAAGGGAGGGAGGGAGCGGCATCCAGCCTGGACACAGGAAATATAAATAAATAAACAAACAAACAACAACAAACAAACAACCTTGTTGCCGAACTGAGTGCAGGTGACCACAGAAGGGAGGGAGGGAGCGGCATCGAGCCTTTGGACACAGGAATAAATAAATAAACAAACAACAAACAAACAGACCTTGTTGCCGAACCTGAGTGCAGGTGACCAGAGAAGGGAGGGAGGGAGCGGCATCCAGCCTTTTGACACAGGAATATATAAATAAATAAACAAACAAACAAACAAACAACAACCTTGTGCCGAACCTGATTGCAGGTGACCAGAGAAGGGATGGAGGGAGGGGCATCCAGCCTTTAAATTCAGGGAATATAAATAATAAACAAACAAACAAACAAACAAACAAACCTTGTTGTCGAACCTGAGTGCGGTGACCACAGAAGGGAGGGAGGGAGCGGCATCGAGCCTTTGGACACAGGAATAAATAAATAAAAAACCAAAACAAAACAAACCTTGTTGCCGAACCTGAGTGCAGGTGACCAGAGAAGGGAGGGAGGGAGCGGCATCCAGCCTTTGGGACACAGGAATAAATAAACAAACAACAAACAAAACAAACAAACCTTGTTGCCGAACCTGAGTGCAGGTGACACAGAAGGGAGGGAGGGAGCGGCATCCAGCCTTGGACACAGGTAATATATAAATACACAAACAAACAAACAAAAAAACCTTGTTGCCGAACCTGAGTGCAGGTGACCAGAGAAGGGAAGGGAGGGAGCGGATCCACCTTTGGACACAGGATTACTTAAATAAATAAACAAACAAACCTTGTTGCCGAACCTGAGTGCAGGTGACCACAGAAGGGAGGGAGGGAGCGGCATCCAGCCTTTGGACACAGGAATATAATAAATAAACAAACAAACAAACAAACAAACCTTGTTGCCGAACCTGAGTGCAGGTGACCATAGAAGGGAGGAGGGAGCGGCATCCAGCCTTTGGACACAGAATAGATAATAACAAGAAACAAACAAACCTTGTTGCCGAACCTGGAGTGCAGGTGACCACAGAAGGGGGTATGGGAGGAGCGGCATCCAGCTTTGGACACAGGAATATATACAATAAACAAACAAACAAACAAACAAACCTTGTTGCCGAACTGAGTGCAGGGTGACCACAGAAGGGAGGGAGGAGCGGCATCCAGCCTTTGGACCAGGAAAGATATAAAATAAATAACAAACAAACAAACAAGCAAACAAACAAACCTTGTTGCCGAACCTGAGTGCAGGTGACCAGAGAATGGATGAAGGGAGCGGCATCCAGCCTTTGGACACAGGAATATAAAATAAATAAACAAACAAACAAACAAACAGACCTTGTTGCCGAACCTGAGTGCAGGTGACCAGAGAGGGATGGAGGGAGTGGCATCCAGCCTTTGGACACAGGAATACAATAAATAAATAAACAAACAAACAAACCTTGTTGCCGACCTGAGTGCAGTGACCAGAGAAGGGAGGGAGGAGCGCATCCAGCCTTTGGACACAGGAATATATAAATAAATAAACAAACAAACAAAAACAAACAAACAAACCTTGTGGCCGAACCTGAGTGCAGGTGACCAGAGAAGGGATGGAGGGAGCGGCATCCAGCCTTTGGACACAGGAATAAATAAACAAACAAACAAGCAAACAAACAAACCTTGTTGCCGAACCTGAGTGCAGGTGACCAGAGAAGGGAGGGGGGGAGCGGTATCCAGCCTTTGGACACAGGAATAAGTAAACAAACAAACAAACAAACAAACAAACCGTTGTTGCCGAACCTGAGTGCAGGTGACCCGAGAAGGGATGGAGGGAGCGGTATCCAGCCTTTGGAACAGGAATAAGTAAACAAAACAAACAAACAAACAAAACAAAACCGTGTTGCCGAACCTGAGTGCAGGTGACCAGAGAAGGGATGGAGGGAGTAGCGGCATCCAGCCTTTGGACACAGGAATAATAAATAAATAAACAACAAACAACAACAAACAAACCTTGTTACCGAACCTGAGTGCAGGTGACCACAGAAGGGAGGGAGGGGAGCGGCATCCAGCCTTTGGACACAGGAATATATAAATAAATAAATAAACAAACAAACAAACAAACAAACCTTGTTGCCGAACCTGATTGCAGGTGACCAGAGAAGGGAGGGAGGGAGTGGCATCCAGCCTTTGGACACAGGATATATAACTAAATAAACAAACAACCAAACAAACACACAAACCTTGTTGCCGAACCTGAGTGCAGGTGACCAGAGAAGGAGGGAGGGAGCGGCATCCAGCCTTGGACACAGGAAATAACAAACAAAACAAACAAACAAAACAAACCTGTTGCCGAACCTGAGTGCAGGTTGACCACAGAAGGGAGGGAGGGAGCGGCATCCAGCCTGTTGGACACAGGAATATATAAATAAACAAACAAACAAACAAACAAACCTTGTTGCCGAACCTGAGTGCAGGTGACCATAGAAGGGAGGGAGGGAGCGGCATCAGCCTTTGGACACAGGAAAATAAATAAATAAAACAAACAAAACCTGTTGCCGAACCTGAGTGCAGGTGACCACAGAAGGGAGGGAGGGAGGGGCATCCAGCCTTTGGACACAGGGAATATCTAAATAAACAAACAAACAAACAAACAAACCTTGTTGCCGAACCTGAGTGCAGGTGACCATAGAAGGGATGGGAGGGGGAGCGGCATCCAGCCTTTGGACACAGGATAAAAGAAAATAAATAAACAAAACCAAACTTGTTGCCGAACCTGAGTGCAGGTGACCACAGAAGGGAGGGAGGGAGCGGCATCCAGCCTTTGGACACAGGAATATATAAATAAACAAACAAAAAAACAAACAAACCTTGTTGCCGAACCTGAGTGCAGGTGACCACAGAAGGGAGGGAGGGAGCGGCATCCAGCCTTTGGACACAGGAATATAAAATAAATAAACAAACAAACAAACAAACAAACAAACAAACCTTGTTGCCGACCTGAGTGCAGGTGACCAGAGAATGGATGGAGGGAGCGGCATCCAGCCTTTGGACACAGGAAATATATAAATAAATAAACAAACAAACAAACAAACAGACCCTTGTTGCCGAACCTGAGTGCAGGTGACCAGAGAAGGGATGGAGGGGAGTGGCATCCAGCCTTTGGACACAGGAATAAATAAATAAATAAACAAACAAACAAACCTTGTTGCCGAACCTGAGTGCAGGTGACCAGAGAAGGGAGGGAGGGAGCGGCATCCAGCCTTTGGACACAGGAATAATAAATAAATAAACAAACAAACAAACAAGCAAACAAACAAACCTTGTTGCCGAACCTGAGTGCAGGTGACCAGAGAAGGGATGGAGGGAGCGGCATCCAGCCTTTGGACACAGGAATAAATAAACAAACAAACAAGCAAACAAACAAACCTTGTTGCCGAACCTGAGTGCAGGTGACCAGAGAAGGGAGGGAGGGAGCGGTATCCAGCCTTTGGACACAGGAATAAGAAACAAACAAACAAACAAACAAACAAACCGTGTTGCCGAACCTGAGTGCAGGTGACCAGAGAAGGGATGGAGGGAGCGGTATCCAGCCTTTGGACACAGGAATAATAAAAAAAAACAAACAAACAAACAAACCGTGTTGCCGAACCTGAGTGCAGGTGACCAGAGAAGGGATGGAGGGAGCGGCATCCAGCCTTTGGACACAGGAATAAATAAATAAACAAACAAACAAACAAACAAACCTTGTTACCGAACCTGAGTGCAGGTGACCATAGAAGGGAGGGAGGGGAGCGGCATCCAGCCTTTGGACACAGGAATATAAATAAATAAAATAAACAAACAAACAAACAAACAAACCTTGTTGCCGAACCTGATTGCAGGTGACCAGAGAAGGAGGGAGGGAGTGGCATCCAGCCTTTGGACACAGGAATATATAAATAATAAAACAAACACACAAACAAAAACAAACAAACCTTGTTGCCGAACCTGAGTGCAGGTGACCATAGAAGGGAGGGAGGGAGCGGCATCCAGCCTTTGGACACAGGAATAATAAATAAAATAAACAAAACCAACAAACAACAAACAGACCTTGTTGCCGAACCTGAGTGCAGGTGACCAGAGAAGGGATGGAGGGAGCGGCATCCAGCCTTTGGACACAGGAATAAATAAATAAACAAACAAAAACAAACCGTGTTGCCGAACCTGAGTGCAGGTGACCAGAGAAGGGAGGGAGGGAGCGGCATCCAGCCTTTGGACACAGGAATTAGTAAACAAACAAAACAAACAAAAAACAAACGTGTTGCCGAACCTGAGTGCAGGTGACCACAAGAAGGGAGGGAGGAAGCGGCATCCAGCCTTTGGACACAGGATAAATAAATAAACAAACAAACAAACAAACAGACCTTGTTGCCGAACATGAGTGCAGGTGACCAGAGAAGGGATGGAGGGAGCGGCATCCAGCCTTTGGACACAGGAATAAAAATAAATAACAAACAAACAAACAAACAAACAAACCTTGTTGCCGAACCTGAGTGCAGGTGACCAGAGAAGGGATGGAGGAGCGGCATCCAGCCTTTGGACACAGGAATAAATAAAACAAACAACAACAAACAAACAAACAAACCTTGTTGCCGAACCTGAGAGCAGTGACCAGAGAAGGGAGGGAGGGAGCGGCATCCAGCCTTTGGACACAGGAATAAATAAACAAACAAACAAACAAACAAACAAACAAACTTGTTGCCGAACCTGAGTGCAGGTGACCAGAGAAGGGATGGAGGGAGCGGCATCCAGCCTTTGGACACAGGAATAAATAAACAAACAAACAAACAAACAAACAAACAAACCTTGTTGCCGAACCTGAGAGCAGGTGACCAGAGAAGGGAGGGAGGGAGCGGCATCCAGCCTTTGGACACAGGATACATAATAAATAAACAAAACAAACAAACAAATAAACCTTGATGCCGAACCTGAGTGCAGGTGACCAGAGAGGGAGGGAGGAGCGGCATCCAGCCTTTGGACACAGGAATAAATAAACAAACAAACAAACAAACAAACCTTGTTACCGAACCTGAGTGCAGGTGACCATAGAAGGGAGGGAGGGAGCGGCATCCAGCCTTTGGACACAGGAATATATAATAAATAAAACAAACAAACAACAACAGACCTTGTTGCCGAACCTGAGTGCAGGTGACCAGAGAAGGGATGGAGGGAGCGGCATCCAGCCTTTGGACACAGGAATAAATAAATAAACAAACAAACAAACAAACAAAACCGTGTTGCCGAACCTGAGTGCAGGTGACCAGAGAGGGAGGGAGGGAGCGGCATCCAGCCTTTGGACACAGGAATAAGTAAACAAAACAAAACAAACAAACAAACAAACCGTGTTGCCGAACCTGAGTGCAGGTGACCACAGAAGGGAGGGAGGAAGCGGCATCCAGCCTTTGGACACAGGAATAAATAATATAACAAACAAACAAACAAACAGAACCTTGTTGCCGAACCTGAGTGCAGGTGACCAGAGAAGGGAGGGAGGGAGCGGCATCCAGCCTTTGGACACAGGAATATATAAAAAATAAAAAAACAACACAAACAAACAAACCTTGTTGCCGAACCTGAGTGCAGGTGACCACAGAAGGGATGGAGGGAGCGGCATCCAGCCTTTGGACACAGGAATAAATAAACAAACAACAAACAAACAAACAAACAAACCTTGTTGCCGAACCTGAGAGCAGGTGACCAGAGAAGGGGGAGGGAGCGGCATCCAGCCTTTGGACACAGGAATAAATAAACAAAAACAAACAAACAAACAAACCTTGTTGCCGAACCTGAGTGCAGGTGACCACAGAAGGGATGGAGGGAGCGGCATCCAGCCTTTGGACACAGGAAAAAATAAACAAACAAACAAACAAACAAAAAAAACAAACCTTGTTGCCGAACCTGAGAGCAGGTGACCAGAGAAGGGAGGGAGGGAGCGGCATCCAGCCTTTGGACACAGGAATACATAAATAAATAAACAAACAAACAAACAAAAATAACCTTGATTGCCGAACCTGAGTGCAGGTGACCAGAGAAGGATGGAGGGAGCGGCATCGAGCCTTTGGACACAGGAATAAATAAATAAACAAACAAACAAACAAACCTTGTTGCCGAACCTGAGTGCAGGTGACCAGAGAAGGGAGGGAGGGAGCGGCATCCAGCCTTTGGACACAGGAATATATAAATAAATAAACAAACAAACAAACAAACAAACAAACCTTGTTGCCGAACCTGAGTGCAGGTGACCACAGAAGGGAGGGAGGGAGCGGCATCGAGCCTTTGGACACAGGAATAAATAAATAAACAAACAAACAAACAAACAGACCTTGTTGCCGAACCTGAGTGCAGGTGACCAGAGAAGGGAGGGAGGGAGCGGCATCCAGCCTTTGGACACAGGAATAAATAAATAAAAACAACAAACAAACCTTGTTGCCGAACCTGAGTGCAGGTGACCAGAGAAGGGAGGGAGGGAGCGGCATCCAGCCTTTGGACACAGGAATAAATAAACAAACAAACAAACAAACAAACAAACCTTGTTGCCGAACCTGAGTGCAGGTGACCACAGAAGGGAGGGAGGGAGCGGCATCCAGCCTTTGGACACAGGAATATATAAATAAACAAACAAACAAACAAACAAACCTTGTTGCCGAACCTGAGTGCAGGTGACCAGAGAGGGGATGGAGGGAGCGGCATCCAGCCTTTGGACACAGGAATATATAAATAAATAAACAAACAAACAAACAAACAAACAAACCTTGTTGCCGAACCTGAGTGCAGGTGACCATAGAAGGGAGGGAGGGAGCGGCATCCAGCCTTTGGACACAGGAATAAATAAATAATAAACAAACAAACCTTGTTGCCGAACCTGAGTGCAGGTGACCACAGAAGGGAGGGAGGGAGCGGCATCCAGCCTTTGGACACAGGAATATATAAATAAACAAACAAACAAACAAACAAACCTTGTTGCCGAACCTGAGTGCAGGTGACCATAGAAGGGAGGGAGGGAGCGGCATCCAGCCTTTGGACACAGGAATAAATAAATAAACAAACAAACAAACCTTGTTGCCGAACCTGAGTGCAGGTGACCACAGAAGGGAGGGAGGGAGCGGCATCCAGCCTTTGGACACAGGAATATATAAATAAACAAACAAACAAACAAACAAACCTTGTTGCCGAACCTGAGTGCAGGTGACCACAGAAGGGAGGGAGGGAGCGGCATCCAGCCTTTGGACACAGGAATATATAAATAAATAAACAAACAAACAAACAAGCAAACAAACAAACCTTGTTGCCGAACCTGAGTGCAGGTGACCAGAGAAGGATGGAGGGAGCGGCATCCAGCCTTTGGACACAGGAATATATAAATAAATAAACAAACAAACAAACAAACAGACCTTGTTGCCGAACCTGAGTGCAGGTGACCAGAGAAGGGATGGAGGGAGTGGCATCCAGCCTTTGGACACAGGAATAAATAAATAAATAAACAAACAAACAAACCTTGTTGCCGAACCTGAGTGCAGGTGACCAGAGAAGGGAGGGAGGGAGCGGCATCCAGCCTTTGGACACAGGAATATATAAATAAATAAACAAACAAACAAACCTTGTTGCCGAACCTGAGTGCAGGTGACCACAGAAGGGATGGAGGGAGCGGCATCCAGCCTTTGGACACAGGAATATATAAATAAATAAACAAACAACAAACAAGCAAACAAACAAACCTTGTTGCCGAACCTGAGTGCAGGTGACCAGAGAAGGGATGGAGGGAGCGGCATCCAGCCTTTGGACACAGGAATAAATAAACAAACAAACAAGCAAACAAACAAACCTTGTTGCCGAACCTGAGTGCAGGTGACCAGAGAAGGGAGGGAGGGAGCGGTATCCAGCCTTTGGACACAGGAATAAGTAAACAAACAAACAAACAAACAAACAAACCGTGTTGCCGAACCTGAGTGCAGGTGACCAGAGAAGGGATGGAGGGAGCGGTATCCAGCCTTTGGACACAGGAATAAGTAAACAAACAAACAAACAAACAAACAAACCGTGTTGCCGAACCTGAGTGCAGGTGACCAGAGAAGGGATGGAGGGAGCGGCATCCAGCCTTTGGACACAGGAATAAATAAATAAACAAACAAAAAACAAACAAACCTTGTTACCGAACCTGAGTGCAGGTGACCATAGAAGGGAGGGAGGGAGCGGCATCCAGCCTTTGGACACAGGAATATATAAATAAATAAATAAACAAACAAACAAACAAACAAACCTTGTTGCCGAACCTGATTGCAGGTGACCAGAGAAGGGAGGGAGGGAGTGGCATCCAGCCTTTGGACACAGGAATATATAAATAAATAAACAAACAAACAAACAAACAAACAAACCTTGTTGCCGAACCTGAGTGCAGGTGACCATAGAAGGGAGGGAGGGAGCGGCATCCAGCCTTTGGACACAGGAATATATAAATAAATAAACAAACAAACAAACAAACAGACCTTGTTGCCGAACCTGAGTGCAGGTGACCACAGAAGGGAGGGAGGGAGCGGTATCCAGCCTTTGGACACAGGAATATATAAATAAATAAATAAACAAACAAACAAACAAACAGACCTTGTTGCCGAACCTGAGTGCAGGTGACCAGAGAAGGGATGGAGGGAGCGGCATCCAGCCTTTGGACACAGGAATAAATAAATAAACAAACAAACAAACCGTGTTGCCGAACCTGAGTGCAGGTGACCAAAGAAGGGAGGGAGGGAGCGGCATCCAGCCTTTGGACACAGGAATAAGTAAACAAACAAACAAACAAACCGTGTTGCCGAACCTGAGTGCAGGTGACCACAGAAGGGAGGGAGGAAGCGGCATCCAGCCTTTGGACACAGGAATAAATAAATAAACAAACAAACAAACAAACAGACCTTGTTGCCGAACCTGAGTGCAGGTGACCAGAGAAGGGAGGGAGGGAGCGGCATCCAGCCTTTGGACACAGGAATATATAAATAAATAAACAAACAAACAAAACAAACAAACCTTGTTGCCGAACCTGAGTGCAGGTGACCACAGAAGGGATGGAGGGAGCGGCATCCAGCCTTTGGACACAGGAATAAATAAACAAACAAACAAACAAACAAACAAACAAACCTTGTTGCCGAACCTGAGAGCAGGTGACCAGAGAAGGGAGGGAGGGAGCGGCATCCAGCCTTTGGACACAGGAATACATAAATAAATAAACAAACAAACAAACAAATAAACCTTGATGCCGAACCTGAGTGCAGGTGACCAGAGAAGGGAGGGAGGGAGCGGCATCCAGCCTTTGGACACAGGAATAAATAAATAAATAAACAAACAAACCTTGTTGCCGAACCTGAGTGCAGGTGACCACAGAAGGGAGGGAGGGAGCGGCATCCAGCCTTTGGACACAGGAATAAATAAATAAATAAACAAACAAACAAACAAACAGACCTTGTTACCGAACCTGAGTGCAGGTGACCAGAGAAGGGAGGGAGGGAGCGGCATCCAGCCTTTGGACACAGGAATATATAAATAAATAAACAAACAAACAAACAAACAGACCTTGTTGCCGAACCTGAGTGCAGGTGACCAGAGAAGGGATGGAGGGAGTGGCATCCAGCCTTTGGACACAGGAATAAATAAATAAATAAACAAACAAACAAACCTTGTTGCCGAACCTGAGTGCAGGTGACCAGAGAAGGGAGGGAGGGAGCGGCATCCAGCCTTTGGACACAGGAATATATAAATAAATAAACAAACAAACAAACCTTGTTGCCGAACCTGAGTGCAGGTGACCACAGAAGGGATGGAGGGAGCGGCATCCAGCCTTTGGACACAGGAATATATAAATAAATAAAAACAAACAAACAAGCAAACAAACAAACCTTGTTGCCGAACCTGAGTGCAGGTGACCAGAGAAGGGATGGAGGGAGCGGCATCCAGCCTTTGGACACAGGAATAAATAAACAAACAAACAAGCAAACAAACAAACCTTGTTGCCGAACCTGAGTGCAGGTGACCAGAGAAGGGAGGGAGGGAGCGGTATCCAGCCTTTGGACACAGGAATAAGTAAACAAAACAAACAAACAAACAAACAAACCGTGTTGCCGAACCTGAGTGCAGGTGACCAGAGAAGGGATGGAGGGAGCGGTATCCAGCCTTTGGACACAGGAATAAGTAAACAAACAAACAAACAAACAAACAAACCGTGTTGCCGAACCTGAGTGCAGGTGACCAGAGAAGGGATGGAGGGAGCGGCATCCAGCCTTTGGACACAGGAATAAATAAATAAACAAACAAACAAACAAACAAACCTTGTTACCGAACCTGAGTGCAGGTGACCATAGAAGGGAGGGAGGGAGCGGCATCCAGCCTTTGGACACAGGAATATATAAATAAATAAATAAACAAACAAACAAACAAACAAACCTTGTTGCCGAACCTGATTGCAGGTGACCAGAGAAGGGAGGGAGGGAGTGGCATCCAGCCTTTGGACACAGGAATATATAAATAAATAAACAAACAAACAAACAAACAAACAAACCTTGTTGCCGAACCTGAGTGCAGGTGACCATAGAAGGGAGGGAGGGAGCGGCATCCAGCCTTTGGACACAGGAATATATAAATAAATAAACAAACAAACAAACAAACAGACCTTGTTGCCGAACCTGAGTGCAGGTGACCAGAGAAGGGATGGAGGGAGCGGCATCCAGCCTTTGGACACAGGAATAAATAAATAAACAAACAAACAAACCGTGTTGCCGAACCTGAGTGCAGGTGACCAAAGAAGGGAGGGAGGGAGCGGCATCCAGCCTTTGGACACAGGAATAAGTAAACAAACAAACAAACAAACCGTGTTGCCGAACCTGAGTGCAGGTGACCACAGAAGGGAGGGAGGAAGCGGCATCCAGCCTTTGGACACAGGAATAAATAAATAAACAAACAAACAAACAAACAGACCTTGTTGCCGAACATGAGTGCAGGTGACCAGAGAAGGGAGGGAGGGAGCGGCATCCAGCCTTTGGACACAGGAATATATAAATAAATAAACAAACAAACAAACAAACAAACCTTGTTGCCGAACCTGAGTGCAGGTGACCACAGAAGGGATGGAGGGAGCGGCATCCAGCCTTTGGACACAGGAATAAATAAACAAACAAACAAACAAACAAACAAACAAACCTTGTTGCCGAACCTGAGAGCAGGTGACCAGAGAAGGGAGGGAGGGAGCGGCATCCAGCCTTTGGACACAGGAATACATAAATAAATAAACAAACAAACAAACAAATAAACCTTGATGCCGAACCTGAGTGCAGGTGACCAGAGAAGGGAGGGAGGGAGCGGCATCCAGCCTTTGGACACAGGAATATATAAATAAATAAACAAACAAACAAACAAACAAACCTTGTTGCCGAACCTGAGTGCAGGTGACCACAGAAGGGATGGAGGGAGCGGCATCCAGCCTTTGGACACAGGAATAAATAAACAAACAAACAAACAAACAAACAAACAAACCTTGTTGCCGAACCTGAGAGCAGGTGACCAGAGAAGGGAGGGAGGGAGCGGCATCCAGCCTTTGGACACAGGAATATATAATAAATAAACAAACAAACAAACAAACAAACCTTGTTGCCGAACCTGAGTGCAGGTGACCACAGAAGGGATGGAGGGAGCGGCATCCAGCCTTTGGACACAGGAATAAATAAACAAACAAACAAACAAACAAACAAACAAACCTTGTTGCCGAACCTGAGAGCAGGTGACCAGAGAAGGGAGGGAGGGAGCGGCATCCAGCCTTTGGACACAGGAATATATAAATAAATAAACAAACAAACAAACAAACAGACCTTGTTGCCGAACCTGAGTGCAGGTGACCAGAGAAGGGATGGAGGGAGCGGCATCCAGCCTTTGGACACAGGAATATATAAATAAATAAACAAACAAACAAACAAACAAACAAACCTTGTTGCCGAACCTGAGTGCAGGTGACCACAGAAGGGAGGGAGGGAGCGGCATCCAGCCTTTGGACACAGGAATACATAAATAAATAAACAAACAAACAAACAAACAAACCGTGTTGCCAAACCTGAGTGCAGGTGACCAGAGAAGGGAGGGAGGGAGCGGCATCCAGCCTTTGGACACAGGAATAAATAAACAAACAAACAAACAAACAAACCTTGTTACCGAACCTGAGTGCAGGTGACCATAGAAGGGAGGGAGGGAGCGGCATCCAGCCTTTGGACACAGGAATATATAAATAAATAAACAAACAAACAAACAAACAGACCTTGTTGCCGAACCTGAGTGCAGGTGACCACAGAAGGGAGGGAGGGAGCGGTATCCAGCCTTTGGACACAGGAATATATAAATAAACAAACAAACAAACCGTGTTGCCGAACCTGAGTGCAGGTGACCAGAGAAGGGAGGGAGGGAGCGGCATCCAGCCTTTGGACACAGGAATAAATAAATAAACAAACAAACAAACAAACAAACCGTGTTGCCGAACCTGAGTGCAGGTGACCAGAGAAGGGAGGGAGGGAGCGGCATCCAGCCTTTGGACACAGGAATAAGTAAACAAACAAACAAACAAACAAACAAACCGTGTTGCCGAACCTGAGTGCAGGTGACCACAGAAGGGAGGGAGGAAGCGGCATCCAGCCTTTGGACACAGGAATAAATAAATAAACAAACAAACAAACAAACAAACCTTGTTGCCGAACCTGAGTGCAGGTGACCACAGAAGGGAGGGAGGGAGCGGCATCCAGCCTTTGGACACAGGAATATATAAATAAATAAACAAACAAACAAACAAACAAACCTTGTTGCCGAACCTGAGTGCAGGTGACCACAGAAGGGATGGAGGGAGCGGCATCCAGCCTTTGGACACAGGAATAAATAAACAAACAAACAAACAAACAAACAAACAAACCTTGTTGCCGAACCTGAGAGCAGGTGACCAGAGAAGGGAGGGAGGGAGCGGCATCCAGCCTTTGGACACAGGAATAAATAAACAAACAAACAAACAAACAAACCTTGTTGCCGAACCTGAGTGCAGGTGACCACAGAAGGGATGGAGGGAGCGGCATCCAGCCTTTGGACACAGGAATAAATAAACAAACAAACAAACAAACAAACAAACAAACCTTGTTGCCGAACCTGAGAGCAGGTGACCAGAGAAGGGAGGGAGGGAGCGGCATCCAGCCTTTGGACACAGGAATACATAAATAAATAAACAAACAAACAAACAAATAAACCTTGATGCCGAACCTGAGTGCAGGTGACCAGAGAAGGGATGGAGGGAGCGGCATCCAGCCTTTGGACACAGGAATAAATAAATAAACAAACAAACAAACAAACAAACCTTGTTACCGAACCTGAGTGCAGGTGACCATAGAAGGGAGGGAGGGAGCGGCATCCAGCCTTTGGACACAGGAATATATAAATAAATAAATAAACAAACAAACAAACAAACAAACCTTGTTGCCGAACCTGATTGCAGGTGACCAGAGAAGGGAGGGAGGGAGTAGCATCCAGCCTTTGGACACAGGAATATATAAATAAATAAACAAACAAACAAACAAACAAACAAACAAACCTTGTTGCCGAACCTGAGTGCAGGTGACCATAGAAGGGAGGGAGGGAGCGGCATCCAGCCTTTGGACACAGGAATAAATAAACAAACAAACAAACAAACAAACAAACCTTGTTGCCGAACCTGAGTGCAGGTGACCACAGAAGGGAGGGAGGGAGCGGCATCGAGCCTTTGGACACAGGAATAAATAAATAAACAAACAAACAAACAAACCTTGTTGCCGAACCTGAGTGCAGGTGACCAGAGAAGGGAGGGAGGGAGCGGCATCCAGCCTTTGGACACAGGAATATATAAATAAATAAACAAACAAACAAACAAACAAACAAACCTTGTTGCCGAACCTGAGTGCAGGTGACCACAGAAGGGAGGGAGGGAGCGGCATCGAGCCTTTGGACACAGGAATAAATAAATAAACAAACAAACAAACAAACAAACAGACCTTGTTGCCGAACCTGAGTGCAGGTGACCAGAGAAGGGAGGGAGGGAGCGGCATCCAGCCTTTGGACACAGGAATATATAAATAAATAAACAAACAAACAAACAAACAAACAAACCTTGTTGCCGAACCTGAGTGCAGGTGACCAGAGAAGGGATGGAGGGAGTGGCATCCAGCCTTTAAATTCAGGAATAAATAAATAAACAAACAAACAAACAAACAAACAAACCTTGTTGCCGAACCTGAGTGCAGGTAACCACAGAAGGGAGGGAGGGAGCGGCATCGAGCCTTTGGACACAGGAATAAATAAATAAACAAACAAACAAACAAACCTTGTTGCCGAACCTGAGTGCAGGTGACCAGAGAAGGGAGGGAGGGAGCGGCATCCAGCCTTTGGACACAGGAATAAATAAACAAACAAACAAACAAACAAACAAACCTTGTTGCCGAACCTGAGTGCAGGTGACCACAGAAGGGAGGGAGGGAGCGGCATCCAGCCTTTGGACACAGGAATATATAAATAAACAAACAAACAAACAAACAAACCTTGTTGCCGAACCTGAGTGCAGGTGACCATAGAAGGGAGGGAGGGAGCGGCATCCAGCCTTTGGACACAGGAATAAATAAATAAATAAACAAACAAACCTTGTTGCCGAACCTGAGTGCAGGTGACCACAGAAGGGAGGGAGGGAGCGGCATCCAGCCTTTGGACACAGGAATAAATAAATAAATAAACAAACAAACCTTGTTGCCGAACCTGAGTGCAGGTGACCACAGAAGGGAGGGAGGGAGCGGCATCCAGCCTTTGGACACAGGAATATATAAATAAACAAACAAACAAAAAACAAACCTTGTTGCCGAACCTGAGTGCAGGTGACCACAGAAGGGAGGGAGGGAGCGGCATCCAGCCTTTGGACATAGGAATATATAAATAAATAAACAAACAAACAAACAAGCAAACAAACAAACCTTGTTGCCGAACCTGAGTGCAGGTGACCAGAGAATGGATGGAGGGAGCGGCATCCAGCCTTTGGACACAGGAATATATAAATAAATAAACAAACAAACAAACAAACAGACCTTGTTGCCGAACCTGAGTGCAGGTGACCAGAGAAGGGATGGAGGGAGTGGCATCCAGCCTTTGGACACAGGAATAAATAAATAAATAAACAAACAAACAAACCTTGTTGCCGAACCTGAGTGCAGGTGACCAGAGAAGGGAGGGAGGGAGCGGCATCCAGCCTTTGGACACAGGAATATATAAATAAATAAACAAACAAACAAACAAGCAAACAAACAAACCTTGTTGCCGAACCTGAGTGCAGGTGACCAGAGAAGGGATGGAGGGAGCGGCATCCAGCCTTTGGACACAGGAATAAATAAACAAACAAACAAGCAAACAAACAAACCTTGTTGCCGAACCTGAGTGCAGGTGACCAGAGAAGGGAGGGAGGGAGCGGCATCCAGCCTTTGGACACAGGAATAAATAAATAAATAAACAAACAAACAAACAAACCTTGTTGCCGAACCTGAGTGCAGGTGACCAGAGAAGGGATGGAGGGAGCGGCATCCAGCCTTTGGACACAGGAATAAATAAATAAATAAACAAACAAACAAACAAACCTTGTTGCCGAACCTGAGTGCAGGTGACCAGAGAAGGGATGGAGGGAGCGGCATCCAGCCTTTGGACACAGGAATAAATAAATAAATAAACAAACAAACAAACAAACCTTGTTGCCGAACCTGAGTGCAGGTGACCAGAGAAGGGATGGAGGGAGCGGCATCCAGCCTTTGGACACAGGAATAAATAAATAAATAAACAAACAAACAAACAAACCTTGTTGCCGAACCTGAGTGCAGGTGACCAGAGAAGGGATGGAGGGAGCGGCATCCAGCCTTTGGACACAGGAATAAATAAATAAATAAACAAACAAACAAACAAACCTTGTTGCCGAACCTGAGTGCAGGTGACCAGAGAAGGGAGGGAGGGAGCGGCATCCAGCCTTTGGACACAGGAATAAATAAATAAATAAACAAACAAACAAACAAACAGACCTTGTTACCGAACCTGAGTGCAGGTGACCAGAGAAGGGAGGGAGGGAGCGGCATCCAGCCTTTGGACACAGGAATATATAAATAAATAAACAAACAAACAAACAAACAAACCGTGTTGCCGAACCTGAGTGCAGGTGACCACAGAAGGGATGGAGGGAGCGGCATCCAGCCTTTGGACACAGGAATAAATAAATAAACAAACAAACAAACAAACAAACAAACCTTGTTGCCAAACCTGAGTGCAGGTGACCAGAGAAGGGAGGGAGGGAGCGGCATCCAGCCTTTGGACACAGGAATAAATAAATAAACAAACAAACAAACAAACAAACAAACCTTGTTGCCGAACATGAGTGCAGGTGACCAGAGAAGGGATGGAGGGAGCGGCATCCAGCCTTTGGACACAGGAATAAATAAACAAATAAACAAACAAACAAACAAACCTTGTTGCCGAACCTGAGTGCAGGTGACCAGAGAAGGGAGGGAGGGAGCGGCATCCAGCCTTTGGACACAGGAATAAATAAATAAACATACAAACAAACAAACCTTGTTGCCGAACTTGAGTGCAGGTGACCACAGAAGGGAGGGAGGGAGCGGCATCCAGCCTTTGGACACAGGAATAAATAAACAAACAAACAAACAAACAAACCTTGTTGCCGAACCTGAGTGCAGGTGACCAGAGAAGGGAGGGAGGGAGTGGCATCCAGCCTTTGGACACAGGAATAAATAAACAAACAAACAAACAAACAAACAAACCTTGTTGCCGAACATGAGTGCAGGTGACCAGAGAAGGGATGGAGGGAGCGGCATCCAGCCTTTGGACACAGGAATAAATAAACAAATAAACAAACAAACAAACAAACCTTGTTGCCGAACCTGAGTGCAGGTGACCACAGAAGGGAGGGAGGGGGCGGCATCCAGCCTTTGGACACAGGAATAAATAAATAAACAAACAAACAAACAAACCTTGTTGCCGAACCTGAGTGCAGATGACCAGAGAAGGGATGGAGGGAGCGGCATCCAGCCTTTGGACACAGGAATAAATAAATAAACAAACAAACAAACAAACAAACCTTGTTGCCGAACCTGAGTGCAGGTGACCAGAGAAGGGAGGGAGGGAGTGGCATCCAGCCTTTGGACACAGGAATAAATAAACAAACAAACAAACAAACAAACAAACCTTGTTGCCGAACTTGAGTGCAGGTGACCAGAGAAGGGATGGAGGGAGTGGCATCCAGCCTTTGGACACAGGAATAAATAAACAAACAAACAAACAAACAAACCTTGTTGCCGAACCTGAGTGCAGGTGACCACAGAAGGGAGGGAGGGGGCGGCATCCAGCCTTTGGACACAGGAATAAATAAATAAACAAACAAACAAACAAACCTTGTTGCCGAACCTGAGTGCAGATGACCAGAGAAGGGATGGAGGGAGCGGCATCCAGCCTTTGGACACAGGAATAAATAAATAAACAAACAAACAAACAAACAAACCTTGTTACCGAACCTGAGTGCAGGTGACCATAGAAGGGAGGGAGGGAGCGGCATCCAGCCTTTGGACACAGGAATAAATAAATAAACAAACAAACAAACCGTGTTGCCGAACCTGAGTGCAGGTGACCACAGAAGGGATGGAGGGAGCGGCATCCAGCCTTTGGACACAGGAATAAATAAATAAACAAACAAACAAACAAACAAACCTTGTTGCCGAACCTGAGTGCAGGTGACCACAGAAGGGATGGAGGGAGCGGCATCCAGCCTTTGGACACAGGAATAAATAAATAAACAAACAAACAAACAAACAAACAAACCTTGTTGCCGAACCTGAGCGCGGGTGACCAGAGAAGGGAGGGAGGGAGCGGCATCCAGCCTTTGGACACAGGAATAAATAAACAAACAAACAAACAAACAAACAAACCTTGTTGCCGAACCTGAGTGCAGGTGACCACAGAAGGGAGGGAGGAAGCGGCATCCAGCCTTTGGACAAAGGAATAAATAAATAAATAAACAAACAAACAAACAAACCTTGTTGCCGAACCTGAGTGCAGGTGACCACAGAAGGGAGGGAGGGAGCGGCATCCAGCCTTTGGACACGGCTCCGCTCAGCCGCTCGTCTATCCACGCGATGTTGTACTCAACAGTCATGGACAGGTTCTAGGAACACATTTCATTCCGTTGTTTAGTTTAATACGATGATTATGGCTCTGCACAAGCAATGCTTTTAAATGTATTGAAGCAAAAGTTGTACGTTATGTCAATACGTTTTAACATATCTGAAAATCGGACTGTGTACGTTTTGGATTGGACACAGCTCCGCTCCAACGTTCATCTGTCCACAGTCTGTTGTACTGAACAGCCATGAACAGCGGTTCTGGGAACACAGTTCTTTTATTTGAATGTTTGGTTACGAAGACTATGGTTTTGGAACAGTATTTTATTGAAATATGTGAAAATAAAAACGGTTATGAAGCATGGTATGTCAATATGTTTTGACAAATCTGAATATCGGACAAGATTTTGGTTGGGTGAGTGTTGTTAGGTACACGCCTTGGGACACCGATCCGCTGAGCCGTTCGTCTGTCCACGCTATGTTATACTCAACAGTCATGGGCAGGTTCTGGAAATACTGTTCATCCCTTCGTTTGGTTTCGTTACGAAGTATATGTTATAGTTTTGGTAGCGTTAGTTTGTAATAGCATAACGTCAGAACGTACGTACTAGTTAACGGTTAAGGTAATCCTACAGCCTTGTGGCTGCCGTAGTGGCAGTGGATTGTTTACCTGGACCAAAGAAAGTCGGGTACCAATTTTTACACCTCGTTGGAGTGAGGAAAGTCGTATAAAGTGCCTATCCCAAGGGTACGAGATCAGCACGACAGGTCTTGAATCCAGGATCAAACGCCCCGCAGTTACGCCACAAGACGCCACACACTTAACATTTACAGGTTTTGGGCATTTAGTAATCATCTTTTTGTTTTGGTTTCCCGATTATATCTTTGTTCAACTTGAATGAATAATGAATGAAAGACCTTTTATTGTACATTCATGCCTCGACGGGCTAGGTACAGGTCACTGATAACAGACATAACAGACATATGCAGAGACAACAAGATACAATTTAACTAAACTTAATTTAATCTTAATGTATTTCTTTTAGAAGTAAAACTTCCGTACCGCATGCTTCTCCGACAGCCAGTCAACCCGCTTAATGTGGACAGTCGTCTGCACGTCTATCCATTCACCTGTTAGACATGAACGAATGAAATTCAATGAATGAATGACTAAATGTAAATGAATAAAGCTCCTTGATATTGTTGTTTATTTATTTGCAAAATCATGCCCGAGGGCTAATTGCATACACAGTATCAAGAACTAAGAGAGGTAAGTACATAAAACTAGTGTCTAATCAACTACATGATACTATGGATACTATTGTCGGGTTTGACTTCTTCGTTGAAGGCAGTGGTTAATGAACTGACCCACGTTCTGTATGATGGTTTCATTTTCCACTGCATTCATTGGACAATATGTACACAATCTCTCGTGGACAGGGAGCTGTTTATAGCGGCCCCTTTCTATTTCTAACGGATGTGCGCTTGTTCTTATCTTACATATGGCTGATCTTTCATTAAACTCATTATGATACAGATAATTAATGTATATGAATGAGTGAATAAATGGATCTTCTTCACAAACGCGTGAATAGATTGAGTGGATGATATACATCAGGCCCCGTTCACGATCTAAAAATACAACCATCTATCCGTTTCGGTAAGCTAAAACGGATTTATAATACATGTCATCAAGAACGCTCCGTTTTGGACTTTATGTAGATTTTTCCGGACCTTCCCAGCGAGGTGAATCTGAAACGATGTCAAGTGTCAAGTGTCATCATGAACGCAAAAGCGGCATGGGTCCTGATTACATCCGGGTACTTGGGGTCAGAATTGGTGGTCTCCTTCTTGTCATGTAATTGCCAGGGCCATAGACCTTGACATGGTAGCTGCAAAAAGCTTAATACTTCACATGCGCACATCGAACCATGAACTAGCCTATTGCTGTTTGCCGTCAGTCCTGGGGCTCTCGTCCTTGTCATACGGGGGGGGGGGGCTTTACTTCTTTATGTAATTCTCTAGGAGTCACCTTGACACCGTCATACCTTGACATGGTAGCTACAAAGAGCTCATGCGCACATGGAACCGTGAGCTAGCCTATTGCTGTTTACCGTCAGTCCTGGGGCTCTCGTCCTTGTCGTACCCCGGCGGCAGTGCCTCGCCGCTTCGCCACGTCAGAAACTCCTGCCAGTCCGCGTCCCTGTATAGTACGGTGGCCCACAAGGACAATTAAGAAACAATGTTGGCCTACAACGACGAATTGGTCGGCGCAGACAACAAAATGATTTGTCGCAACCTTGCTCGGGTCCGAACCTCTGTATATTACTAAGGTATGTTCAATTTTTGTGTTGGAAATTACAGCTCAACTTTGAAGTATCAAATATGATTAACAGAAGCTGTACAATTTGAACTTTGTCCCAGCAAAAGGGAAACACTCGGTCGATGTGGTTGACCTTCTTGAGATGTCTTATTCACAGTATGCGCTGTCTTTCCGGAAACCGGAAGTGTGATGACGTCAGGAGTGAGTCAAAAGTGGCGGGATTGGCCGAAAATTCTTGGTGAGCGTTTTTCTTGTGTTGGAAAAAAAGGTCAGATTGTACAATTATGGATTCTACAAACACAGATGAGTCTTCAATAGAATGAGTTACAAGAGTTAAGATAATGTAATACAACGTACACTTCCTCGACTTCAATGGCGCCCAAAGCGTAGGGGCGGGCGACCGCTTGGGGCGGTGTGGGGGTGGTGGTAGTGGGTGGTGGCGTGGTCGTCGGAGGGGCGGTGGTGGTAGGTGGGGTGTAGCAGAAAGACGACTCCTGTATCATCCCTGGGAAGTGTTAAAAATCAAACACAGGCGTTAGAGGCCTGGTTCTCCGAGACGAAAATTCTTGCGTCATCCCTCGAAACAAAAGCATGTAATTCGTTGATACAAGACACGATTATTTAGGTTAGGTATCCAAATAAACAACATCTTAAGACAATTCACCTCTACAACTGAATCTACGGACATACGGGGGCGTTTCGAGTGGCATCCAAGTGCATCACTCTTCTTAAGCCTCAACCGTCTTGGACATGTTCAACCACTTTTTCCCAGTTAGACCATGTTGACATCAGCGCGGGCAACCGTCGTTTAAAAAAAAAAACATTGCGGACCATAGTGTAAATGGTAATTCAAAATGAATAGCTCTGATTTTGCCGAACGCAGATCTATTAACATAAATAAGACACACAAGAAGTAAAGAAAGGAGTTTCTCACATGTGCACTCGCAGATGAAGGGGTACTCAGACGGACAGCTGATGTCCGCGTACCCGTACCCGCGCTTGATCCGCACGCATGCGCCCGAGTCGTTCGGCTCGCCGCAGCACCAGGACAGGAACGGGTCCGAGCCGTTGTTACAGTGTTTGTACTCCCCTGCGTCCTGGAGATATAACATCGGACATATCAATCCACATACACACACATACACATACACACGCACACACATACACACACACACACCACGATAGGTACGGGTCCGAGCCGTTGTTACAGTGTTTGTACTCCCCTGCGTCCTGGAGATGTAACATCGGACTGTTCAAACCACACACAAACACACACACACATACATACACACGCGCGTACACACAAGCACACACACACACTAACACACGCACACAACACACACAGTCACACACACACACACAACACACACACACACATACATACACACGCGCCCACACAAGCACACACAAACACGCACACACGCACACACAACACACACAGCCGAGCACACACACACACACACACACACACACACACACACATACACACACATACATACACACACACACACAACACACACACACATACACACACACACAGACACACACACAGACACACGCGCAATCACATGCATACACACACACACACACACACAAACACATATGCATACACACACAAACACACATGCACACACATACACCGTATATATATATATAGAGAGAGAGAGAGGGGGGGGGGGAAGAGACAGAGTGAGAAAAAGAGAGACAAAGGGAGAGACAGAGGGAATGACAGAGAGAAAAAAAGACAGAGACAGACAAAGTGACCCCTGAACAATGAAAGTTTCCAAATTCACAAAGATCATAGTATTAATCACCTCGTCCTTTTTCGTCCCCATCCAGATATCAGAACTGAAATGATCGTTAGCAAAGCCCATCAGCAGGTTGAACTCGTCCTGATCGTTCGCCATAGCGAGGTGCCCGCCCTTCGTCAGGCAGGTCAACTCCGCCTGCTCGTGCGACTGGGCTTCCTGTACAAGCAGATACAGGGAGGGCGAGCCGTACGGGTCCCAGCCGTCAGCTGGTAGACAGGGCTGTTCCGCTGCTGTGGGACACACGTGTGATAACAATGAATGACTGGATGGACGGAAACATTTATCATTGTGCATGGTTAGGTCAGTTTTAGCCCTGTACAAGCAGATACATGGATGCCGAACCGTACGCGTCCCAGCCGTCACTCTGTAAGTAGGGCTGGTCCGCTGTTGTGTGGTAACAATGAATGAAGACCTTTATTTATTGCACCTTTTAACGTCAGTTTGGCCCTGTACAAGCAGATACATGGAGGGCGAGCCCTACGTCCCGTGGCACGCCCTGCTGTTTCAGGGCTATATTACAAATTTACATTTATGTGTGCCTGGCCTTTTATGTATCAAGCCTGTATTCATTGATTGTATAATGTTAAGATGTTAAGATGAGAGCTTTATTTTGGTTCTTGCAGTTTAGTACATAAACTGAAATTCTAAACCAAATTACAATTGTGGGCATATGTTCGCCCGAGAGTATAAGTCTTTAAAAAGTATCATTATAAAACATTCATTATAAAATAGAGTTACATAATAAAAGACGTCAGCGTTTCGTCTTCCAGGGAACATTAGACAATTGTCATTGAGAGGAAATGAATGTCTACAAAGTCTTGTTATACAGAGATGTTGCCTGATACAAAAACGACTTTCTAAGTCGCTCAGTGCGACACGCCGGTAGTGTGAGCTGGTTGCAGTTCCTTAGTGTGCGTCCAGTCTGCTGTTGCCTGTTCCCCGTAACCATGTAGTGTAGCGGATGGTCACTGGCGCGCATCTGGTTTAGAAGTGTCACTGCTGCTTCTTCACGCCTGGACCGGAGAGTTGGCAGGAGGGTAGTCGTGCAGGAGGCATCACTGTTTCGGTGAATGATCCTCATGGCTCTTTTCTGTACTGCCTCGAGGGTGTTTGACTGTGAGATGGTGCACCCAACGTACACAACGTTTGCATATTCCAGTACCGGTCTGATGAGGGTTGTGTACACTGTTGTTAAATCCTCAGCAGGCATACCACCTTTGGCAAGAAGACGTAGGAAGTGCAAGCGTTGAGAGCCTTTTCCCGTCACGTGAGAAATGTGGCTGTCATACTTAAGGTTGGAACTGATCTTGAAACCGAGGTAGGGAGCACATGTAACGACTGCTACCTCCTTTCCTCCTAGAGTAAGTGGAGGGAGGTCGGGTGGTATTCTGGCGAAACATATCCTAAGCTCGTACGATTTGTCGCCATTCATGGTCATGTAGTTTTGTGTTGCCCATGAGTCCAGGTGGGTAGCCTCTTCCTGCATGGTGGTGTCGGATTCAGCAGTGATACAGGGGATGCAACGAGACAATCCAATGTCATCAGCATAACCGATGTTGGTGGTCGTTTCGTGTTTGACAGTTCGAGAGGACATATACACCAGGAATAGGTAAGGTGACAAGACTCCCCCCTGGGGTACACCGGAAGTGACGTCGTGCCAGCTGCTGAATTCACCGTTGGCGGCGACACGCTGTTTCCTGCCAGACAGATAACTGTTGATCCAAGTCAACATTAGAACAGGGATACCGCGTGTAGCAAGGTGCTGTAGAAGAATCCCATGGTCTACTTTGTCAAAAGCCTTTGACATATCTGCAAGTAACACGCGCACCACTGATGTCTGCTTGTTGTCAAGACTAGTAACCCAGGACTGGTATGCCTTTAGCAGTGCAGCAGTGGTTGACGATTTAGGCATATATGCAAACTGATCCTTGATCCATGGTTTCATTATGGGGAAGAGTTTGTTTAGCACGAGACGTTCCTGCACCTTTCCCAGTGTAGAGATCAGAGAGATCGGCCTCCAGTCCTTCTTGCACGTAGGGTGTGTTGTTTTGGGTACGGGACAGATGTTTGCAGTTTTCCACGCAGACGGCATGATGCCCGTGTTGTAGGATGTGTTCATCAGATGACAGATGACCGGACTGAGGTCCTCACAGAACTGTCTCAGAACCCAGTTTGGTACACCATCGGGACCACAGGCTTGCCTTGGGTTTAGATTTTTTAACAATGTCTTTACTTGGCCAATGCTGCAGAGATCGTAGGAGTCATCAGTGGGTGGGAGTGGGAACAGAGCAAAGGTGTTGCTGACTGACATCGCCTCCCCGAAGAAGTTGTTTAGGTGATCTGCTACTTGTTTCTCTGGGATGTTGGTGAGAGTGACCTTTCGTTTTGATCTCTGAGTGCGGCCTAGTTCGTTGTTTACAAAATTCCACCAGTCCCGGGGATTTTGCTTTTTCAGCGATCCAATGCACCTGTTGTAGTAAAATCGTTTTTGCTTCCTGATAAGAGTCTGTACATGGTTCCGGAGTTTCTTCCAGCGCTCTGTTTTGCCATATTTCAGGTAGACTGCTTGTCTTTTTTGAAGTGCCGATTTGATGGTGTCGGTCATCCAGTACTTGTCAACGTTTCTGGTCTTCTTCTTCCTGAAAGGTATGCAGGTGTCGAGCATGGTTTGAATGATGTCGTAGAAGGTGGTGACCTTGTCCTCGACTGTGCTTGCGCTGTACACACTGGACCAGTCCGTGATCGCCATGCACAGTCCTAGAGCGTCCTTTCTCTCCTGTGTTACCAGGCGGTAATGTATTCTGATGTTTTATACATGAAATAACGAATAGATAAAATGATCAATTTATGAATATAGCCAGCAAATAGTTAGATAATAGCAGTAAAAAAAAGGGGGAACTCACAGCTCACAGTCATGACCACGGTGCTGTTTTGTCCGACCGTCCCGCACAGAAGGCAGCCGAAGGACAGCAGACCTTGTAGGACCAGCAGAAGAGGCATGTCGTCCTCCTATCGGTCTCAGTGATCGCGTTGTCGGAACTATGATCACTGATCAAACAGTGTAACTATACTTTTTAGGAAATGTGTAAGAGATGCAGTTGTCAAACAATCAACGTCCTGCAGCCATATGTCCTCAGAGCCAGAGGGTCGCCAAATTTAAAAATCGTTCTCGTTCGAAAATTGACGCCATCACATTGAAAAGGGTGTTGCCAGAACAAAGATCGAGACTATGGGGGTGCAAGAGAGATGGTTTTTAAGCCGGTGTCAAACAATAAACGTCCTTCGGTCAAACAAATCCTCATAGCCAGCAGAAGGTCGCCAAATTTCAAAATCGCTTGAGACTGGAGTGAAGTTTTTAACCTACAATTTATGCCCTCACCTTGAGCAGGGTTTGGTGATGTCTTCGACCGATCTATAAAAATCGCGCAATGGCCGAGACATCACCAGTGGTGTTTAAGACTGACATAAACGTTCTTTACGTTTCGCTGACTCTTTTTCCCGCTGGCTTGAATTATATATGAAGGCATGTACGTAAGATTTACGCCTAATTACGCTACGGAGTAACGCATGGAAGATCGGCTACATTTTAAACTTATAAATAACTTCGTGACCAACTACTCTTCACGTCCCCTTCCTACAAATTATAATAGCGAATGTTTTTTTACTGGTTGTGGAATATTAATATGGGAATGTCCTGCCTACACACAAAATAAAACGAAGGGAATTCAAACCCTCCCAGAGAGAAAAGCAATTTGGAAATGGAGTGGTAATTCACTGGTTCCGTCTGACCTCCATAGCACAAACCCGATGTTTACGATAGATTAACTCCATGCGCAGTCATACTCGCCATGGGAGATTACTTTTGCACACACAAGGACAATGTGCTGGTAATTCACGCAAGTTAGTAAGTACTGGCCTCCCGTTATTCAAAGAGCGCCACACACAATGGAGAGACAGAAGGCAAAGGTGCCTTTTTGAGGCCACAATTACAGTGGCTTATATATAAAGAAATTGCTACTCTGTTCGATAGATAAACTCAACTACATTCTGGGAGGCGATAATCCTCACTGTGTAGAAGTAGGCAAATATATCCACGATTGTTTATACCGTAGAACCAATAGTGTAAATGACATGCTAGACCCTTTATGTTGATGTATCCATACCTATAGATATCTATATATATATATGTGTGTGTTTAGTTGTACTGTAAGTAGTTGTTATACATGTAGACCTTCCGAAAGTCGCTGTACTTTTGTAGTGTCAATAAAGATTGTTGTATATACACGTAGTACATGTATAGTCTATACAAGTCATTAGAATGCTTTAAATGGGGTAGGAAATTTCCCGCATAACCTTCGTAAACCCTACTTCGCCTATTGGATCAGTCTTCATTCTTAGTGAGCAATTGGGCTGGTCTCAATCATGATGTTTCTGACCTAGGGAGAAGAGATGCTGTTACAGTTACAATGGAACCCGTAACCTTGGAGTGGCCTTCGGATCACACGTTGAAATAACCTTCAGGTCTTTGTTACGTGGTATAGTCCATACAAAGTTCGAAACACATATATAACGAGTCTTTTTGGTTTGTATCATACAACGCACCCTCAACTAAACCAGCCCAACAAACAACAAATACAACTTCAGGAGCCCAACAGGAAATAGTAAGTCTGAACTTGAAGCAACAACCATTATCCAGTTGTACACCTCCAACGTTATGTACTTTCAGGTAGTACAGGTGTGCTATGATTAGATACATGTATAATATAGTTAAGTTAAAGTCCTAACATTTCAGTACAATCTGTTGTTCTACTAAACAACTCCTTCACAGTTTTGAATCCTTGGTAAAACTAAAACACAGGTAGCCCCATAGCCTTTCTTGCATCTATAGGGTCCGTGGGTTGATATCTACTGTGTCAAGAGCACGGTTCTGGAAGGTGGAGCCCTTCCCCCTCCTTTCACTGCCTTCGCCCTCCCCGACTAAAGTCAGTTTTACACCTGGGTGAAGTGAGGAAAGTCGTGTAAAGCGCCTTTTCCAAGGGTACAACATCTTTGGCATGTCAGGGGATTCTAACCCAAAACCCTAACCATTATGCCAACATGATGTAAAAAGTTGTGCAGTTCTGGACTTCACAGATAAAGACATTCTATACAAGACTTCTTTTTGCACAGTGATTTTATATTATGTGAGTCCCATTCCATATCTCTACATGTAGCTGTCCAAAAATATTATTTTCTGTACATCAAGGTTTAGATTATCTCTTCTAGTTTTTGTCATTAGCTAATGAGTAACGCAAAGACGCACAATAACAGTAATATTTGTTGAAGGTCAACAACTCGTTGGTTTTGCATAAAACACCTGATTGTGTACAAGAATTGTTATTCAGCGACTTACTAACCAGATGAAACTATTCACAAATACGAGGGGCGTGCAATTAGTAATGGTCCTGACCCATTTCCCATAGCAGGAGATTAATGAAACATGGCACAGTTATTAGTCTTTCTCTTCATAGGAATCACCCAGAGTTATGCATTTCTCCCATCGTTTGATGCAGCTCTGGACACCGATTTTGTAGGACACCCCAGGTTGGTCCTCCAACTGATGCCTCATCAATGGCACAAGAGGGACGACCAGGTCTGGGAGCTGTTTCCACAGACTTCCAGCCACGTTTGAATTCAGGATGCCAGCGTTTTACAAGGTCATATGATGGGGCATCATCACCATAAGTTTCATTTATTTCATCAAAAGTCTTCTTTGGTGTGCGTCCTTTCAAATACAAAAACCGGATCACTGCGCGACACTCAACTGGTTCCATTTCACACCTGGTCCATTTCGCACCTGACTAAGTTCAAACACCAGTAAATCAGAAACCAAAATTAGTTCAGAGCTGTCTTTTGCAACATAACCCATAGAGATATGAATTATTACACATACAAAATTTCATTTAGATCAGACAACTGGAAGTGGGTCAGGACCATTACTTATTGCACGCCCCTCGTATAATTTCATCTTTGAATGGATTGAGTGACAACTTTCATAATCGGTACCCTAAGACTATCGCAAAGGGAAAAATCGAATCACTCCAAAATCAGTATCATCAAGAGTTTATATGACTTTATCAGAAGTGTTTCCTTATACTTCCTTGATGAGTTTGTGAAGCTATCTTGGTGATTCTTAAGAAAATAGAGAGTTGATCTTTAAAGGAACATCATCTAGACTATACACAGTTTCTTAGGAAAATCCTTCACTTGATTCCATGGCAGATGTCTTAATTGATGGTTCTTGAGAAACTACAGTTACAAAGGTGCAGGACCATCATCTAGACCTTAAAGAGTCTTGGGAAAGTCACGATGCACTTCTTCCTGGTAAGATGCTGTAAGTGGGACCGCGTAGCACAGTGGTATTGTGTTCGGCCCGTGACCAAGAGGTTGCAGGTTCGAATCCAGATGCGCGTCACCGGTCGTGTCCTTGGGAAAGGCACTTTATACGACTTTCCTCACTTTACTCAGGTGAAAATGAGTACCTAGCTTTGGCTAGGGGCCGTCCCTCGAATAGGACGTTAAATGGAGGTCCCGTGTCTGGGGAGAGCCATACCCCGGGCACGTTAAAGAACCCGCCACACGTGTGATGGTGCGGTGTGAGTGGGCCAAAACCTACAGTACCTGGCCGCACCTGGGGCAATTACTGTCGTATTGAGGTCACCTGAGTGGCGCCAAATGGCAACTCGCTCCAGACCCTTGCGATTTAGCCCCGCCTATTGTAAGCTCCTCGCAATTCAGCCCCTGGCTGCAAAGAGTGAGTAGTCGGCCCACCCAATAACATAACAATAACATAACAAATTGAATAAGTTGATACAGGTTCATCATCTGTACTTAGGAAAGTCCTTTACTTGCACTTCTGAAGATGATTTGTAAGAAAATAGGTGGATCACTGCAACATCATCAGGTAGACTTAAAAGGTCTTCTTTGTTTCCTCTTTGATCCTAGTAAGGTGCTGTTAAAGTGAAAGATACTTAATTGCAATACCATCATCTGGACGTTACAAATTGAAACATTTCAGAAATATCCTAAACTTTACATGACCTCTAGCTGCTTTCTTAAACATGTCTAGATTATTCCTTAGAAAATAGTGTGATAACTGCAAGACCACTGTCTACACTTCTAAAAAAGTCCTCTTAAGTTTCCTCTTTGATCGTGGTAAGATGCTGTGTAGAAGTGAAAGTTAGATCACTTCAAACCATCATCTGGACTTTAAAATGTCCTCAACCTCACTTGACCTCTAGGTTCTTAACACATGTCTTGGTTATTGTCAAGAAAATAGGTGGATCTCCAAGATCATTCTCTGAACTAAAAAAGTCAACTTTCGTTTCCTCTTTGATCCTGGTAAGATATTGTACATGTAAAAGTGAAAGTAAGTTCACTGTAAGACCATCATCTGTCCTTAAACAGTTCCTTGTGAAGTCCTTCTGAGCTTAAAAATAGATTTTTAACCTTGTTCTGAGACAATTCCTTGACAATTCTCAGCCCATTAAATAGTCCTCTTTTGTTTCCTCTTTAATCGTATAAAAGTGAAAGTAAGTTCACTGTAAGACCATCATCTGGACTTTAAACAGTTCCTTGGGGAAGTCCTCCTGAGCAAGGAGGTTAAAAATAGATTTTTAACCTCCTTGTTCTGAGACAACTCATTGACAATTCTCAGCCCACTAAATAGTCCTCTTTTGTTTCCTCTTTAATCGTATAAAAGTGAAAGTAAGTTCACTGTAAGACCATCATCTGGACTTTAAAATGTCCTCAACCTCACTTGACCTCTAGGTTCTTAACACATGTCTTGGTTATTGTAAAGAAAATAGGTGGATCTCCAAGATCATTCTCTGGACTAAAAAAGTCAATTTTCGTTTCCTCTTTGATCCTGGTAAGATGCTGTACATGTAAAAGTGAAAGTAAGTTCACTGTAAGACCATCATCTGGACTTTAAACAGTTCCTTGGGAAAGTCCTTCTGTGCCAAGTCATCAACGATTCCCAGTCCACTAAATAATCCTCTTTTATTTCCTCTTTTTTAATTGTATTGATATGCTATAAAAGTGAAAGTAAGTTCACTGTAAGACCATCATCTGGACTTAAAAATGTCCTCAACTTCACTTGACCTCTAGGTTCTTAACATGTCTTGGTTGTTGTCAAGAAAATAGGTGGATCTCCAAGATTATTCTCTGGACTAAAAAAGTCAATTTTTGTTTCCTCTTTGATCCTGATATAAAAGTAAAAGTAGAGTCTGGTATGATATTGTACATGTAAAAGTGAAAGTAAGTTCACTGTAAGACCATCATCTGGTCTTTAAACAGTTCCTTGGGAAAGTCCTTCTGAGCAAGGAGGTTAAAAATAGATTTTTAACCTCCTTGTTCTGAGACAATTCATTGACCATTCTCAGCCCACTAAATAGTCCTCTTTTGTTTCCTCTTTAATCGTATAAAAGTGAAAGTAAGTTCACTGTAAGACCATCATCTGGACTTTAAAATGTCCTCAACTTCACTTAACCTCTAGGTTCTTAACACATGTCTTGGTTATTGTAAAGAAAATAGGTGGATCTCCAAGATTATTCTCTGGACTAAAAAAGTCAATTTTTGTTTCCTCTTTGATCCTGATATAAAAGAGAAAGTAAGTTCACTGTAAGACCATCATCTGTCCTTAAACATTTCCTTGTGAAGTCCTTCTGAGCTTAAAAATAGATTTTTAACCTCCTTGTTCTGAGACAACTCATTGACAATTCTCAGCCCACTAAATAGTCCTCTTTTTTTTCCTCTTTAATCGTATAAAAGTGAAAGTAAGTTCACTGTAAGACCATCATCTGGACTTTAAAATGTCCTCAACTTCACTTGACCTCTAGGTTCTTAAAACATGTCTTGGCTATCGTCAAGAAAATAAGTGGATCTGCAAGACTGTCATCTGCACTAAAAAAGTCGTGAAAATTTTCGTTTCCTCTTTGATCCTGGTAAGATATTGTACATGTAAAAGTTTAAGTTCACTGTAAGACCATCATCTGGACTTTAAACAGTTCCTTGGGAAAGTCCTTCTGTGCCTCCTCCTTGACGACCCTCAGCCCGCTCTCCGCTACGATCTGCTTGAGGTAGCGGTGGGATCGTGTTACGCTCGAATCGTCCTGGTCAAAAATCACTCCATCCGAGCAGCTGTCATCCGCTACGTTCTCCTTGACGACGATGATGCCGTTCTCGGCGAGCCCCGCCCGACAACGCTGGAAGAAGCTGACCAGGTCCTTGTGTGTGAGGTGTCCCAGGACCCACTGTACCCAGATGACGTCATAGCGACCAGGATCGGGGGTGAAATCCTGCAGGCCACAGCAGATATACCTGCAGATGGGGATGGAAATGTGTGTTAGGCCACACCAAATAGATTCATTGGTTCTTGACTTGGTTCTTGAAAAAGATATGGACATTTCCATGATCACAACTGAAATTTTAAGTCAGGGACCGGTGAGGTGAGGTGAGGAGTCTACAAAAGAAGAAAAACATCTTCAGTCAGTGTTTTCCTTCAAGATATCTTGATAATTCTTAAGAAAATGCAAAGATGCAGGACTATCATCTAGATCTTAAACATGTCTTGAAGAAAGTTCTTCTGTGTTCCTCCTCGATCCTGGTAAGAGGCTGTAAAAAATACCTACAGATGGGGATGGAAATGTGTGTTAGGCCACACCAATATGATTCCTTGGTTCATGACTACCTGGACAAAAATACTGAAAACAAAGCCTTGGGACCAGGTTCATGCCTTGATGTTTTTGGTATATGTAAGATCAGTCTTTCTCAGTTTCTGAATCAAAGTTGACCTGTAACTTCCTGAGTTTTACCGCCACAAATGAACTTTCAAGTTAAGCCTTAAGGTAAGGTGATTTCAAACTTCAGTTGGGGTTCGGATTCTACACCTACAAGTAAAAAAATAACTACTGTAGCACTGCAGTTTCAGACATTTAAGCACACATTGGTCTTGGCCTGGTTAACACATTGCTTACCTGTCTACTTTCTTGGCGCTGGAGCCGAGGTAAGTCTTGGCCTGGTGAAGGAACTTCTGACACACCTTAGTCAGGATTCGAACCCCGTACCTACAAGTCAATAACCCTGATGGACACGTGTTACTCACCTGTCTACTTTCTTGGCGCTGGAGCCGAGGTAAGTCTTGGCCTGGTGAAGGAACTTCTGACACACCTTAGTCAGGATTCGAACCCCGTACCTACAAGTCAATAACCCTGATGGACACGTGTTACTCACCTGTCTACTTTCTTGGCGCTGGAGCCGAGGTAAGTCTTGGCCTGGTCTAGAAACTTCTGGCACACCTTAGTCAGGATTCGAACCCCGTACCTACAAGTCAATAACCCTGATGGACACGTGTTACTCACCTGTCTACTTTCTTGGCGCTGGAGCCCAGGTAAGTCTTGGCCTGGTCGAGAAACTTCTGACACACCTTAGTCAGGATTCGAACCCCGTACCTACAAGTCAATAACCCTGATGGACACGTGTTACTCACCTGTCTACTTTCTTGGCGCTGGAGCCCAGGTAAGTCTTGGCCTGGTCGAGAAACTTCTGACACACCTTAGTCAGGATTCGAACCCCGTACCTACAAGTCAATAACCCTGATGGACACGTGTTACTCACCTGTCTACTTTCTTGGCGCTGGAGCCCAGGTAAGTCTTGGCCTGGTCGAGAAACTTCTGACACACCTTAGTCAGGATTCGAACCCCGTACCTACAAGTCAATAACCCTGATGGACACGTGTTACTCACCTGTCTACTTTCTTGGCGCTGGAGCCCAGGTAAGTCTTGGCCTGGTCGAGAAACTTCTGACACACCTTAGTCAGGATTCGAACCCGTACCTACAAGTCAATAACCCTGATGGACACGTGTTACTCACCTGTCTACTTTCTTGGCGCTGGAGCCCAGGTAAGTCTTGGCACAGTAACACACCCCAGCCTTCAAACCAGGGCTGCTTCCAGCTTTAACTTTTTCTTTCAGTGTTTGAAAGCCAGTTTTACTACATCTTACTCACCTGTCTACTTTCTTGGCGCTGGATCCCAGGTAAGTCTTGGCCTGGTCTAGAAACTTCTGACACACCTCCACCATGTCCACCCTGCTGAAGAGGGGACACAGCAGGCCGTGGGACACCCGCCCGATCCCCGCGCCGCAGTCCACCGCTCGCCGCGTTTTCGTCTTCGCATTCGGGCCCTGGGGTTCAAGATCATCGATAATGTGAAGACGAGTAACAAAAAAAGACGTAAACTTTAAGGTAGTTCCATAGCAGGTTACAAGGCCAAAGTGATAGTGGGCTGTTATCCACTGTGACTACACTCTAGGGCACATCACTGGGAGGCAGAGCCCATCCCTCTCCTTTCACCCCTTTTACCTCCCAGGCAAAATTCAGGTATTTCACCTTGGCAAAGAAAAGTCATTATTGCCTTTCTCAATGGCACAACATTAGAATAGTAACATGTCAGGGCTTTAGAGGCTTTTTCTGGCCGTCTGGGTTCTGGGCCAAATACCCTAACCAACGTCACAGCACCATAAACATATGAGAAAAATAAGTATTCTACATTAAGTTTACCAGTTACTGCTGGCCATTCTTTTTGCTTGCAACTACTGAGGATTGGGCTACATAGTATGTAAATATATATATTGTACCAGGCTACATATCAAGTCATTTGAAATATAGTTCTGTCTTAACTGTTAAAGCTGAAATCTAAGAAACATCTTCCTTACTGAGATGAATTCTTGTAGGAACTTCTTGGACCCCTTGATGTCGAGCTTGTCCACCTTGGAGTACCCGCCCAGCATCCCGTCCACGGTGGCAGGGATCTCCTTCCAGTACGTCTCCGCATCTCCGTAGAACTGCTTATCAGGGTAGTTATCCATACTGGACATCTGAGGTCCACACGAGGGTTAGAATGGGTGGAGATCTGTGGATCGATGGAATGAATGAAGGAATGAATGAATGAGTGAGTGGACGAGGAATACGTGTACCCTAACCCTAACCCTTCCAGTATGTCTCAGTATCTCCGTAGAACTGCTTATCTGGGTAGTTTATAATCCATACTGGACATCTGAGGTCCACACGAGGGTTAGAATGGGTGGAGATCTGTGGATCGATGGAATGAGTGAAGGAAGGAATGAATGAGTGAGTGGACGAGGAATGAATGTACCCTAACCCTAAGCCTTCCAGCATAACTCTCTGGGTCTCTGTAGAAATAGTTATTCAGGTACTTATCCATGCTGGACATCTGAAGTCCACAGGAGGGTTAGAATGGAGGGCGATCTGTGGATTGATGGATTGAATGAAGGAAGGAATGAATGAGTGAACGAGGAATGGATGCCCTCTAACCCTAACCCTTCCAGTAGGTCTCCGCATCTCCGTAGAACTGCTTATCAGGGTAGTTATCCATGCTGGACATCTGAAGTCCACACGAGGGTTAGAATGGGAGGAGATCTGTGGATCGATGGAATGAATGAAGGAATGAATGAATGAGTGAGTGGACGAGGAATACGTGTACCCTAACCCTAACCCTTCCTGTAACTCTCTGCATCTCCGTAGAACTGCTTATCTTGGTAGTTATCCATACTGGACATCTGGAGTCCACAGGAGGGTTAGAATGGAGGGAGATCTGTGGATCGATGGAATGAATGAAGGAATGAATGAATGAGTGAGTGGACGAGGAATAAGTGTACCCTAACCCTAACACTTCCAGTAACTCTCCGCATCCCCGTAAAACTGCTTATCTTGGTAGTTATCCATGCTGGACATCTGGAGTCCACAGGAGGGTTAGAATGGGAGGAGATCTGTGGATCGATGGAATGAATGAAGGAATGAATGAATGAGTGAGTGGACGAGGAATAAGTGTACCCTAACCCTAACCTTTCCAGTATAACTCTCAGCATCTCCATAGAACTGCTTATCTGGGTAGTTTATAATCCATACTGGATATCTGAAGTCCACAGGAGGGTAAGAACAGGAGGAGTCTAGAGCTGAAAGTTGGTGGAATGAATGAAGGAATGAATGGGTGGAAGAGGAATGAATGTGCCCTAGCCCTAAGTTAAACCTTGGAGTATAGCTCTCAGTATCTCCTACAACTGCTTATCCAGGTACTAGTACTCAAGTAGTACTATAATCCATGCTGGACATCTGAAGTCCACAGGAGGGTCAGAATGGGGGAGATCTGTGGATCGATGGAATGAATGAAGGAAGGAATGAATGAGGAATGAGTGTACCCTAACCCTAACCCTTCCCTTATAACTCTCTGCATCTCCGTAAAACTGCTTATCAGGGTAGTTATCCATACTGGACATCTGAGGTCCACACGAGGGTTAGAATGGGTGGAGATCTGTGAATCGATGGAATGAATGAAGGAATGAATGAATGAGTGAGTGGACGAGGAATGAGTGTACCCTAACCCTAACCCTTCCAGTATAGCTCTCAGCATCTCCATAGAACTGCTTATCTGGGTAGTTTATAATCCATACTGGATATCTGAGGTCCACACGAGGGTTAGAATGGAGGGAGATCTGTGGATCGATGGAATGAATGAAGGAATGAATCAGTGAGTGAGTGGACGAGGAATAAGTGTACCCTAACCCTAACCCTTCCAGTATAACTCTCTGCATCTCCGCAGAACTGCTTATCTGGGTAGTTTATAATCCATACTGGATATCTGAAGTCCACAGGAGGGTAAGAACAGGAGGAGTCTAGATCTGGAAGTCGGTGGAATGTATTGATGTGGGAATGATCGCACGAGCAGCTGACTAAAAATGACCCCGAGTATGCATCATGACGTACAAAATAACAAAATGTTCATTATTTGATTTACATGTAGAATAACAACACATGAGTTTATATGATTACAAGGGGAGTGGTACAGAAGGAAATGAATGAGTGAATAAGCAAATTTTTTCTGCAAAATGATGGTGATTTCTGCAGTATGTAATATATATGATTCATTAAACCAAGTATGAGCTATTTGATATAAGTAGGTTACCAAATGTCTCATGTACAGAAGGACAAAATATACCTGTAAATGTACCAGTTGAGTACCTGGACGTGATTCCCCAGCAAGGGGCTTTGTCAAGTAAAACACTTTATTACCTAATGAAAGCTCCTTGAGTAAAGTAAAATGTAGACCTACTGACAGGTAATACGTGTTGAATCATAAGTCTTATCGACTGGCTATAACACTTTATTTTTGTCTGTTGTTACATTGTATTTTGACTTGAATCTTATATTAGAACTAGAAATATAATCTTGTAAATCACTCCTGTCTAAAAGATGATATCTATCTAGTATGAACACCGGTGTTGCACGGGTAAACTCACTTCATAGGCCCTGTGAGAATTTGGTCATGCGCCACCCACCATTGTCAACAGACAGGAACGCACTAGCATGTCCACACTCTCGGACTTGTCTCAGCTTATCCGTAAATGCGAACATCGTGCTGTTTTCATCAGTATCTTAATGAGAAATTTACCAATACTTTGACATTAATCACTACTTGTTAGCATATGGAGAACTTAATCTATGTTGGTGTAAATTGCATAAGAGCAAATTCTCACAGGAGTCTGCCCATGTGTTCCTGCATCTACCATTGAATGGATAATGGCTATTTTTGGTCACTAAAATAACTCCCGGGGTTCAGCCATGGCCGTCCAAATTTGGAGAACCGAGTTATTTATAACGACAGGCAGTTCGGTGTAATTTGCAGGAGCATGGGGTTATTTTCATGATTTTAGCACGAAAAAAGCTGCACAATATCTGAATGTTATGAATAGGAAACTACAATGTTCTTTATCCAAACTAACCCTCATCAGTCAAACGTCAGCACACGTAACGTGATAGAACAGCTGTTTTGGCACATGTCACCATGCTACTCCGCCCCCCTCCCATTTCCGATCATCTCAGATCGTTTCAAATCTCTTTCCTAAACAAATATGTGAAAACTACGACAATAAACAAGTTATAACGATACGTACTGTAGTCATAAAGAAAAACAATCATCAGCAGACGACTAAAACGACATTTCAAGTACGAAACTTACCGTGAACTTTTACTATCTTTTCCTTCCCGTCTCTTCAAGAAAGCAGTCTCGTTCTCAGGGTTTGATTGACCAGAGTGCCCTGGGTACGAGATAACCCCAGGAGGTGAAAGTTCAGGTCAGAGGTTATCAAAATGGCGGGTAAACAGTGAAAGTGAAACTTTGTTGCTGGTTTCGTTGTGATTTTTCCTTCTTAAGCGCGCTCTGAAAGGTAGGGATGTTACATACGTGGAGGGAAATATTATATAATGTATTGCACATTGTTTTCTGTTGTTATTTTTTTACGACTTGTTTAAAATCAACAGGCAAAAATATCTGAAAACATAGAACACCCCACTGAAATTCCAATGGTTGATCCACACACAGCAGGACTTATGTTAATGCCTTGAGGATACCTTGAGGATATTACGTTGTAGTAAGGCTCCCGCCTGTTGACACAACCTCTTCACTCCTGGTATCTCTTATGTTCCCAAAACTTGTCCAGCAATTTGTTTTGAAAGTGTTGAAAATGTTTGAATATGTACTGTTTGCTGTTACCACTTCCTCGGGCAAAGACTTCAAGTTCCACAATCGAACTGTCCTTGCAGATAATACGTTTGTATCGTAGCTAGTAAGTTAACTAGATTCTTTGAAAGTCTATAAGTTTATGCGATTTGGGTCATCTCCGGTGTATTAACACCTCTCCACAAGAACTGCAATCCTTTATTAAATTCCTCTTGGCACGGTTGGGTAAGTTGACTAATTTTGTACCATTCAAGTCAGATAAAGAACAATGGATCAGGATTAGAACCCTCGAACTCTACGTCCAGACACAGAGTTCTAAACTTTCCCAGCCCCTAGATTAGACTGTGTTGTTGTTGTTGTTGTTGTTGTGCTCATTTAACGTCTATTATTTCGCTAGACGTGGTCTCTTGGTGCTGAGTAACACATGGTTTGTTATTGAGTCAGAGGAACCAGGAACCTGTGCTGTTGCTGATCATGGACATGATGATGATATTTTCCACAGGAAACCGAGATGTCCCACAAGAGGCCACACCCGTCTCCACGGCAACCGTATCCCAAGCAACACAGCAACAAGCCCCGCCCTCGGAGACAGCAGTTCACCCAAGACGTCTGGGATGAGATGGAGAGACTCTTCAGCAAGAAGTTCTCCTTCCAGAAGCCCGAGGATGACCCGTGGCGCCTTCCTCCCGCCGAGGTTTTCTTCACCAATCAGAACCAGCCGTTTCCTCAGCTCTTAGAGATGAAGGAGGAACTCAACAGGGTCAAAGGTCAGTGCCTGTATTGCTCTATGCAATCATCATCGAGTGATCTTGGTGCTTGGGAAAGGTCCATTCTTGTTTCCACTGCGAAAATTAGATATCTTTCCTTCCTTTCTTTCTCCGTCCTGTCTTGTCTTTACTCTGTGTGTACGGTCATGATAGCGTCTTGAGCATCATATGAGGGACATTTGCATTGATCCTTATGAAGTGACTACCTTGACTTGTTCAACAGATGTACTTGTATTTATTGAATTGTTCTGCCAGTTCATTCTAGTGACACTGAAGAAGAGTGATGACTGTCTTGAAGTACTAGTAATTCTCTCTTTCTTATCCAGTTGTGACGAGTGAATTGTCTTTGTTTATTGATTACCTGGATATCTAGATAGCCTTCATAGACGTGTATTGACCATCCTAATTGTGTCTTTTAAAATGATAAAGGCTAAGACTTGAAGTGTTGGCCAAATTCTCACTCCTGTAGGTCTTTTAAGTGATAAAGAGATCCGCAGCTGGCATGAGCACACAAACCAGACGAACCGCGCCGGGAAAGTCATCTCCCATCTCAAACAGACCATCCACCCACAGCTCTGCACACAGGTTAGGCATGTTTTTATATCTTTACTAGTAAGTTAGTATTAGGCCATATCAATTCAAGTTGTTGGGTGTCAGACATTTTTACGTCAAATTTTAGAAAGAGTAAGCCTAGGCCTGGAGTGCAGTCTTGTTGTGTTTTTAGTAGCTCAACAAAGCTTCCTTAGGGAATGACAAAAAGCACAACAAGGTTGAACTCCAGGCTATAGGGAGAGGATGTCATGGAAACGATACATCTGACACTTTTCACTCCCTGAAACTGTGTATAGCAAGGTACAGGCTATCCTCTTAGAGTTAGACCCTGTCTTTATGTTTATATTCCATTATTTTTTTTGAAGAACCAACAAGAAAACATGCATCTTACTATCATATACATGTATTTTAACCCCTGAAACTGTGAGTACCACAGTACAGCCCTCATGACACTGTTTTAACCCTTGAACTGCCAATCCCGGATATATCCGGCATATATACATGCCCTGTGTGCCATGCCCGGATATATCCTAGTACTAGTACGTACTAGTATTCCCCTCAAAGTAGCAGCTTTGCGGGCATGTAGCACACAAACCCCGAAAGTCAGGGACTTCAGCCTTGTTCGGGGGATTCTTTTTGGAGGTGAGCAGCCAACCCTGTCACTGATAGCATTTTATAGTGCTGAAACCCTGCAGCTGGTAGTTTAAGGGTTAAATATTTCAATAATTGCATTATTTTGAAAATCAAAGAACTGCAAATAAAATTAGTGTGGACTTTAAGAATTCCTTTTCTGCACGCAGGCTTGGTGCAAGTTCCACGAGATCGTCTCCACCTTCCCGCTGGTGTCTGACGCGGCGGTGGAAAGTGGCGTGTTTAACAGCGTGCACGTGTGCGAGGCTCCCGGAGCGTTCATCACGAGCCTGAACCACTTCCTGGCCAACTGGAGGGTCGACTGCGAGTGGAACTGGGTTGGAAACTCTCTCAATCCTTATTACGAGGGCAACGACCTCGAGCACACGATAGACGATGACAGGTTAGTTCAGTTCAGTTCAGTTTATCCTCATAAGAGGTGCCATTAATGATGTAACCAAGTTTGATCGATATTGAGCCTTCATCACGAGTCTGAACCACTTCCTGGCCAACTGGAGGGTCGACTGCGAGTGGAATTGGGTCGGCAACTCCCTCAACCCTTACTACGAGGGCAACGACCTCGAGCACACGATAGACGATGACAGGTCAGGGTGTGATCTTATCAATTTGTCGTTTTTGGTTTGTCTGAAGAGCCTTGGTTACGGTCCCTGGAGCACTGCATCCCTATCCCCTGGCCATGCACCCCCTAAGTTGTCTTCCAACGTTTCCTATTGGACATCTGAAATTGTCTTCATTCATACATGTACTTAGAGTATAAAAGACCGGTTTCTTCCAGATCACTTCAGTGTCACCGACGAAGGATAGTGGATTCTATCCGAAACGTCTGACCGTGTCCAAAACCATATCCAGCTGCTTGAGTAACTACTTTTTGGTGTATCTTATTACCTGGATGTCTAACCTTCATCGATGCTTATACCCCCTTTCCTGAGTAGTAGATCTTCTGACAGGGTTTAGAGGCTTTAGAGGCTTTATTCGTCCATTAGCAGAGATACAAACAATGTACAATGCTACTACATGCAGGTCACATGTGTAATGGTTTATTGAGCAAAAACATATCGCTACATTCGCAGCCTAACGGCTGAATTGCAGTTGCAATATCACAATAAAACAAACGCATTCGATCTATGTCCAACAAGGCAAATCATTACATACATGTCCAGAAATGGGTGAAATGTACGAAGTTTGGATCAGCCTACGTCACACGTAATTTCCGACAACTTCTAGCTTCCGACAACTTCCGACAACCACTGTCGGCAAAGTTCGGGAAACGTCGACAATTATCTGTGACGTAGCTACGCTATAGCTAAGTTCGTACATGGGGCGGACCTAATGTACGATGTACGATGTTCGAAGTTAATATGTTTTCTACTTTGTGGGTTTTGCTAAGTTCGTACATGGGGCTGACCTAATGTACGATGTACGATGTTCGAAGTTAAGATTTTTCTATTTTGTGGGTTATGCTAAGTTCGTACATGGGGCGGACCTAATGTACGATGTACGATGTACGAAGTTAAGATATTTTGATTATGCTGTGGGTTATGCTAACTCTGTACGCAGCATTTTATTCTACTTTCACCTGTCGCACATGGTAAATGTGAAACATGTAGAATAACGATGTTTTGTCTGAAAATAATGAAAATGCAACATGTATTGCATTTATCTTTTGTTGAACATTTATTTTTGATAATTTACAAGGTCAGCAGTCCTGCTCTCTCCAGTTTTCTCTCTTCTCGAACATTGTGTACGTAGATCAACCCTGCCCCTCTGTACTAAGTTAGATTTTTTAAGTTCGTACATCGTACATCGTACATCAACCCTGCCCCTCTGTACTAAGTTAGATTTTTTAAGTTCGTACATCGTACATCGTACATCAACCCTGCCCCTCTGTACTAAGTTAGATTTTTTAAGTTCGTACATCGTACATCGTACACCAACCCTGCCCCTATGTACTAAGTTAGATTTTTTAAGTTCGTACATCGTACATCGTACACCAACCCTGCCCCTATGTACTAAGTTAGATTTTTTAAGTTCGTACATCGTACATCGTACATCAACCCTGCCCCTCTGTACTAAGTTAGATTTTTTAAGTTCGTACATCGTACATCGTACACCAACCCTGCCCCTATGTACTAAGTTGGATTTTTTAAGTTCGTACATCGTACATCAACCCTGCCCCTCTGTACTAAGTTAGATTTTTTAAGTTCGTACATCGTACATCGTACATCAACCCTGCCCCTCTGTACTAAGTTAGACTTTTAAGTTCGTACATCGTACATCGTACATCAACCCTGCCCCTATGTACTAAGTTAGATTTTTTAAGTTCGTACATCGTACATCGTACATCAACCCTGCCCCTCTGTACTAAGTTAGATTTTTAAGTTCGTACATCGTACATCGTACGTCAACCCTGCCCCTATGTACTAAGTTAGATTTTTAAGTTCGTACATCGTACATCGTACATCAACCCTGCCCCTCTGTACTAAGTTAGATTTTTAAGTTCGTACATCGTACATCGTACGTCAACCTTGCCCCTATGTACTAAGTTAGATTTTTTAAGTTCGTACATCGTACATCGTACATCAACCCTGCCCCTCTGTACTAAGTTAGATTTTTTAAGTTCGTACATCGTACATCGTACATCAACCCTGCCCCTCTGTACTAAGTTAGATTTTTAAGTTCGTACATCGTACATCGTACATCAACCCTGCCCCCCTGTACTAAGTTAGATTTTTTAAGTTCGTACATCGTACATCGTACATCAACCCTGCCCCTCTGTACTAAGTTAGATTTTTTAAGTTCGTACATCGTACATCAACCCTTCCCCTATGTACTAAGTTAGATTTTTTAAGTTCGTACATCGTACATCGTACATCGTACACCAACCCTGCCTACCTGTACAAAGTTAGATGACGTCACTTAAAACTTCCGAAGTTTACCGATTACGGTCTATATCTACCTTTAACTTCGTACAAGTTCGTACACACTAACTTCGTACAATTACCCCTTTTCTGGACATACCTCAATCATTAAGATAAAAGTACGTGTAAAATCAGTTAGGTACGAATATAAATATATACATGATATCGACCAGCGAATATCTAAAACGAAAATTAGAGGCATACAATATTGGCAGGATTAAGGCATGGGGGCATTACAGTTGAGTAGACGGACCATGTGCGGAATGGCACTAGACCTATAGCGTTCAGTTCTGCACTTGGGAATGTCCAGTTTGTTGGCAGAGCGTGTTTGTCGACAACTAATGTTCTTTCTTGTGGATGGTAGGAAGTGGCGGAATTGATCAGACACTAAGAGAGATTGTGCAAACCGAAGAGTCAGATTCGAACGCCTGGAGTGGAGTGATGGAAGGCCAAGCTGTGTGCACGCATCTCGGTAGCTGGTGTAGTCGCGTCCCATGATGATACGTACCGCTCTGCGCTGGATACGTTCGATCTTGTTGCTCAGCTGTGTGGTTAACCCTGGGTGCCAGACAGGGGCTGAGTACTCAGTAACTGGGCGAATGTAGGAAGTGTAGACAGTAACGAGGTCTTCCTTCGAAATGTTGAAATGCTTCAGTCTGCGCAGTAAGAACAGACGTTGGCTTGCCTTACTGTATGTGTGGTCGACGTGCGCGTTCCATCTGAGGTCAGACTGTAGGTAGAGACCGAGTATTCTCATGACTCTTACTTCCACTAGAGAAATGTCGTTGATCTTGAGCGGGGGAGGAGGGCGTGGAGTCATGCTGAATTGGACATGGAGAACCATACATTTACCCGGATGGAGAACCATCTGGCTTTCCTGGGACCATATGGTCAAGTCAGTAAGGTCCTGTTGGATGCTCGGAGGTTGTGATGACGAGTTTCTAGTTTCCAACAAGTTCAAGTCATCTACAAACTTCCATCTCTTGGATAGGGCTTGGCGTGCTGCACTGTTTATATAAACAATGAATATGATGGGGCCCAGAATCGTTCCTTGCGGTAGGCCACAGGTTACAGAAACAGATTCAGAAAGGGCTCCGTGGTAACGGACCATCTGTTGTCTGTTCGTGAGGAAGTCCGAGATCCATTTGACTAGAGATGGCCGTAATCCCAACTCAATCAGTCGGCGAATAGCTAAGGTGTGACTCACACGGTCGAAGGCTTTACTGTAATCCGTGGACACCAGAGAGCTCAGGGTACCAGGTCTGTCGGAGGCCTTGAATAAGTCGTTTGTAAGGTCTAACAGACAATGGGTGGTGGATCGACCCTTCAGGCAGCCGAATTGCCACAGTCTTCATCTGTGACCTGACAGTAATATTTTTTCCCTCAGAAAGCTGTTTGACTAAGGGGAGACCTGCAAACAGAATAAAAAAATTGTAAAAAACGCACCATGGAAGAGGCCAAGGGTCCCCCTTCCACACCATCCCCCCAGTTGGTTACTCCCCTTACAATTTTTTTTTCTTAAACAAAACCCTGAGTTATCATTCATGATTGCAAATCAACTGTTACACATTCAATACAAGTACCAAATTATATACTTGTACATTTTATCTCATTTCCCCCAGGTTCATCTTCGGCACTCTGTCCAACTGGCATTTCGGAGCTGACAACACTGGTGACATCATGAGCACAGAAAACCTCCAACATCTCAGGACGTTTGTTGCAGACATTCAGCCCATACATTTGGTAAGATAAAAAGTTTTATTTTACTTTTTCTATGCATCATTTCCATTCCAACGTTTTCTTCTTTAGCTAGGGAGCAAATATGAAATATACATTGTATACAATTATAGTATCTGGGAGTATCATAATGTTTATGTTTATTGTTTGTGTTAAACTTTATGTTTTCTGTTTCCAAGGTAACAGCGGACGGCAGTATCAACTGTCAGAAGAACCTAGGGGAACAGGAGAGTATGGTGTCCCAGCTGCACTACTGTGAACATTCGTTTATTGTTTATGTTTACTGTTTCCTAGGTAACAGCGGACGGTAGTATCGACTGCCAGAAGAACCCAGGAGAACAGGAGAGCATAGTCTCCCAGCTGCAGTACAGTAAACATTTGTTTACTGTTTATGTTTACTGTTTCCTAGGTAACTGCAGACGGCAGTATCGACTGCCAGAAGAACCCAGGAGAACAGGAAAGCATAGTGTCCCAGCTGCACTACTGTAAACATTTGTTTATATTTACTGTTTCCTAGGTAACAGCGGATGGCAGTATCGACTGCCAGAAGAACCCAGGAGAGCAGGAGAGCATAGTGTCCCAGCTGCACTACTGTAAACATTTGTTTATATTTACTGTTTCCTAGGTAACAGCAGACGGCAGTATCGACTGCCAGAAGAACCCAGGAGAACAGGAGAGCATAGTGTCCCAGCTGCACTACTGTGAGGTGGTGAGTGCCCTGCAGCTGCTGGGGGAGGGGGGCGCCCTGGTGGTGAAGAAGTTTGTTTATTGTTTATGTTTACTGTATCCTAGGTAACAGCAGATGGCAGTATTGACTGCCAGAAGAACCCAGGAGAACAGGAGAGCATAGTCTCCCAGCTGCACTACTGTGAACATTTGTTTATGTTTACTGTTTCCTAGGTAACAGCAGACGGCAGTATCGACTGTCAGAAGAACCCAGGGGAGCAGGAGAGCATAGTGTCCCAGCTGCACTACTGTGAGGTGGTGAGTGCCCTCCAGCTGCTGGGGGAGGGGGGCGCCCTTGTAGTGAAGAAGTTCACCATGCTGGAACCATCCTCGGCCTGCCTCATGTACCTGCTCAACTGTGTGTTTCAAGAGGTGGGTGATTTAACAACCCTTGCAAAGCTCGGTCATACAGTAGACACATACTGGGACACATTTCTATTGTGATTCCAATGTAGGACTGAAGGATCAACCAGTTACTGTAGTTTTCAGTATTTGATGGTACTGCTGTGTGAGTCCCTGACACGGGTGGGTGGCAGTCCTGGCACCTTCACACTGTTTTTCCTGGCAGCTCTGTCTTGCTGGTTAGGCTATACAACCATCCTTCCATCTAACTTTTAAGTAATGAGTAGAAAAGTAATAAAAGATTGGGTAGATTAGAAAACAAGTGAGTGGCTGGCTGGCTGGGATGGATGAATGAATTTCAAGCCATTGTAGATTGTAAAGATTACTTTTCTGTTACCTTCAACCAAGAACGTCCTTGCTTCAACTTGTGCGAGTAACAATGCATGAAATACAGCTTGGAACACTTTGCAAGGTAGGACATTGTGAGTATGACAGACTACATCACTAAACAGTTTGTCCCAATTGTTGATTTAGGTTCACGTGTTCAAACCAGCGACCAGTAAGTCCGGGAACTCGGAGGTGTACGTCGTCTGTGTGGGGTACTCTGGACAGGAGACATTGGCAAGGCACATGGACAAACTCATGGAAAACTTCAGTGAGTAGCGAGGTGATATCAACCTTGCATGTCACATCACAAGATGGACAAATTCTAGCTTTCTCACAAATTCTTCTATATCATGGTCAAACTCATGAAAAATTAACAGTTATCTTAATTGTGGAAAAACTTCAGACAATTTTTCACCAAATTGATTTATTTCAAAAGCAAGCATTTACATGGCAACCAAAGATATAAGTATGATATCAAATATTCAGGAATGATGCCTTTGGAATTTTTTTGTACTTTTTTACATTCTATCAAAGAAATCTTAGATCTTACATAGATAGTTACTACAGTGGATTCCAATTATTTGTATTACACCTTTTTGGATAATTTGGGTAATACTATAGAATTACGAAATCCCAAACCATTTGCCATTCATCCTATTGTTGAAGACATCACAGAATCGGATAACCCGCCATCTCAAACTTCGGGTTTTGGGATAAAATTTCGTAAACTTACATCGAATAAAAATGGGGAAAAATACGCTAACACTTATAAATCGAGGCAAAAAATAACCAACAACGGTTATAACCAACAAAGGTTACTATAATTATAGTCCCATAGCCTTAGCCATAGAGACAGTGGGTTGCTATCCACTCTGTCTAGGGCACATTATTGGGAAGCAGAGAATGAATGATAAATTAAAAATACAGTGTGTCATGAGCAATTACAAGTGTTAATTTAAAAGTAACTTGAACTGAAACATTCTAACCCTTGACCTTTCCAGAACCAGCTGGCCATGAGAACGACCTTTTCCCCTGTGAGACCCTCCCCGCGACCTTCACCTCCCAGCTGGTCTCCTGCTGCAGGCAGTTCACGGAACTGCAGTGTGAGACCATCCAGGAGAACCTGCGCCTGTACGACGCGCCGAGCGAGGAAATGGCGGAACACATCCGGCAGGCGCGGGAGTGCTGCGCTCAGGAGTACGTGCACCGGTACCAGCTCCGACCAATCAGGAAGGACGACAGGATATACACAGAGGTGAGTGCACCTGTGCATTCTCTCTCTCTCTCTCTCTCTCAATGGTTCTTGTCCCAAAAAGTTAGGAATCTCACTCTCTCTCTCTCTCTCTCACTCTCTCTCTCACCCTCTCTCTCTCACTCTCACTCTCTCTCTCACTCCCTCTCTCTCTCTCACTCTCACTCTCTCTCTCACTCTCTCTCTCACTCTCTCTCTCACTCTCTCTCTCTCACTCTCACTCTCTCTCTCACTCTCACTCTCTCTCTCACTCTCTCTCTCACTCTCTCTCACTCTCTCTCTCTCACTCTCTCTCTCACTCTCTCTCACTCTCTCTCTCTCTCTCACTCTCTCTCTCACTCTCTCTCTCACTCTCTCTCTCACTCTCTCTCACTCTCTCTCTCTCACTCTCTCTCTCACTCTCTCTCTCACTCTCTCTCACTCTCACTCTCTCTCTCACTCTCTCTCTCACTCTCTCTCTCTCTCTCACTCTCTCTCTCACTCTCTCTCTCACTCTCTCTCACTCTCACTCTCTCTCTCACTCTCTCTCTCACTCTCTCTCTCACTCTCTCTCACTCTCACTCTCTCTCTCACTCTCTCTCTCACTCTCTCTCACTCTCTCTCTCTCACTCTCTCTCACTCTCTCTCTCACTCTCTCTCACTCTCACTCTCTCTCTCACTCTCTCTCTCACTCTCTCTCTCACTCTCTCTCACTCTCACTCTCTCTCTCACTCTCTCTCTCACTCTCTCTCTCACTCTCTCTCACTCTCACTCTCTCTCTCACTCTCTCTCTCACTCTCTCTCACTCTCTCTCTCTCACTCTCTCTCTCACTCTCTCTCACTCTCTCTCTCACTCTCTCTCACTCTCTCTCTCTCACTCTCTCTCTCACTCTCTCTCTCACTCTCTCTCACTCTCACTCTCTCTCTCACTCTCTCTCTCACTCTCTCTCTCACTCTCTCTCACTCTCACTCTCTCTCTCACTCTCTCTCTCACTCTCTCTCACTCTCACTCTCTCTCTCACTCTCTCTCTCACTCTCTCTCACTCTCTTCCTGTATTTCAAAGTTGGTTCAATTCCTCTGCAGTAATTAACAACATAGTCACCATCATGACAGAAAACGAAAATAAATCTTTCCATGCAAACAGTAGTAGCAGCTGTCACCCCAAACCTTTTTACATGATCGGATTCGAACTGACCTTTATTGAGGGCTCAGGGTATCTTAACCTTGGTACCTGATATATGCAGCCCCACTGTTGAAAAATTACATAATAAAGGTGTATAAACTATAATTATTGCTGATGTCACGTGTCTGTGAGGTTATTGTGGTGACCTGTCACTTGCCTTTTTGGATGAAGACAGGTGACAGGTAAATGACTGACACCATTAAAAAAAATTGTTGATAATTTGTTACAGTACAAGTTAAAAGCACTTAATTTGATTGTCTTGTTTGTCTCCCCAGGCAGCTACCAGGTCCCAGTTCACCTCTGACCTGAGGAAACAGTTACATGGCAGCTTCAACGAGCGTCAGCAGCTGGCACGGCTGCCCTGGGCACAGAAGATACTACAGGGTGGGGGAGGGGGGCAGGGAGCCATGGGTCCTGAGAGAACAGCAATAGCTACATTAGAGGTAAGTTTAAGCATTAGCATTACCTGTATATGCAGCAAATATACATTATTTAATAAGTTACTATCAATTTTCTTCGAACAATGACTGTTTATTAAAGGTAGAGAACGTACCTCCAAATTTTCGATGTCTGTCAGTACATCTTGGACGTGGAGAATGGTCTAGTCTCAATCTCGTGAGAGAATACGAGACTAGACCAGGCTTGATTAGATCATCTGCCCCCTCCCCCCGCCTCCTTGCGGAGAAGAGGCCCACAGAAAGATCAAGGAGGCTATCCACATCCAGCTGGAGGGAGCAAAACTTAACCGCAACGAGGGTTGGGAGCTTCCCAAGTCCTACCTACCTCTTCTCCGCAAGGAGGCGGGGGGAGAGGGCAGATGATCTAATCAAGCCTGGTCTAGTCTCGTATTCTCTCACGAGATCGAGACTAGACCATTCTCCGCGTCCAAGATGTACTGACAGACATCGAAAATTTGGAGGTACGTTCTCTACCTTTAATAAACTGTCATTGTTCGAAGAAAATTGATAGTAACTTAAACATACGTGACTGATGAACCTCTTCAACGATTATTTAATGAGTATTCCTGGACCAGTGCTGTTCAATGGCTGAATTGGTCTCAGCACTGGGGGCCCAGTACTGAAGCTCTCTCAGGACTAAAGTTCCAGTGCTGAACCCAATGCATGCAAGCACTGGTTTTCTAGACTAAGTACCGAAGTCCTTTCAGCACTCAGTTCCAGTTCTGAAGTCGGGATGCTGATTTACAAAAGTAGCTGGTTCTGCACTGGGCTTACAATGTACCAGGGCTTGTGAACTTTTCAGGTGTGGAAGACTGCTGTAAAAATGTCAGTGCATAACGTAATATTTGTGCAGTATATTTATTTAAAAATACTTTGTAATTTTTCTTCAAATCCTCTATTTGATGATATATTTGTGAGGAAGGAAAAGTTGTCTCTTCCCCAGGAAACGGAACCCAGCCCAGATGCAGTACAAGACGTGGTGTACCCTGTGGTGGGGAGGACGGTCAGGAGAATACGCAACTCTCGCTTCTGTGATGTCCACATCCTGGGCCAGTGGAACGAGGCACTGGACAAAGCACAGGTGACAAAACACTGATCCCTCCCTTACTGCATAGCGCAGTGGCAGCGTGTTCGGCTCGGGACCGAGAGGTCGCGGGTTCGAATCTGGATGCCGTGCCCTTGTGCCCTTGGGAAAGGCACTTTACACGACTTTCCTCACTTTACTCAGGTTAAGATGAGTACTTAGCTTGGGCTAGGGCCGTCCCTCGGATAGGACGTAAAATGGAGGTCCCGTGTCTAGGGAGAGCCATGCCCCGGGCACGTTAAAGAACCCCCACACGTGCGATGGTGCGGTGTGCGATGGTGCAAATTCCTTCCGTCTAGAATTGGTGATTCTCTACAAATCACCCGGACTCCAGGAAGAATAGTGACATATCAGTCACTAATGGAGATCTGTATACTATAACCAAACCAAACCAAACTTTGTTTAAGGGAAGGCAATCTCTGCAACTGAAGAAGATACATTGTATATGAATGAATGAATGAATTTATTGCTCAACAATCGCACAGGGTACAATGTATGGCAATTAATAACAACTAATAGCTATACAGACAGTAGTACTAAGAGGCTACATATATATATATATAGTCATGTACAGAGATTATTTCTGGACTTTTCGAGTGACATCCATCACTTTTCTTCAGCATCTGTACACTGGCTGAACAAGTTAGTACTAGATTGAATATAAATTAAAGTATTATACCCTTTCAGTAAATGTCTTAAACCTACTTTAATTGTTTGCTTTGAATTCAGGAAAGTCAAGGCAAGTATTTGATTTCAAAACAGAAAAGACAAGATACTATTATGATATTTTAAAGACAAGCCTTATTTTCAATTGCTGGTATTTTGATTTACAAAAAAAACTGTTGAAACAAGAAGCCGACTATAGAGATTCAAAAGCTATGATATTAACTTTTTATTTTATTTCTAGAGTCAACGTCTTGTAAAATCTTAACAATGATAGGAAACTGTCAATCAAAAGTAAATCTTGATGATTCTGATTCAAGTAATGTATATTGTTTCAGATTCTTCTTCCAGAGAATAGACCATTGTTGACAAAGTTGGAAGAAGAATTTATGGAGTCGAGTGAAGAAGAAGCATTCCTTGTCTTGAAGGGACAGCAGTTGTCCCAGGTGGGTTAAGACACTTTCACCTTCACAAGAAATGTGTTGATTCACTTATAATATACTAAATAAAAGCATTTTTTTTAGTTTTGAGACAGATGGCTCACAAATTGGTTACTGTAAATGCATGTTGAGTTCACCGTGAGGGATTTACTTCCGTGTTAGTGAGTGTTCGCTGTTCTCTTAAGTTCGCGGTAGCGCCATAGACTGTATTCATATACTAATAATGGAAAAATGTTCAATCATGGTAGTTTTAAGTTTGCAGTGAAGTGGCCACCCCCCACGAACATTTCTGTATTTACAGTATTATTGGACAGGTTAAATAAAGAATGTTGATACTAAATGCATATGTTTCAACTTTGAGAACTTTGCCTGTGTTTCAACATTACAAGTTTGAATTTCTTGGTTATAATAAACTGAATATGCCCTTGGTATTTCTCCTCAGTCCCTGTTGCCCAAAGTCCTGTGCCTTACCAACTCCAATGTCTTAAAGATGCTCAAACCTTATCTTAGTGCCGGACTGGGGCCAAAGGTGGGTGTGGCTTCTTAATAACTCAAACAGCATTATTATTAGGCACCTGGTATAGATGTAAAGTGAAGAATATGTGATTGAACCATTGACAAAGTAATAAAAACATTTTTTATCCAGTAAATGTTTTTTTACATAATCTTGACATATTTTTATGATTTTGATGAAGAACTTTCAGATGGAGCCATGAAAAGTTACATACTGGGCTTCTGTTCCCCCCTGCATGTTTTTTTCTCAGTACTATCATTTGTTTTCAATTGTCGAATATTTTTTCGAATATGTGCTGAAATAAATCAAATGAAAATCAAACCAACAGTTTAACTAATATCCATTTTGATACTAAGCAAGACATGGACTCCTTTTCTATTAGGTAAACTGAGAGAAGGACTGCAATTCAAAGTTTCATGGTACTTCATTGCCCTTACATAATTATGAGGAGAAGAACAGAGACAAAGAGACACAGATTGAGAAATAAAGAGATGCATCTCTTAAATGCAGTTGCTCTGTAAGAATTTGCCCATTGTGTTACAATTATTGAATTACAATATTATTATAATATTGTAATTCACAAAGTTCCATTTTACTTCGGAATCCTTGCCTTTACATAATCAGGAGAAGAACAGAAGAGACACAGATTGAGAGAGATGCATCTCTTTGCGGTGCTGTGTGAGAATACAATGTACATTGTGATACATGTAATAATTTTCCCCTGTACCGGCAGATTTTCAGTGTCGACTCTGACCCAGTGGAGATGTTCCTGGCCCTGAAGGAGGTGACACCTGGTGGAGACGTCTCACCTGTCCCACCTGAGGACAGGACAGGTGTGCTGCAGGACTCCAGGTAAGGAAAGGATTTAATTTATCTAATTTGTCATTAGTGACAACTGTGAGTCACAAATAGTTATACATGTAACATACAGTGCTCGAACTAGTGCAAAAGACATTGGAGTGTATGTGAGTGACTGTGCGTGGATCTGAACATTACGTTTTCCCAATAATATTAAGAACATTCAGGCCTGCCAGAGTTAATAGTCATTTATTCAAAAGAACTTAGTCTTAAATATTGCAAACGCCACCATATCAAAATCATGCTACTGCAGCCTTATTTGCATAATCAAATATTGATTAAAACAAGTTAGTTTACAAATTAAAGCTGTCAATATTTCATGCATGTGTGTAGTCTCCAAATGCTTAGTTTACTTCTAAACTGTTGTTGCATGACATTTAAGCAAACTTGGTGACATTACATGATGTATATCTTTGAATACGTCAATGAAGGTTAGACATCCAGGTAATAAAAAATATATGGCATATAATAGTTACTCATGACAAGCAACTGGATTCAGTTGCTTAACTGGAATACTAACTGCTATTTGGAATTAATCATAAAATATTTTGACTTTTCAATAAATCTCTATGCCCTGCATGATGTAATGATAATCTTTAACTTCTTTTAAAAGCATAGCAGGATATATGGCCTCTAACGTCTTGTAAAAATGTGCTTTGAAGTTCCTCATGGCATGTGGAGCATGAACAGCGTTGCAACCACGCCCCCTATCGGCAGCATGCTTGCATGGCGGCTAGCCCTGCTTCCTGTAAGACAGAATGGCAAAACTGTTGAGGAGACTACCAGCAAATACACACTCTTTGTTATTGGCCACACCAATTTATTTTCTTGGTTCTCGGATATTAAATTCTTTACAACACTCAGCTAACCGGTGCAATGGCCGAGTGGGTAGAGTGTTCGCCTTGCATTCGGTAGGTCGTGAGTTCGATCCCCGGCCGAGTCGTACCAAAGACTTTAAAAACATGTACATGCTGCTTTCTCTGCATGCTTAGCACTCAGCATTCGGGAAAGGGTATGGAAGTTGAACACAAACCACTAACAGTGGACTAGCCCCCTGCTGTAGTGATTGCGTTGTGTGGCCCAAGGGCTACTGAAACAGAGATGGGCGCCGCCCTATGCGCCATCAGGCGTAGGAAGGACTTTAACTAACAACACTCAGCAGAAATTGATGATGAAAAGTTTAGCACTAGTCTAAGAGGAGAAAAACTTTCATCTGACTATATTTACTCCTAGAAATGTGTGTACAGGTACAGGCACAGACTTTTTTCAGGCCTTAGATCCTGTTTTCATGTTCAACTTCAGTTGATAATTATATTCAGCATCATTCTTAAAAATCTGATAAGGCCACACCAATTCTAACTGTTGTTTCTCGGATTTCCCGACCCTATTTTGTCTGATTTGAAAAAAAAAAAAAAAAACTTTTCAAATTGATGCCCACACCTCGTGTTGACAAAATTTCACTGCTTTCCATTTCTCAAATTAACTATGGGCCTCAAGTTCCTCTTAGCTGTATGTGCCTATTTTGGACTGTCACTGACAGTACGTTTATAAATTTTCTTCAAACTTTGGTACCAGGGACCCCTAGATTAACTGTAACTTCAGTAAGCCCCTCGATCTCTCCTAGCCCCAACATTTTGCAACAGTTTTTTTTTTTACCGACTGCCCAATTTTTTTCTGAAAAAATCCGAGAAACAAAGTGGTGTGGCCAATGCTACATGGGTTTGAAGAGGGAGTAATGTAAATGCAGAAATGTTCGCGATGATTTAATGTTCGCGGTTTTCGAGGCGACCACTTCACCACGAACTTAAATCCACCGCGAACATTTTTCTATTATGGTATCAGACTACAGTCTATGGTGTTACCGCGAAATTAAAACCACCGTGAAAATTCATTTTCCCCGCTACCGCGAAATTAAATCCCCGAAAACTTAAATGCATTTGCAGTATCTTCTTCAGTAAATCTGTGCATACATCCAAAGCAGCACAAACTGAACTCGTGTCACTTAAAAGGTTTATAGTTGGTACTTACTTGGACATTCACGTCCGGTGACACTGGGAGCACTCAGGGTAACATTGGATGGCTTGCCTGGAAGTGACAAGAGATGTAGTTTAGGTATACAAGGTTTGACTGATGGATCATCTGATTCTGATGATCATCAGCAAACTTTTACAGCGATATTCGGATTGCAGGTAGCTTATATCATATTAGACAGAAACATACACGATGCATGATTGTATTGGTCTAGATACGGCGGCCATGTTGGGTCATTCGGGGTGATGCACCAAAACAAGGCTTGAGTTGTGAAGCTGTTAGTCTGTATATATTGAAAGCCTGTATTATTATTATTACAGCATTGGTAATGGAAATTATGCAAATTAGTAAGTGCCCTTCATGTAGGATCCAGTATTTGATTATGCTGCTCATTGGGTCTCTGACACGGGTAGGCAACAGTTGGCTTTTCAGTCTCATCTTCACACCATGCTTCCGTGTGGCTCTGTCCAGCGGGCTCACCCTAGACCGCACACATGTAGCTGCCATAACGGTAACCAAGAAAATTCATAACTGACTCCTTACCACACAGGTTCTCAGAGCAGTTGTTGTTGCCGTTTGCACACTGGGTACAGGCTGTGCCACTGGTGTAGGGCTTCTGTCCTCTGAAGTTACCTCTGTAGAAATAAGGATCATAGCAAAATAAGCAATGGTTCTCTAAAATTATTGATTACATGAGATAAATACTAATCATTTGCTCTTAAGTCAAGGTCTTATGTCGTGCAAGTGATGAAGAGGATAAGTATTATTTTAGTATTTGCTCGTAATGATGGCAATATACAATATACCATCATGTTGATTATGGTGTTTGGTTCTAGGTCCTAATCCCCTGACAATGCCACCATGTTGTGCCCTTTGGAAAGGCCCTTCACAATTCCCTCACTTCACTCACGGTGAAAATGAGTACCTAGCTTCTGTTATGACTTGGATGAGTCATAAGAGGAGGTCCCGTGTTTGAGGAGAGCCACAAATCGAGCACAATAAAAAAAACACTACACCTGTCAAAAAGAGTAGGGGCCCTTCCTGGTGTGAGTAATTCAATTAAATCTCTCCAGATATGCAGCCTGTACGGCTCAGTACATTGGTGTGTTATGCCATGAGGCTGTTTACAAAAAAAAAACAAAAAATGAGCAAACAAGTCCTGCCGACGTAATAACAAACAAGCAAATAAACAAAAAAGTCCTGCCGACTTACGCGGGAGCATAGTTGCAGACCACTAGGTTAGCGTTGTTCCAGTCGACAGTGGCGAGAGTGTCACACAGCTTCACCCTGCACCCAAGCTGTTTACCAATAATAACAAACAAGCAAACAAACAAACAAACAAACAAACAAAGCCTGCAGACTTACGCGGGAGCGTAGTTACACACCACCAGGTTGGCGTTGTTCCAGTCGACAGTGGCGAGAGTGTCGCACAGCTTCACACCACACCCAAGCTTAGTACTGGCTGCCCACACAACCTGGGTTAAGTGTTGGCGAAAAGAAATATTAAAAGAGTTACGGATATCATTAATAAACTTTGTTACAAATAAAAAAAAGACCTCTCACAAAAAGACACAAAAACTCTCTCCCAGACACACACTCAGACACAATTACACACACACACAGTCACATACAAGTACACACACACACTCACATACACATACAAGTACACACACACACACACACACACACACACACACACACACACACAATGTAAACAGCTACACACAAGCACACACACACACACGCATGTACACACACACACACACACACACACACACACTCACACACTGAAAACCATTGTTACAGATTTTAGGTGCAATGAATCTATTTTTTTGCAGAATGTAGTAGGACAACCTGTGTGTAATGTCCACAGACTGCCCCATCCTTACAGGAGTTGCTGCTGAACGTGTAGTCACACACCTGACTGTTCCTTACCTGTCACACACCTGACTGTTCCTTACCTGTCACACACCTGACTGTTCCTTACCTGTCACACACCTGACGTTCCTTACCTGTGTGTAATGTCCACAGACTGCCCCATCCTTGCAGGAGTTGCTGCTGAACGTGTAGTCACACACCTGACTGTTCCTTACCTGTCACACACCTGACTGTTCCTTACCTGTCACACACCTGACTGTTCCTTACCTGTCACACACCTGACGTTCCTTACCTGTCACACACCTGACGTTCCTTACCTGTCACACACCTGACGTTCCTTACCTGTCACATACCTGACTGTTCCTTACCTGTCACACACCTGACTGTTCCTTACCTGTCACACACCTGACTGTTCCTTACCTGTTACACACCTGACTGTTCCTTACCTGTCACACACCTGACGTTCCTTACCTGTCACACACCTGACGTTCCTTACCTGTCACACACCTGACTGTTCCTTACCTGTCACACACCTGACTGTTCCTTACCTGTCACACACCTGACTGTTCCTTACCTGTCACACACCTGACTGTTCCTTACCTGTCACACACCTGACATTCCTTACCTGTCACACACCTGACGTTCCTTACCTGTCACACACCTGACTGTTCCTTACCTGTCACACACCTGACTGTTCCTTACCTGTCACACACCTGACCATTCCTTACCTGTCACACACCTGACGTTCCTTACCTGTCACACACCTGACTGTTCCTTACCTGTCACACACCTGACTGTTCCTTACCTGTCACACACCTGACATTCCTTACCTGTCACACACCTGACGTTCCTTACCTGTCACACACCTGACTGTTCCTTACCTGTCACACACCTGACTGTTCCTTACCTGTGTGTAATGCCCACAGACTGCCCCATCCTTGCAGGAGTTGCTGCTGAAGGTGTAGTCACACACCTGACTGTTCCTTACCTGTCACACACCTGACTGTTCCTTACCTGTCACACACCTGACTGTTCCTTACCTGTCACACACCTGACTGTTCCTTACCTGTCACACACCTGACATTCCTTACCTGTCACACACCTGACGTTCCTTACCTGTCACACACCTGACTGTTCCTTACCTGTCACACACCTGACTATTCCTTACCTGTGTGTAATGTCCACAGACTGCCCCATCCTTGCAGGAGTTGCTGCTGAAGGTGTAGTCACACACCTGACTGTTCCTTACCTGTCACACACCTGACTGTTCCTTACCTGTCACACACCTGACTGTTCCTTACCTGTCACACACCTGACGTTCCTTACCTGTCACACACCTGACCATTCCTTACCTGTCACACACCTGACGTTCCTTACCTGTCACACACCTGACTGTTCCTTACCTGTGTGTAATGTCCACAGACAGCCCCATCCTTGCAGGAGTTGCTGCTGAAGGTGTAGTCACACACCTGACTGTTCCTTACCTGTCACACACCTGACTGTTCCTTACCTGTCACACACCTGACTGTTCCTTACCTGTCACACACCTGACTGTTCCTTACCTGTCACACACCTGACTGTTCCTTACCTGTCACACACCTGACTGTTCCTTACCTGTCACACACCTGACTGTTCCTTACCTGTCACACACCTGACGTTCCTTACCTGTCACACACCTGACGTTCCTTACCTGTCACACACCTGACTGTTCCTTACCTGTCACACACCTGACGTTCCTTACCTGTCACACACCTGACTATTCCTTACCTGTCACACACCTGACTGTTCCTTACCTGTGTGTAATGTCCACAGACAGCCCCATCCTTACAGGAGTTGCTGCTGAACGTGTAGTCACACACCTGACTGTTCCTTACCTGTCACACACCTGACTGTTTCTTACCTGTCACACACCTGACTGTTCCTTACCTGTCACACACCTGACTGTTCCTTACCTGTCACACACCTGACTGTTCCTTACCTGTCACACACCTGACTGTTCCTTACCTGTCACACACCTGACGTTCCTTACCTGTCACACACCTGACTGTTCCTTACCTGTCACACACCTGACTGTTCCTTACCTGTCACACACCTGACTGTTCCTTACCTGTCACACACCTGACCATTCCTTACCTGTCACACACCTGACGTTCCTTACCTGTCACACACCTGACTGTTCCTTACCTGTCACACACCTGACCATTCCTTACCTGTCACACACCTGACTGTTCCTTACCTGTCACACACCTGACGTTCCTTACCTGTCACACACCTGACCATTCCTTACCTGTCACACACCTGACTGTTCCTTACCTGTCACACACCTGACGTTCCTTACCTGTCACACACCTGACTGTTCCTTACCTGTCACACACCTGACGTTCCTTACCTGTCACACACCTGACCATTCCTTACCTGTCACACACCTGACTGTTCCTTACCTGTCACACACCTGACGTTCCTTACCTGTCACACACCTGACCATTCCTTACCTGTCACACACCTGACGTTCCTTACCTGTCACACACCTGACTGTTCCTTACCTGTCACACACCTGACCATTCCTTACCTGTGTGTAATGTCCACAGACAGCCCCATCCTTACAGGAGTTGCTGCTGTAGGTGTAGTCACACACCTGACCATTCCTTACCTGTCACACACCTGACTGTTCCTTACCTGTCACACACCTGACGTTCCTTACCTGTCACACACCTGACGTTCCTTACCTGTCACACACCTGACTGTTCCTTACCTGTCACACACCTGACGTTCCTTACCTGTCACACACCTGACTGTTCCTTACCTGTCACACACCTGACTGTTCCTTACCTGTCACACACCTGACGTTCCTTACCTGTGTGTAATGTCCACAGACAGCCCCATCCTTACAGGAGTTGCTGCTGAAGGTGTAGTCACACACCTGACGTTCCTTACCTGTCACACACCTGACGTTCCTTACCTGTCACACACCTGACGTTCCTTACCTGTCACACACCTGACTGTTCCTTACCTGTCACACACCTGACTGTTCCTTACCTGTCACACACCTGACGTTCCTTACCTGTCACACACCTGACGTTCCTTACCTGTCACACACCTGACGTTCCTTACCTGTCACACACCTGACTGTTCCTTACCTGTCACACACCTGACGTTCCTTACCTGTCACACACCTGACTGTTCCTTACCTGTGTGTAATGTCCACAGACAGCCCCATCCTTACAGGAGTTGCTGCTGAAGGTGTAGTCACACACCTGACTGTTCCTTACCTGTCACACACCTGACTGTTCCTTACCTGTCACACACCTGACGTTCCTTACCTGTCACACACCTGACCATTCCTTACCTGTGTGTAATGTCCACAGACAGCCCCATCCTTACAGGAGTTGCTGCTGAAGGTGTAGTCACACACCTGACTGTTCCTTACCTGTCACACACCTGACGTTCCTTACCTGTCACACACCTGACGTTCCTTACCTGTCACACACCTGACTGTTCCTTACCTGTGTGTAATGCCCACAGACAGCCCCATCCTTACAGGAGTTGCTGCTGAAGGTGTAGTCACACACCTGACTGTTCCTTACCTGTCACACACCTGACTGTTCCTTACCTGTCACACACCTGACGTTCCTTACCTGTCACACACCTGACTGTTCCTTACCTGTCACACACCTGACTGTTCCTTACCTGTCACACACCTGACGTACCTTACCTGTCACACACCTGACGTTCCTTACCTGTCACACACCTGACGTTCCTTACCTGTCACACACCTGACTGTTCCTTACCTGTCACACACCTGACTGTTCCTTACCTGTCACACACCTGACGTTCCTTATCTGTCACACACCTGACGTACCTTACCTGTCACACACCTGACGTTCCTTACCTGTCACACACCTGACGTTCCTTACCTGTCACACACCTGACGTTCCTTACCTGTCACACACCTGACGTTCCTTACCTGTCACACACCTGACGTTCCTTACCTGTCACACACCTGACGTTCCTTACCTGTCACACACCTGACGTTCCTTACCTGTCACACACCTGACGTTCCTTACCTGTCACACACCTGACGTTCCTTACCTGTCACACACCTGACGTTCCTTACCTGTCACACACCTGACTGTTCCTTACCTGTCACACACCTGACTGTTCCTTACCTGTCACACACCTGACGTTCCTTATCTGTCACACACCTGACGTACCTTACCTGTCACACACCTGACGTTCCTTACCTGTCACACACCTGACGTTCCTTACCTGTCACACACCTGACGTTCCTTACCTGTCACACACCTGACGTTCCTTACCTGTCACACACCTGACGTTCCTTACCTGTCACACACCTGACCATTCCTTACCTGTCACACACCTGACGTTCCTTACCTGTCACACACCTGACGTTCCTTACCTGTCACACACCTGACGTTCCTTACCTGTCACACACCTGACCATTCCTTACCTGTCACACACCTGACTGTTCCTTACCTGTCACACACCTGACCATTCCTTACCTGTCACACACCTGACGTTCCTTACCTGTCACACACCTGACGTTCCTTACCTGTCACACACCTGACGTTCCTTACCTGTCACACACCTGACGTTTCTTACCTGTCACACACCTGACGTTCCTTACCTGTCACAGACCTGACGTTCCTTACCTGTCACACACCTGACGTTCCTTACCTGTCACACACCTGACTTCCTTACCTGTCACACACCTGACGTTCCTTACCTGTCACACACCTGACGTTCCTTACCTGTCACACACCTGACGTTCCTTACCTGTCACACACCTGACGTTCCTTACCTGTCACACACCTGACGTTCCTTACCTGTCACACACCTGACGTTCCTTACCTGTCACACACCTGACTGTTCCTTACCTGTCACACACCTGACGTTCCTTACCTGTCACACACCTGACTATTCCTTACCTGTCACACACCTGACTGTTCCTTACCTGTGTGTAATGTCCACAGACAGCCCCATCCTTACAGGAGTTGCTGCTGAACGTGTAGTCACACACCTGACTGTTCCTTACCTGTCACACACCTGACTGTTCCTTACCTGTCACACACCTGACTGTTCCTTACCTGTCACACACCTGACTGTTCCTTACCTGTCACACACCTGACTGTTCCTTACCTGTCACACACCTGACTGTTCCTTACCTGTCACACACCTGACGTTCCTTACCTGTCACACACCTGACTGTTCCTTACCTGTCACACACCTGACTGTTCCTTACCTGTCACACACCTGACTGTTCCTTACCTGTCACACACCTGACCATTCCTTACCTGTCACACACCTGACGTTCCTTACCTGTCACACACCTGACTGTTCCTTACCTGTCACACACCTGACCATTCCTTACCTGTCACACACCTGACTGTTCCTTACCTGTCACACACCTGACGTTCCTTACCTGTCACACACCTGACCATTCCTTACCTGTCACACACCTGACTGTTCCTTACCTGTCACACACCTGACGTTCCTTACCTGTCACACACCTGACTGTTCCTTACCTGTCACACACCTGACGTTCCTTACCTGTCACACACCTGACCATTCCTTACCTGTCACACACCTGACTGTTCCTTACCTGTCACACACCTGACGTTCCTTACCTGTCACACACCTGACCATTCCTTACCTGTCACACACCTGACGTTCCTTACCTGTCACACACCTGACTGTTCCTTACCTGTCACACACCTGACCATTCCTTACCTGTGTGTAATGTCCACAGACAGCCCCATCCTTACAGGAGTTGCTGCTGTAGGTGTAGTCACACACCTGACCATTCCTTACCTGTCACACACCTGACTGTTCCTTACCTGTCACACACCTGACGTTCCTTACCTGTCACACACCTGACGTTCCTTACCTGTCACACACCTGACTGTTCCTTACCTGTCACACACCTGACGTTCCTTACCTGTCACACACCTGACTGTTCCTTACCTGTCACACACCTGACTGTTCCTTACCTGTCACACACCTGACGTTCCTTACCTGTGTGTAATGTCCACAGACAGCCCCATCCTTACAGGAGTTGCTGCTGAAGGTGTAGTCACACACCTGACTGTTCCTTACCTGTCACACACCTGACGTTCCTTACCTGTCACACACCTGACTGTTCCTTACCTGTCACACACCTGACGTTCCTTACCTGTCACACACCTGATGTTCCTTACCTGTCACACACCTGACGTTCCTTACCTGTCACACACCTGACGTTCCTTACCTGTCACACACCTGACGTTCCTTACCTGTCACACACCTGACTGTTCCTTACCTGTCACACACCTGATGTTCCTTACCTGTCACACACCTGACGTTCCTTACCTGTCACACACCTGACTGTTCCTTACCTGTCACACACCTGACTGTTCCTTACCTGTCACACACCTGACGTTCCTTACCTGTCACACACCTGACCATTCCTTACCTGTGTGTAATGCCCACAGACAGCCCCATCCTTGCAGGAGTTGCTGCTGAACGTGTAGTCACACACCTGACCATTCCTTACCTGTCACACACCTGACTGTTCCTTACCTGTCACACACCTGACTGTTCCTTACCTGTCACACACCTGACATTCCTTACCTGTCACACACCTGACCATTCCTTACCTGTCACACACCTGACGTTCCTTACCTGTCACACACCTGACGTTCCTTACCTGTCACACACCTGACTGTTCCTTACCTGTCACACACCTGACGTTCCTTACCTGTCACACACCTGACTGTTCCTTACCTGTCACACACCTGACTGTTCCTTACCTGTCACACACCTGACGTTCCTTACCTGTCACACACCTGATGTTCCTTACCTGTGTGTAATGCCCACAGACAGCCCCATCCTTGCAGGAGTTGCTGCTGAAGGTGTAGTCACACACCTGACTGTTCCTTACCTGTCACACACCTGACCATTCCTTACCTGTCACACACCTGACGTTCCTTACCTGTCACACACCTGACCATTCCTTACCTGTCACACACCTGACTGTTCCTTACCTGTCACACACCTGACGTTCCTTACCTGTCACACACCTGATGTTCCTTACCTGTGTGTAATGCCCACAGACAGCCCCATCCTTGCAGGAGTTGCTGCTGAAGGTGTAGTCACACACCTGACTGTTCCTTACCTGTCACACACCTGACGTTCCTTACCTGTCACACACCTGACTGTTCCTTACCTGTCACACACCTGACTGTTCCTTACCTGTCACACACCTGACGTTCCTTACCTGTCACACACCTGACGTTCCTTACCTGTCACACACCTGACGTTCCTTACCTGTCACACACCTGACTGTTCCTTACCTGTCACACACCTGACGTTCCTTACCTGTCACACACCTGACGTTCCTTACCTGTCACACACCTGACTGTTCCTTACCTGTCACACACCTGACTGTTCCTTACCTGTGTGTAATGTCCACAGACAGCCCCATCCTTACAGGAGTTGCTGCTGAAGGTGTAGTCACACACCTGACGTTCCTTACCTGTCACACACCTGACGTTCCTTACCTGTCACACACCTGACTGTTCCTTACCTGTCACACACCTGATGTTCCTTACCTGTGTGTAATGCCCACAGACAGCCCCATCCTTGCAGGAGTTGCTGCTGAAGGTGTAGTCACACACCTGACTGTTCCTTACCTGTCACACACCTGACTGTTCCTTACCTGTCACACACCTGACTGTTCCTTACCTGTCACACACCTGACTGTTCCTTACCTGTCACACACCTGACTGTTCCTTACCTGTCACACACCTGACGTTCCTTACCTGTCACACACCTGACGTTCCTTACCTGTCACACACCTGACGTTCCTTACCTGTCACACACCTGACTGTTCCTTACCTGTCACACACCTGACGTTCCTTACCTGTCACACACCTGACGTTCCTTACCTGTCACACACCTGACTGTTCCTTACCTGTCACACACCTGACTGTTCCTTACCTGTCACACACCTGACCATTCCTTACCTGTCACACACCTGACGTTCCTTACCTGTCACACACCTGACGTTCCTTACCTGTGTGTAATGTCCACAGACAGCCCCATCCTTACAGGAGTTGCTGCTGAAGGTGTAGTCACACACCTGACTGTTCCTTACCTGTCACACACCTGACGTTCCTTACCTGTCACACACCTGACGTACCTTACCTGTGTGTAATGTCCACAGACTGCCCCATCCTTACAGGAGTTGCTGCTGAAGGTGTAGTCACACACCTGACTGTTCCTTACCTGTCACACACCTGACGTTCCTTACCTGTCACACACCTGACGTTCCTTACCTGTGTGTAATGTCCACAGACTGCCCCATCCTTACAGGAGTTGCTGCTGAACGTGTAGTCACACACTTCTCCATGCCAGTTTGCAGTTTCCTTGCCAGCCGTGTAGCTGTGGCAGATTAACAAGTCATGAATGTTAGCTACCTTAGCAAGCTTTACAAGTCTGGCTTTTTGGGTTTTATTTCTATGCCTTTTTCAGTTCAAATTCATGACAGTCCTTTTTTGAAAATGACATTTAAATTTTCTAAACCCCCCAAAAAGGTTTAGTCGCGCTGAGAACAGAAAAAGCTGTACCTTCACTTCCTATGGAAACTGTAGTCTCTACCAGACTGCGGATCGCTGGAAAAATCAAAGAAATGGAACAAATAGAGGAGTAAGCCGGCCAGAGGAATATAGCCGGCCAGGGAACAGCACGCGATCGTCGGATCGCGAGCTGTTCCCTGGCCGGTTATATTCCTCTCTATTTGTTCCATTTCTACGATTTTCCAGCGATCCGGAGTCTGGTAGAGACTATGGAAACTGTGTGTGTAACTTGAAGGCACAACCCTCAGTCTCTGCTTTTAAGTTGATTTTTCAATTATATAGCATTATAATTTGTGGTAATACAGACCTTCCCGTGGCGGTGTAGAGGTTCTCCCCCAGGGACCCCTGGTAGGTATCCCACGGTTGGGGTTGTGTGTGAAGTCGCAGCCGTCAGCCCAGCCCTGCGCTATGGTGGCCAGGCTATCGTCCCACTCCTGGGTATAAGGCACACAGAAATCATCATGTTTGTGTTTGCTGAAAGGTATAAAATTTGTAAAAGTTCGCCCTACTCCACGGTTGGAGTTGTGTGTGAAGTCGCAGCCATCCACCCAGCCCTGGGATATCGTCCCACTCCTGGGCATAAGGCAAACAGCAAGCATTATGATCATGGTGTCTTCTTAGAGCAAAATGCACATCAAAGAAAGGGGACTACATAGCAAAACTTCTCTCAGAGTCTGTACTCCAGACAACTAGTAAGGAATGAATTGAATGAACCATGATAATTGCTTAACAATTGCACAAATTTAGAATGTACAATGTATGGCAACCAAAAGCAACAGTTACTGTAACTGTGTTAATGCAGAAACTTTCGTGGTGGTTTAATGTTTTTCATGGCAGTAAGAGACTACAGTGCATGATGCTACGACAAACTTAATTTTAACCACCGCAAAAAGTCCTTTTTCCCGCTTCCGCGAAATTAAATACCCACAAACTTAAATTTTACAGTACTGGCTAATATATAGTTAAGTACTTATGTTATATACAGAACAACAAACATTATTGATAACAGTACAATCATGTAGTCTTCAGTGGTCTCGCATTTGGAATAAAGTAATATTTGATAAATTGATGATAGCAGTCACTATAGCGGTGATAACAGTATAGACTTCTTATCAATCTTGGAGATTGGACACTAATTGCAGTCCTGTTATACATCAAGTAGAATGGAGGATTCACTTCCTTTTGAAGCATGTCCACCTAGTTTGATTGGTGTGGCTTGTTTCTTCTTTGAGCGTGCGTGCAAGCAACAGTTTTTTTACATTCTTACAGGTGTACGTGTACGTGACAAGCTTCAATCACTTTGAAACTGTACCACTTGGGTTCAAGCATCACCAAACTGACCATGCCAATAATGTCTATGAGCTTTTGGCTTAATGGTTAGCGGTGCAGGTTTTGTGATCTGGTGGCCAGGTTTGGGGTGGTTTCAAATCCTGGGAGCCAGGAAACTTGCTTCTTGTTTCAGTACACAAAGTTACAGGGAGTGAATGTACAATATTGTTACAGTTGTGTGTGTGTGTTTAATAAGATGCAAGTTTTTCTCCCAGACTTCTGTTTTCACCATAGTTTCAAAATGTTGGAGAACCGAGGAAATGAATTAGTATGACCTATATAATCTAAATTAATGCATTTTGCTAGCAATATATCTCAAAACAAACCTCAAACATGTTTAGTATAAAATTAAATATAGAATACAACACAGTGTATTCCGTATCACCCGAGGTACCAGCCCGACCGTAGGAAGGATCGCCCAAAGGCTGGAGGGTGATCCGACCCGCGGGAGGGCTGGGACCGAGGGTGATGCAGAATGCACTGTATTTAAAATTTTTACGTCCAAATTCAAATTTTCAACTGTGCCGTATTTGGCTATTTCGAAATAGTTCGATTTACTCGAATGAAGCCTGTGTGATACAACTTAGAACCCGTGTGATTCGGAAAGTTGTCACATGGCCCGGAACACCTGTATCAAACATTTTTGCGGCCCAGGTATGACATGATAAAAGTTATATCATATTGAAATGTCCTCACCATATACTCCATGTTGGTCGCGGTGGGGCTGACAGCCTTCCTGTAGTAGTTGTGAGCCTGCAGGATGGTGTTGATCTGGTCCTGAGTCAGATCCGTGGCACCGAAACTCCCTCTCAGGAACAGTAGAACGGCAGCTACGCGCAACACCTGCATGTTTCCGGCGCTTGTTTGCGAATGTCTTCTGGGCTGTTTGCTTCAAATTTGTCACCTCTGTAAAAAAAAGTTACATATTTCTTCTTTGTCAAAGTTCATCTCTGTTAAATTATGAAACACAGTCAGAAAAGACTGCAAGACTGTCCTTGAATTTGCTGTTGTTGACCTGTCATTTAATATGTGATAATATATAATTATTATATTAAGTGTTTCACATGATTGTGTATCTTTCAGTCATACATTGGAATCACGATAGAAAAGTGTTGCAGTAACTTTGTGTATTCTGTATGACTGAGCTTTGCGAGAGTTTTTAATTAATTATATTCAACTATAAACTATAACTTCAAGGTAGAATTTGCAAGCAGCCAAGCAATTACAAAATATTTACATGCACATACATTGTCTAACGTTAGATTAACGTAACTGCTCTTGGCTGCTTATATCTACACAAAATTATGGTGACCAGCCCCTCTTGCTCTATTCTGCCACTTGCTACATGTAATCAAACACCACAGGGTGTAAGCTACACCTCCAATAACCATGGTGACAGTCTTCTAGTCCTGGTCCGAATATGTTTGTTGAAGAAAAAGCAAAGGAACAAGAGACAGCAGAGCAAAACTATACTACTATGATATCATACATTCTTCCCTATATTGAAGGTAAACATACACAGTCATGTAATGTTGCAGACTCACAGAGACACAACATAATGTCTTACTTGTTGAGTCAAGAAGACTTCAAGAGTGTTTTTCTCCCACTCTCCAAGGCACTTGAAGTCGGTAGTCCGTTGTCACAAATGTTGTAACTCAACTGCCAAAATGCACGTCAATTTTTCTCACACAGAGCTCTTACCCTGGCTTTCGTGAGCTGAACAATGTAGAAGGCGTGGCAGATACCTCCCTGGGGACTTCTGAAGATAGTTCCAGTACAAATGCAGTCCTTTGTGTGGACCAGCCAAGCTTATTAAGGCCACACCAATTTATTTTCTTGGCTCTCATGCAGACATTTCGAAGTAAAAATTTAGTTGAGATTGTAGTGTCAAGATTAAACAGATTGCGTCTTGCTACATTATAACCGTGGGGTTTAAGGACTGCTAAACTGACCATGCAAAATGGCTTTAGGCCTTTGGTGTAATGTTTTAGCATCTGGGTTTGTGATCTGGTGGCCTGTGATCGGCACGAGTTTGAATCCCAGAGTCAGGATGTTTCTTTCTGTTTCAGATCAACTCCTTTCTTACAATTATATACAGTGTCATGTAAAAAGAAAAACCTGTATATCATATCTCTCCCTGAAACTGTGTGCACCAAGGTATAACCCCCAGGCTCTGTTTTTGAATTTAAAGAGACCAACTAACAAAATCGATGTGGCCTAATGTACAACATGTACATCTACCCTTCGGCAAAATACACCAGGTGCACTGGCATACAGCCAGCAGCAGCTGGTTATATTTCACAGAATGACCTGTCATGACCTTCTCTTCTATTCATTTAGAGTATTCATAATCCTAGACTTAGGTTAAAGTCACTGTGTTAAGTTTGTTGACGTCCAATTTGTATGCTAATTGTGGATCTTAATAAAGTCAAAGTCCAACATAATTATACTTTGCACAGGGAACAGAATCTGATCATACTTCACTACACTAACTGCAAATTGCCCTACTGTAAAGTGAAGGTTATGAATTATTCATAGGCTGAGCTGTTCATGTCTGATGTGATGTTTAATGTAGCATGACACAATGACAGAGACAGAACAGTGACAAAATCTGTCTTTTTATCATTGCTGTATGTAACGTTACTCATACTACTATCAACATGATCACCTGGTCTGTGAACAAAAGTAGTTTTTGTTAGCTTCAATTGAATCACCCATGAATAGCAATATGTGAAGGGCTTTTTAAGTCCTAATCCTTTTCACAAAGATCACACTATAACTGCATGCTCGGACAAAAGATACGAAAACCAGTTCTGCTGCAGCACTAAGCCTTAGGATAACTGTTAGGAGGCCTTCATTTGACCTTGACCTTCGTCTTCCCAAAACCTGAGTGGAACATGCCATTATATCTTGAATAATTCAACAGGACCAGAGGAAGAGGTTTTTAACTTAATGAAACTTAATTATCATAATATGCATGACCCGGTGACTTTTTTCACCACCACCCCTCCTTCTGAAGAAAACCTCTACTTGGAGACCATAACCAGCTCCAGCCCCTACATGTCCCCCTCCCATAACAACAGCCGCAGGACACACATTGAGAAATAAGCACACTATTTCCATCTGCCCAGCTAAAAAAAGGTTGATACACAAAGTTTTAGACACAAGTGAATATAGTCAAATGCAAGGTTCCCTCCTAGCCCTCTCTTTTCTTTATCTTGTCCCCTGGCTAACTTTTGTTAAGAAGTACCCAAGAACCAAGTAAATAAGATGACGTGGCCTAACAAAGACTTTTGTGCTTGCGTGACTTTTTCAAATCAACTCAACAGCACCAATTTGGTTTGTTCAGAAATTAGGCTTATGAAATTAGGCTTAGACTTACAGGGTGTCTGTATAGGGTATAGAAAATTCAAGCAGAGGTACAGCCAAACCTAGACCTAATTATCTGTGACTTGCAAAAATGTGAAAGCAAGGGCAATACTCAAAATAACGGTCCATTTCTCTTAAAGGATTATGTTTGGTGTATCCAACGTCAGCTTGTGTCCTATCTTCATGTAAACAACACTAACTGCCTCTGTTTTAGACCTGTTTTACTGTTACAGTAGAAATTTGGTAAAAATGACTATCAACTCTCCTCTATATTTTATAAAGAAAACCGTTTTCAAAATAAAATTTATGAAATCTTCTGGGGACCCCAAAACTGATGCTAGCCTGCCGAAGGTACTTAAGCCAGGGTCTGGCCTCTTGCAAGGGTGGGAATAAAAAAAAAGTTAGGCCCCCAAAAGTGTGCTTTTATTATGAAGTCAAATGAAGGCTGAACAAAGTTCTGACTACCAGACATTCACACAGAGTATGGTATACAGTACAAGTAGTACTCAATATTTATTGTTTCACATCTTTTGTTGTTTCACATTTTTTGTTGTTTTCTATCCCTACCCAGGCTACCCAAGTTGGTACAGATGACAGGGGTGGATGTTATTGTTGCTGACCTGAGAACAGAAGCAGGGGAGTTTGGGCAGGAGGAGAACCTCACGAAGGACAATCTCCTCCTGCTCTGTCTGCTGGCTCTAAAGGTACGCTTGTTGTAACTGGGTATATATATGTAATGTGATACCGCTTGCTGAAACCTGATATTATGTAATGTGATACTGTGAGAGATTGGTCAGGAGGAGAACCTAACTAAGGACAACCTCCTTCTGCTCTGTCTGCTTGCTCTAAAGGTATGCTTGCTGAAATTTGATATGTAATGTGATACCTTAGTTTTGTTATGAGGAGAACCTCACTAAGGACAATCTCCTCCGGATCTGCTGTAATGTATGCTGAAACTTGATATGTAATCTGAGAGTTTGGTCAGGAGAAGCTCACTAAGGACAACTTTCTCCTGCTCTGTCTGCTGGCTCTAAAGGTATGCTTGCTGAAACTTGATATGTAATGTGATACGTGAGAGTTTGGTCAGGAGAACCTCACAAAGGACAACCTCTTCCTGCTCTGTCTCCTGGCTCTCAAGGTATGCTTGCTGAAACTTGATATGTAATGTGATACCATGATGATATGTTTTGTGATGCATGGCAGGCAATGGTACATCTATTGTTAAAATTTATTATGCCTTAAAAATCGACCTAGTACATGTAGGTAACTTAAAGGTGATGAAACAAACCTTACAGGCAATGTTGATATTCCTTAACTTTAATTCGATATGTAGATTATGTTTTTATGCCATTAAACACAGCATTTTGTGCTAGGGTCATACAATACTAGTTCTATATACAATGCTGTGCTTGAAGACATTATCTTGATCATTGAGTTTTCCATCAAGTTGACATTAACTAGACTGAAGTATGTTACCTTATGTATGTTACATGTACATAATGCATTTAAAAAACAGCTATTTTCACTTTTAAAAATTAAAGTACTAAAGAAAGCATTATGCATGTGTATGAAAACTTTCCTTGTTACCACATTCTTTATCTGTAATTGGTACTAGCATATTTATCATACAATGTTGCATTCAAAGATACATGGAATTTCTACTAGAATTTGTTGATCCTGTTAAAGTCTTTAGTACTGTAAAATCTATAATTACAAATCAATGCATTTCATGTACATCATAGAGTTATTTACAGTAAACCACTATATCCAAAATACATATTATTGAATAAGCTAATTTATGACTGTATGTAATCAACTTGAAAGTACTAATAACTAAATGAATGACAATATATCTTGTCAAAACATTCTTTGTCTTGTTACATTATACTTTACCTCTTGTGAATGAAATAAAATATATTTCCCCCTGCTTAACCTTTACTATCTGCTTCCTAACCATGCAAAGGAACTGAGAACACATTTACAGGTAGCTAAATGGCCTCTTCGGTCTGCTTCAGCTTTAGAGTTTTTAACATTTCACTTCTATTCTAAATCCCCAGAGCCTGCCCCCAGGTGGAGTGCTGGTGTGCTGTGTGCACACCGTCCTGACCAGGTTTACTGCAGGACTGGTCTATGTACTGCACAGGGTCTTCAACAAGGTAGGCAGTATGTAGGATAATTACATAGATTATAATGTTCATCCGCGATCCCTCGGAGTATAATAATGAAGTTTATTTGCAAGTTCGTGCCCGAGGGCTAATTGCAAGTACATGGTATACACATAGTGACAATGGACAGTCATAAACAATATTCTAATCTAATACTAGTGTTGGCTATTTCTAAGCAGGTTGGGTTTGACTTCTTTTTTGGAAGCAGAGGGAGACGAAAAGCCCCACATTTTCTAAAATTTGTGGGTTAATAATAAGCAATGAACTACATGTTATATATTCAAAAATAGAGGTGAAAAAAGGCAGAAAGAATAACTTAATTGCACGACAACTGTAAAGGATACAATGTGTGGCAACTTGTACATACGAAACAGTTGAACTAGTATGAGTTGCTAATATCTAAGTTTACAGTGCTAAGGAACAAATCTATTTTGGAATGATAATAGTATATTAAACAATCAAACTACCATCATGTGTGTTATATTTTGGAACAATATGTTAATGGAAGTGTTCTGCTTCAGGAAAGTATGACATGATCCAAGATTAGGATATGATAGCAGTACTCTTGCTGTTAGTACCGCCCTGACTTTGAATTAGAAATCACAGCAACCAATAGTAGTTCCCTATCAATCTTTCAATTTGATAGTCCTAGTTTGGAACAATCATTCAATCAATTATCATTAAGTTACATTATGCGTCACCAAAATAAAGAAAACCAAAAGTGAATTTATGGTACTGCAAATTTGGGGCCACTGCCTATATCTTTCCATGTGTACATTTAAAGGTATAAAACAACATGACCCTCTTGACTTTTGTTGACAATTATCCTGACAGTCTAAGTATATGGTTTTTTTAAAGAATTTTACATGACAGAAGAAAGGTGTGGTTGAATGTCAGGAGATTTTCAAGTCTTGTCTTTTCTTTTTCATGTTCTTGGTATTACCTGGACCATGGCAAGCACAAGCTCAGTTTGCATTAGCAGGCCTTTGTCCTGAGGGTGAAGCTGTCTTGCCATAGCCAAGGCTTCTTTTAAGATACTTTGGGCCCTCGTGTGATTTCCAAGACCAGCTAAGACCATCCCCAGGTCTTTAAGTGATGAGATAATTCTAGAATGTGCTGCGGTCTGTCCATAGATACTCTTGTTCATTAATGCAGTGCCTGCTCAAAGTAGCTGATTGCCTTTCTATGGTCACCTAACTTATACCAAGCTGACCCAAGGGCTCGAAGCATGCTGGCAATGTAACGATGTGGTGTATTCTGGCCATAATTGCTTCTGTACATCTGCAGAGCCTGTTCATAGTAGCTGATTGCTTTTCTGGCATCACCAGCATCACACCAGGCTGCTCCAAGATCCCTCAATACCCCGGCATGTTCATTAGGATGTACTGTATTATCCAGTCCTCCCATCTTTTCCATCATCTGTAGTGCCTGTTCAATGAAGCTGATGGCTTTTCTAGGATGCCCTGAATATTTCCAGTCTTTGCCAATGTTGTAGAGTGAACTAGCAATGTCAGGATGTTCTTTATCATAACCATAGATACTTTTTCTCATCTGTAGTGCCTGCTCATGATAGCTGATAGCTTTTCTGTAATTGTCCAGCATATACCAGACTGTCCCAAGGTAACAAAGTGAGTTAGCAATATCAGGATGTTCAGCAGTCTGACCATGGATATGTCTGTACATCTGCAGTGCCTGTTCAAGGTAGCTGATTGTTTTACTGTGATCACCCAGTTCACTCCAAGCTATCCCCAGGGTGTTGAGTGTGCCAGCAATGTCAGAATGTGCTGTATCCTGACCATGGACATGCCTGTACATCTGCAGTGCCTGTTCAAGGTAGCTAATAGCTTTTATGTTATTGCCCAAGTGGTTACAGGATTTTCCCAAGTTATCAAGGGTGTCAGCAATGATAGAATGTGCTGTATCATGACCATGGATACTCCTGTGCATCTTTAGTGCCTGTTCATGGTAGCTGATTGCTTTTTTATGGTCACCCAGTTTATACCAAGCTATCCCCAGGCCGCTTAGAGATAAAGCAATGTCAGAATGTGCAGTACTCTGACCATGGATACTCCTGTACATCTGCAGTGCTTGTTCATGGTAGCTGACAGCTGTCTTGTAGTCACCCTGCTTTGTAAAGGCCATTCCCAGCATGCGAAGTGATTCAGCAGTAGCAGGATGTGCTTTAGTGGGACCATGGATACTCCTGTGCATCTTCAGTGCCTGTTCACAGTAGCTGATTGCTTTTCCAGGATCACCAGAAGCACACAAAGCCCTTCCAAGATTACAATATGAAGTGGCAATGTTACTAGGAATCGTATAATGTGCTTTGTCCTGGCCACTCAAGTTTTCCAACATCTGAAGTGCTTGCTGGTGATAATCAATGGCTTTCCTGTAATGTTCCAAGCTATAACAGACCAACCCAAGATCATTATAAACAAGCGACTTGGCAATATCAAGATTTTCAGTAGTTGGACTTTGGATATTTCTGTACATTGCCATTGCCTGTTCAAGGTGGTGGAGAGCCTTCTTGCAGTCACCCATCTTTTCACATGCCATCCCTATCATCCTATGTGTCCTGGCAACTTCAGGATGCGCTTCACTCTGACTCTGACAGTCACCATACATAATCCCATACATCCTCAGTGCCTGTTCATGGTAGCTGATTGCTTTTCCGTGATCACCCAGTTCACCCCAAGCTTTCCCCAGGGCGTTGAGTGTGCGAGCAATGTCAGAATGTGCTGTATCCTGGCCATGGACATGCCTGTACATCTGCAGTGCCTGTCTATGACAACTGATTGCTTTTCTGTGGTCACCTACTTTACCACAGGCCAGCCCCAGGAAATTGAGTATGGGGGCAATGTGAGGTTGTGCTATGCTCTGACCATGGATACTCATTAACATCTTCAAAGCCTCTTCAATGTAGCTGATTCCTTTTATATGGTCACCCAGCCCAATTGAGGCTGTTCCCATGCCCATCAGAGATGAAGCAATATGAAGATGTGCTGCACTCTGACCATAGATACTCTTGTACATCTGCAGTGCCTCTTCATGGTGGCTGATTGCTTTTCTGTACTCACCCAGGTAGGTCCATGTTAAAGCAATATAGTTAAGTGTGTCTGCAATATTAATGTCACCATGTTCACCATGGATAATCTGATACATGTGCAGTGCTTCTTCGTAGTATTTCATTGCTTTCTGGGGATCACCAAGGAGAATCCAGGCTGCCCCTAGGCAGTTAAATGACCTGGCAATGTCAGGATGTGCTGTACCCTGACCATAACATCTCTTTGACAACTGCAATGCCTGCTCAAAGTAGCTGATAGCTTCTCTATTGTCCAACCCAAGCCAGGCTTGCCCAAGACTCATTAACAATTGGGCAATGTGAGGATGGTCAGTGTACTCACCATAGGTATATATCTCCAGTGCTTCTTCATAATATCTGATTGCTTTCCTTTCATCGCCAAGATAACTACATGCTGACCCAAGGTTGTGGAGTGACATGGCAATGTAACCTTGTCCTGTACTGTGACTATTGATGGTCATGTCTATCTGCAGTGCCTGCTCAAGGTAGTTGATGGCTTTCCTTGGATTATCCAGATGCCCCCAGGCTACACCAAGGTGACTGAGTATGGTTGCAGTGTCATTATCTGCTCTATCCTGTCCATGAATGCTCCTATGTAACTCCAAAGCCTCTGTACTGTAGCTGACTGATTTTTTATAATCACCCTGCTTTAACCAAGCATGTCCCAGATCTTTTAATGAATTTATTTTGTCTTGGTCCGTTTCAGCTCTCTGTAGAGCCTCTTCATAGTACTTGATACCCACACTATATTTGCATAGATCCAAGTAGATCATTCCTTTCACTGAAGGAGAATTATCATAGAAATCAGAACATGACTTCGTACCTGTTGTTTTTTCAGACCATTTAGACAAAGCTTTTTTCAGAGGGGCTGATGTCTGGTAATACCTGATGAGCTGTTTTTCATTGTGAAGATGACAAACTCGGCTAGCTGCTTTCAGTGCATCCATTTGAGGGGTTGATTCCTGTGCATTCATTCTTTCCATTGAGGCCAAAGCTGACAAGTTTTCCTTCTGGCCGCCATTTGCAATGTAGGTTCTGAGCCTGAGTTCTGCTGAGATGCTGGTAAGCACTGTCAGGTGGTGTGCATTGTTGGGACTGATCACTTGTTGATTTTCCATTTCTTCTATTGTCTCCCAAACTGTGGTAGGTATGATGCCTGAAGACAGTGCCAAACAGTCCACTGCTATGGCTGGGAAGCGGTAGAGTCCTTTCTTCACATCTATCAGCCTTGCTGTACTTTTTTCTTTGTAGTTTTCAATATTTTCCTTCTGTGTCTCCTGTGCCAGTTGTTGAGCCATTTTACCCCCATCAGCTTGCAGTATTTTCTTTGTGGTGGCCATGTATGTATCAATCAAATCCTGTTCCCCTGCAAGCAGGCATGGGTTTCTCAAGATACTTGCAAGATGATATCCTTCCTTCAGATACAGTGTGATATCATTTTGCAGTATTGAGGCCATGTTGTTTGGGGTACAGATGAGTTCACTGGGTAGTTTGTCCGCAGTTCCCTGCCTGCCCAGTGGGGTCTTGCTTGCCTTTGGCATGGAGCCATCAAATGCAAACCCTCGTGGCGTAACAGAGTCATAATACCAGTTGTCAAGTGGATTCTTGGAGTAGAAATCATTGAGAGATTTTATTCCCAGTGCTGGGAGAATGGTTTCTCCCAAGTTGACCACTTTGAGGTGTAGAAAGTGTGTGAGGTTATGGAAATACACTAGATTTTGGTCACTTTCTTCCTCTACCAAGATGGCAAACTCCAGGTCTGAGTATGGAGTTACCAGTCCTGTGGCCTGTGAGCCCAAACCTATCAGGGCATACTTACAGGGAGGGGGACCCATTAACCCAATACACTCTTCTACAAGCAGGCTGATGAACTCTTTTCTTTGTTGCACAATGTTCTCAAACAACTGCCTGACAGCCTGAGCTCGTTTTGCCTCTATCTCTTTGACACATGGGTCATCCTCATCATGTACATAGGGATCCAGCTGATGGTCAATGGTTTCCATCTTCAGCTTGATCTGGTCCCTCATCTCCTTCAGCTGTTTCTTGTAGTTTTCTGTGTTGTCTGGGCTTACATTGTGAGAAATGTCTAAAATACATTTGAGAAATAACTTTTCTATCTCTATGAGGGCTGTCACTATGTTACCATTGAGGACTTGATCCTCTGACCTGGCTATTGCTGCATTGTAGAGTGCTGCTGCTTTGACAAAGTCTCCCCCGTCTCCTGTCTGCTGACCTCGCTTACTGTAGACATCCCCCAACTTGTACAGGGGCTCCATCTCTCTCTGGTACTGCTGGGCTGTGGAATCTGTTGGGAGAAAGATATTTTTGAACCAGTAACTACTGTTAGTAATACTATCATACGTGGTTGGAAAAAAGCTTGTTTGTTTGTTTATTTATTCGCACACAAAATATTACATTAAAACACAAAACGAAAACGATGGATAAAACAGGTGCAGGAGGAGGGAAAAAGCTTGTGAAGCTTATACTTAGCCCTCCTCCTTTAAACTAAACAGAGTTGATTATGATATTTATAATATAATAATAAAGTAAAGTAATACATAGAATAATAATGATACAATAAGGATAAACAAGTAATTAATGGTATGAATCAACATTGAATGATAAAGTAACGTAATACATCGAAAATGATAATGATGCAATAAGAATAAACAAGTAATTAATGGTTTGACTTAATAATAAATCAACATAATACTTAGATAATGATAATAATGCAATAAGGATAATCAAATAATGGAATAATATGATTAAAAAAAAGAATGTGGCTACTACAGGGGGCTCGGATGGATTAACAGATGGATTTTCAGATTACGTTTAAAAGTCAGGAGAGAGGAAGTTAGATTCTTAAGGGAGGGGGGAAGATCATTCCATATTTTAACACACATGTATTTAACAGTCATTTGGGCAAGAGAGGTTCTGAATAGGGGGATGTGTAGGTTTGTGCTTTGGCGAGATTGATAATTGTGAAACTGCGAGCGAAAATTAAGAAAGCTGTCAAAGGTATCGGGGAGAGTATGGTTTATGTGTTGGGCTGTAAAAAGAGCAAGTTGAAATCTGTTAACGTCATAGATATTCAAAATTCTAAGTTTCTCAAATAGTGGTGAAGAGTGAGTATAGAAACTCGAACATGTCGCAATGCGTAGAAATTTTTTCTGTAGAATTAATAAAGGGTGTAAAGAAGTTTTGTAGGCGTTTCCCCAAACAATATTACAATAAATGAGATATGGATAGATTAGACTGTTATATATGGTTATAAAGGTTCTCTGGGATAAAAGATGTCTAATTTTCCCTATGATCCCGATGGTTTTTGAAATTTTATTTAATATCATAGCAATGTGGGGTTTCCATGTTAGCCGATCATCAATAAGTACTCCTAGGAACTTAGCCTGGCATTCTTGGGAGAGAGGAAGGTTCTTTAGGAAGATATTGGCATTTTTCTTAAAATTATATGTGTTGTTTTTACTACAAAAGATAAGATAGTACGTCTTTTTAATATTAACTGATAGCTTGTTGGTTTCGAACCATGTGATGACTTTTTCTAATTCCTGATTGGTTAAACGTATTAACGAATCATAGTCTGCATGTGAGAGGAAGAGATTTGTATCATCAGCAAATAGGATAAAAAAGAATATTTTGGATGCTTCAGCAAGATCATTAACATATATTAAAAACAATAAGGGTCCCAGAATTGAACCCTGGGGAACTCCACAATTTATCAGTTTGCATGAGGATGTATAGCCATTGAGGGAGACGTATTGTTTTCTATCTGATAGATAGCTCTTAAACCACTTGAGTGCTGTGTCATTGATGCCATATTTATTTAGCTTTTTGAGAAGAATAGAATGGTTTACCGTGTCGAATGCTTTACTTAGATCTAAAAATATCCCTATAGTAAATTCATTGTTGTCAATAGCTGTAGTAATTTTGTCGATTAATTGAATAAGTGCCATGGAAGTAGAGTATCCCCTTCTGAAACCATATTGATGTTTGTATAGAATGTCATTTTGATCTAAATGCTTTAAAAGACGATTGTATATCAATTTTTCGAGAATTTTGGAGATGCACGGTAGAACTGAAATAGGGCGGTAATTACTTACCGAGGTAGAATCATTTACTTTTAAATATAGGAATCACTTTGGCAATTTTGGTTGATTCAGGGACCACACCGCTCTGAATGGATAATGTTAGGATATGTATAAGAGGACAAATAATATAAGGTAGGGATATTTTGAGTATTTTTGCGCTGATTCCATCGTGTCCAGCAGCAGAATCTTTCAGGTTTCGTACTATATATATTATCTAAAATTTCAGCAGTGGACGGGGGTTCAAATGATGTTAGTTGCCTATTCAGATGAGTTTTGATGTAATCGAGGGGATCTTTCGCTACGATGGGTATTTTGCTTTCTAGGGTAGGACCGACATTAACAAAAAAATCATTAAATTCTTCGCACATCTTATTTTCATCTGTGATAGTTCGGGCACCGGTTTGTATTTTGTGTGGGGCTGCTTTGGATTTATCACTACGATTTAGTAAATCGTTAATTACGTTCCATGTTTGCAAAGCTAATAAAATGATTGTTAGAAACGTCAGGTACCTACCATAAAATCTTTTTAGATTAGGTGTATACAAGTAGTTAAAAAATTTCCACTAACCTCTCACATGTGTCATCTTCAGTGCAGCTGCAAAGTGCTGCTCTGCTGAGTCCAGGTCTACCCTGGCAAGGGAGGAGTCACCTTCCTTTAGGTGGTCCTCGTATTTACTTAAAATAAAAAACAAAGATTTTGTCCCTGACTTGTATTGAAATATAATGTCTAAGTAACATTGTATATAAAGTCAATTATGTGATATGATTATGCTACAAAATGCATGTAACATAATTTTCATTTTGTTGTTTGAAACAACACACGTCCAGCTAACTGCTGCCTAGTCAGTGATATTATTTACTATAGTTAGCAAAGTTGTGTAATCTATGTGATTAATTGCTTATTTTACATGGTTGTACCATCGTAATACTCTGTGAGTCTTTCTTCCATAAGTTCCAGCTGCAACACTAATCATGCATTGCTAATTCTGATGCTTTACTGAAAAACAACAGTATCAGAATTCTGAAGATTTTCATTTTTTCATTAAATGGTGCCTGTCATATTCAAATTTTAACTTCTGTTATCTACAGCAAAGAATCTTAATGAGTTTGTGTTGTAAACTTTAAAGATATATTCAAATTGTTTATTCAATTTGTAACAAACAAAAATGTAATGTTTCCCACCTCGGTATATCTGGATGGAGTCTCAGAGGAGAGTTGCCCAAAAAGAACTCTTCTGGCCCAATCATACGCATCATGAGGAATGCCAGAGACATGTTGAATGTATCTCTTCCTCTTGGTATTGTTTCAGTTGATAATGGTATCAGCTGCAAGGAATAATCCGCATGTACATACATTTATTGAAATGTCTTCCAAATTTCATTTGCCATGCATCATAATTTTCACTCTTTGTGTATCTAATCGTGCATTACGTATTAATTGAGCATGGTATTTTTTTAATGATATACAAAAATTGAATGTAGACAGTCAAACAAAAATTTACCTCTTCCAGTACGTCCCTAGGCCTGATCTTCTCCATGTATCTGATCCGATGTTCCACAGTCAGGTTTGTCTCAGGATCCCCACATCTTGTCAGGGCCTTGTTGTACATGGCAGCTGCCTTGGGGAACTGGGATACATCCGAGGTTTTCTTGCCTTTCTCAAGGTAGAAATCACCAAGTGATTTCAGAACCTCAACCTCCAAGAGCATGTCGCGTTTCTCAATGGCATCAACTAACATTTCTGTGTAAGTCTCCTCAACAGACTGCCAACTTATGCTGAAACGTCTGACCAGTTTTTCCTCTGCAAAAATCTTTGCTACTCTCAAGGCATTGTTAGTGTCCGTACCCTCTGATGACTCCTGATGTGGAGTGTACCCCTGCAGCAGTTGTCTGGAGAGTTTCTCCATGTAGCCGATACGATGTTCCAGTGTTTGTCTCATGTCTGGATCTGTGCAGCGCAGTAGGGCAGCAGCATACAGGGCAGCAGCCTTGTCAAACTCTGCTGAATCTTTACTGAGCTTGGCTTTCTCAAGATGCAGGTCTCCAAGACTTTTCAGGACTTCTGCCTCCATAAAGTTATTGCTGCTGAGAATGGCTTCTCTTAAAGCCCGCCCATAACCACTTTCTTTCCCAGTCTGACGCGTGAGGCCCAACTCCAAGTCCTGAAGTTTCTCAGCCAGGCTGGCCATGTTGATGCCTTGCTGACTTTTGTGGCCCAACTCTAAGTCCTGCAGCTTGTCTGCCAGGCTGGTCATGTTGATGTCAGTCATTTTCCAGCATTTATCTTAAAGTTGATGATCAGCCTGCAGACTGCATGAAAAAGGAATAAAAAAAATTACCTCAAAAATGTTAGCTTTGTAACTCAATGGGTCAAATTACAATTTGTCGATTAAGTGAACTCAAGGACATTATATATCGGATATAACGTCCTTGGTAAACTGCACCAGGTCCTACATTGTACATTGTAAACTTGAATTGAAGGTGTTTAATCAGAAAACCTCTATAGCCCACTGAAATCTTGAAATTCTGTTGATGTTAGGTGTTTGGTTTATTTTGTTTTGGCAAAGACATAATGTTATGTGTTCACTGTTGCCTCCAGGGTATGCATGGATTTTATTGTGTAAGTGAGAATTTCAGAGCAGAAATTTTGTTTGTTTGTTTTATTTTTAATACCATTTTTTTAATTTGTGGTACTTATAATACAGTCTGTTCGAATCTCACCTGGATGTCTGGAGCTTGTCTAAGTCTCACCTGGATGTGTGAGACATGTCTAAGTCTCACCTGGATGTTTGAGACTTGTCTAAATCTCACCTGGATGTCTGAGACGTGTCTAAACCTCACCTGGATGTCTGAGACGTGTCTAAATCTCACCTGGATGTCTGAGACAATGTCTAAATCTCACTACCAGGATGTCAAAAGCTTGTTTAAATCTCACCTGGATGTCTGAGACTGCACAGCTGTGAACTGGCCCAGCTAGAGACTTCCTCCTCTAGAGTTCTGGATTTTCCCACTAGCTCACTTGGGACTTGATGATGGAATGCTACCAGAACTTTCCATTGCATCCTGTCTCTAAGTCAATGTTATTTTTTATTTACCAGACTGAGTATACTTGTTCAAATAGCAACCTTGGTCTGAAGCCAGGCACTGGCACTGGCACACCCTCCTTTATATGTTTAACTCTACACTTCACTGGGTTTGTTGAATAGATATGGTGAATGTCAAGCATCAGGGGAAACACTTGCACCAATTAATATGTCCTCTCAGCAAACTCCTGTGCCACTGTACCAGGACAGTGTTAAAAGACTGATTGTACTTGATATGTATATCTTGTCCCTGTGGGACTTAGTGTGCTAGTAGATGCAAGAGGGTGGAGAAGGAAGTGCACACCCCTGCCCTACCTTGAAAGGCCAAGACAGTATACAGGCCAGGCAAACAGGTCACCTAACTCACAATAATCTTGTAGTTTCTCAGCCAGGCTGGTTATGTCGGTGTCAGACATTTTACGGTATTCACCTTCAAGTTGACAATTAGCCTGGAACAAAAGGATAAAACAAAATGTTGACTCGAAAATTGTCAATCCGCTTTTTTTACTCTGGGTCAAGTTATGTTTCATATCCTTGGTAGTCATGCATCAGTCAAGCACTCTATTTGTTAGAGTTGACATTTTATATGTGTCACCTACATGTAGATGTGCCTGACTCCACAGCAGTAATCATATTTGGGTCCATTATAGAAAAAAATAGCTAAAACTTTACATCCAACACTGAAATTAGCTATAGTGACTTACCCCTCTAAATTTTCGGTCAATCTCTGTCAACCTTGTTCACAGAATGACCCTTTCTATCTCCTGCAAAAGTGGTGCCTTCCTGACGTCACTGCTGGAGATAGAAAGGGTCATTCTGTGAACATTGTAGTCAACGGAAATTGACTGAAAATTTAGAGGGGTACTTAGTCCCTACTGTAGACAGTTAATTTCAGTGTTGGATGTAAAGTTTTTGCTATTATTTTCTACTGAACGCAGATGAGCTTTCATACTAAAATATTTGGGTCCAGGTTGGACAGCTTCTTCATCATAATGTTTGCGTGAGAATTTCATAGCAGGGATTTTCTAAATGTGACATTCAGTCATATATATAATATTATATGGGTCTGACAAGAATTTTGTATTAGTGGGCAAGTGATATTGTTTAAAAAAAGTCAACACCCTGTCCACTGGCACTCCACTGACACTCACATGTGCACTACTGCCTCCTTCAACAGGAAACTCTTATGTGTATGCACTGCATGACCAAGGAGGTTATAAATTTTTAATGACCTTTTGCCATACATACAACACTTATTGTTGACACCTTAGACAATATGTTAGACCAGTGACATACAAGATGTACTAAGAATATTGATTGTTATTCTTTCCATGTCAAATTCCATTTCTATTTCTGTCAACAGGGCTAGCCCTTTGTAATGGTAGCCACAGCATACATGTTTACAGTAGCATATACATGTAGTTGGGCCGTCTGTGCAATGCCGAACAGCCAAACAAATAAATAAACTGTACTCTTCTTGATGATGTGTCCAATAGATATGTAGGCACACAATTTATTAAGTGTTAGCAATCACCATGGCCTGAGTAGTCCCTTTAACCTTTTATTTGAAATAGACTTATTGATATTATTTTTAGATTAGTCCAAATCTCACCTGGATGTCTCTATAGTCTGGAGACTCTACTGTGAACCTTCTGTCTCCTGAAATCTGCCTGCTTCATAAAAAACCCTCAAAATGTCAACTATGTTTTCCCTTTACTGAACAGATCTGACTATGATTAAACTTGCCCAGTTTTGCTGCAGGAGCTTTCCACTGAGTCATCCCTACGTCTTTTGAATATGGTTATTTACACTTAACACGCACAGTGACTTGTAATGCCCCTGGGCCCAGCAGTGAAAGACTGGTCATGCCATAATGATTATAACTCATTGTGTTTGTTCCATCATACTGTCTATATCATCATCATCTTTCATCCTCTTGTCTATATACTACTATATATAGCTAGTACTGTATAAAAGGTGAGGAAAAACAGCACAAAAAAGTCACACTGTTTCAGGTCTCAGTAATTTCTCAACTACCTGGCTGTCTGAGACTGTCGTGTTTAAATCTCACCTGGATGTTTTAGACATGTATACAAATGTACATTTCAAACATCACATGTCTGAGACTAAATTTCTATGTCTTACATGTTGTAAATCTCACCTGATTGTCTGAAACTCTGCAGCAGCTGTTAACTTGCCATTGCCTCCGTAGGTTGTTGAAATACTGGCGAGAGTTCTGGTTTTCCCCAGTGTGACTCATTCAAAACATTTCCCTAGTTTCACATCCGGGACTCTACTCTGAGTTGTGCCTATTCTGCATGACTAATAACATCCCATGCCTCAGGTCATGTGTCACCCGATATATTGACACCATGGTTGAGTGGGTTTCCTGACCTCTGCAAGCACTCTGTAAGAAAGCACTAAGCAAGTAAGCAAAGAAGGTCAATTCAGTCATTCATTCAAATAGAAACCAATTATTGTACACAGTAGAAAGGTGAAAACTACATAATTACAGCAATTGCTGTACAGTAAAACTGTATAATAGTCCCTCATATTTTGCATAATCAGGTTACCTCTGCTAGTGGGATATTTGTCCAAGCTGTCCAAGGAATGTCCATTAAAGTGCCTAATGTATGAACCTCAAATAAGATATTTACATGTAGATTCTAGAAGTTCACTGACTGTGTACTGTGTTGAATTTTATTGTGAATTGTTGCCCATATTGTAAGTTATATTTACCAGTCCTATATATCTGTATTATGATATTTTATCTGACCCTGACCTCCCTCATGACCTCAATGAAAAGCAGCCTGCTGGCCGATTTGAGCTTCTCATGAATAAATAAAGGTTCAAACAAAGTCCAATTGATTTATTGGTTCTCAGATTTAAAGAGATATATAATAAAATCAATTGCAACTGAACATGATAACTTGAACACAGAGCCCGAGGGTTGTACTTTGGTAAATCTAACGTTAGTTTTTAGGGAGGAATATTATTATTAGTCTGTGACCAGACCCTCTGGTCGACAGACTTTTAGTTTTGTCACGTTTACGCGCGTTCGCAGCTGTATCTGTATGTTCCCGTTGTCTGAATTCTATGTGGTTTGGCAGGTCCTTTGTACTGAGGTTGACGATGATGCACGTGAACTTTTTTTTGCGGCAGGTGGTTTTATTATGGATTTTATAAAAATAACACCCCTACAATTTGTTCGTCTTGCGGTGTTTTGGTCCAGATCCTCTGTATGTGGGTCATGGTGTCATTGGAATTTGTCAAGCAGATGCGTGGTGTTACCTGATCGTCAAAGTTATTCGCGTTCGCATCGGTATCTGCATGTTCCCGTTGTCGCATACGTACGTTGTTTGGCAGGTCATCTGCACTGAGGTTGACGATGATGCACGTTGTTTTTTTTTGTTGTTTTTGAGGCAGTTGGTTTTATTAGGGACGCAATAAAAATAACACCCCTACAAAATGTTCATCTTTCGGTGTATTAGTCCAGATCCCCTGTATATGGGTCATGCTGTAATTGAGATATTGCAAGCAGATGCGTGATGTTCTCTGGTCGTCAATGTAACGCGCGTTCGCATCTATATCTGCATGTTCCCGTTGTCGCATACGTTTGTGGTTTGGCAGGTTCTCTACACATAGTTGGACGATGATGCAAGGTGTTTTATTTTTTCGGCAGCTGTTTTTATTATAATGTATGTAATAATTTCAGAAATCACCCCTGCAAATTGTACGTTTCACAGTGTATTGGCCCATGTCTGCATATGGTGCCCGTTGAGGTAATTGGGTATAGTTAAGCAGATGCGCGATATGTGCAAGAATTTTACGCGCGTTTGCTTTCTACCTCTTATTCAACAAGTTTATCCGTACTACTTTATGTACCAGCATCATGGACCCCGGGATTCACCCATTAACACTGTGTCATGCTACCTTATGGCTTCACACTAGTTAAAAACTTATCGCACAGTTCATCATCAACAGCTGTGTGTTATCGTATGTGGGACATGGGAACCGACATCTAATGTTCCATTAATGACCCTGTCAATCAAATACCTCCTGTCGCCGTTTGCAATGAAGCGTGTAAGAATTCTCGTCCCAAATGAAGTTTAGCCATATTATATTCCCGGACTTCGACTAAGAAACATCAAGGTCCTATTCCGTGCTTCATACTTATTACGTCCATAACAGAAACATGTTAATACTTGGTGCGTTTGTCAGTCTGCCTGTCGGTCTTGTAGGTGTGTCTGTGTGTGAATGTGCCTGTGTATTAGAGTAGACCATCCGGTAACTTATCGTCACCATATCTTTTTGACTTTGGCCACATGTTATCTCACAATCCATACCTGTTTAGTAAGATTCACATGACACAGAAATATTAGGCAACTTTAGATACAACGATATATCTAACACCATGAAAAGAATCATATAGGATATAAGCACAACGTCACACACCAAAGAAGACAAAACAACCAACATATACCAGACCGACGTCACAGACTATGTTACCTACGGTCACTTGTTTTTATTTATTTTTAAATACAAGTTATCATGTAGATCATAATGTGTAAGTTTCACTCCCAGCCTTCTTGTTTCATCTTGTTTGCTTGCAAGGTTTTATTGTAACATTAAAATGTCAGAGAACCAAGAATCAACATAACATGGCCTACATGTAAGCTTCTTTCTCCTGCCTGAGTTTAGGCAAGAGTTTAGCAAAATTGCTAAGGAAACTGATTAAGTGTGGTTTTCTCTTTGCAGGTGAGTTTGTCCCCACTGCAGCCAGACAGCCGACCCAGCCAGCTCCTGGTGTGTACTGGGTACAGGGGATGTGAACCCACGCTACTGGAGGTAAGACTGGGTTAACTCTAACCCCTAAACCCACCCAGTCAGCTGCTGGTGTGTGCTGGGTACAGGGGATGTGAACCCACGCTACTGGAGGTAAGACTGGGTTAACTCTAACCCCTAAACCCACCCAGCCAGCTGCTGGTGTGTGCTGGATACAGGGGCTGTGAACCCACGCTATTGGAGGTAAGACTGGGTTAACTCTAACCCCTAAACCCACCCAGTCAGCTGCTGGTGTGTGCTGGGTACAGGGGCTGTGAACCCAAGCTACTGGAGGTAAGACTGGGTTAGCACAAACTCTAATCCCTAAACCCACCCAGCCAGCTGTTAGTGTGTACTGGGTACAGGGGCTGTGAACCCACGCTACTGGAGGTAAGACTGGGTTAACTCTAACCCCTAAACCCACCCAGCCAGCTGCTGGTGTGTGCTGGATACAGGGGCTGTGAACCCACGCTATTGGAGGTAAGACTGGGTTAACTCTAACCCCTAAACCCACCCAGTCAGCTGCTGGTGTGTGCTGGGTACAGGGGCTGTGAACCCACGCTACTGGAGGTAAGACTGGGTTAGCACAAACTCTAACCCCTAAACCCACCCAGCCAGCTGCTAGTGTGTGCTGGGTACAGGGGCTGTGAACCCACACTACTGGAGGTAAGACTGGGTCATCAAACTCTAACCCCTAAACCCACCCAGCCAGCTGCTAGTGTGTGCTGGGTACAGGGGCTGTGAACCCACGCTACTGGAGGTAAGACTGGGTTATCACAAACTATAACCCCTAAACCCACCCAGCCAGCTGCTGGTGTGTGCTGGGTACAGGGGCTGTGAACCCACGCTACTGGAGGTAAGACTGGGTTAGCACAAACTCTAACCCCTAAACCCACCCAGCCAGCTGCTAGTGTGTGCTGGGTACAGGGGCTGTGAACCCACACTACTGGAGGTAAGACTGGGTCATCAAACTCTAACCCCTAAACCCACCCAGCCAGCTGCTAGTGTGTACTGGGTACAGGGGCTGTGAACCCACACTACTGGAGGTAAGACTGGGTCATCAAACTCTAACCCCTAAACCCACCCAGCCAGCTGCTAGTGTGTGCTGGGTACAGGGGCTGTGAACCCACGCTACTGGAGGTAAGACTGGGTTAGCACAAACTCTAACCCCTAAACCCACCCAGCCAGCTGCTAGTGTGTGCTGGGTACAGGGGCTGTGAACCCACACTACTGGAGGTAAGACTGGGTCATCAAACTCTAACCCCTAAACCCACCCAGCCAGCTGCTAGTGTGTACTGGGTACAGGGGCTGTGAACCCACACTACTGGAGGTAAGACTGGGTCATCAAACTCTAACCCCTAAACCCACCCAGCCAGCTGTTTAAGTGTGTGCTGGGTACAGGGGCTGTGAACCCACGCTACTGGAGGTAAGACTGGGTTATCACAAACTAACCCCTAAACCCACCCAGCCAGCTGTTGGTGTGTACTGGGTACAGGGGCTGTGAACCCACGCTACTGGAGGTAGGAATTGGATTACAAACTCCACCCCCTCAACTACCGGTAACCTATAGCTAGCTGCTTCTGTGCATAGTATGCGGCTGTAAGCCCATGGGCTTAACTGGAGATTTAAAAAAATTACATAATGATATAAAAATAATATATATATATATATATATATATATATATATATATATATATATATATATATATATATATATATATATATATATATTATAGAGAGAGAGGGATAGTCTAAGATATAGATACACAGTTGTTGTCAGCCTTTATTGATTTTTCAACATGCAAAATGCCATATGGGTGAAATGTTTGTAATCATGATGGTTAATAGTATTAATACTGAAAACCTTGATTTCACAGAATCTGATGAAGATTTTTATACACACCAATGCCCAGGTTCTACAGGATGTGAGACAGACCCTGAGTGAGCTGCAGGGGGACAGGGATGTGCTGGAGGTGGTTCCCATGCAGCAGCTACTGGGTAAGGCCTGTTTTATAAACCTGAGTGTGTGTGTGTACATGTACATGTAGGTTCTATAACAGGTGAGACAGACCCTGTGTGAGCTGCAGGGAGACAGGGATGTGTTGGAGGTGGTGCCCATGCAGCAGCTACTGGGTAAAGTACTCCTGATTTACATGCATGGAAGAATTCTTCCAAATTTAGAATTTATAATAGTTTACATGTACATGTATATGCATATCCCCTTCAATATTTGAGTCATGGTTTACAAAGCAGGGCAGAGTTGTAAGCCAATTTGCTCATTACAACAAGGAAACATGCAATTTTTATTTCTGTCAGCGAAATCATTCTGACCAAGATGCTGATAATGCAATTGTTCTCTATGAAGGCTTCGGCCTCAGTTGCACCAGTCTGTCAGGGATGTAGCCCCAGCTGGGCTCTGAAGCCACAAATTTGCCCACTGCAGGAGGACTGCTGGATATTGGGGAGTTCTCGGCGTCTATCTGTTACCGGGCCCCGGTTTCATTTTAAGTCTGACTTTAATTCAACAAGGGTTTGGCCTGGCCCCAAAACACCCAGGAGCCGCAAGGTGTCCCACTTCCGGGGGCCATGCCTAAAGTACCAAAAACAGTCCAGGAACTGCCCAACATGGCCCCTTTTTCCAATTTATTGAGACCTATAAGTTAACTTAGCGTTCTGGTTTCCCAGGTGACGGGAGATTCCAACAATATTTTTTTTTGTCATCGAAGTCATTCTGACCAAGATGTCACATTTTCTCCTTAAAAATAAAGTTTTCTGGTTTCCAAGGTGACGGGAGATTCCAACACTTCCTGAAGGCAGCTAACGAGGCAGTTCTGCAGAGGAGCCTAGCAACGGTCGTCAGGTGGGAGAAACAACTTCTACAGAACAGCAGCATGCAGGGGACTGAGACTTAAGGGTTAGGCAGTTCTGCCTAGCAACGGTTGTTGGGTGGGAGAAACATCTTCTACAGAACAGCGGCATGCAGGGGACTGAGACTTAAGGGTTAGGCAGTTCTGCCTAGCAACGGTTGTTGGGTGGGAGAAACATCTTCTACAGAACAGCGGCATGCAGGGGACTGAGACTTAAGGGTTAGGCAGTTCTGCCTAGCAACGGTTGTTGGGTGGGAGAAACAACTTCTACAGAACAGTGGCATGCAGGGGACTGAGAGTTAAGGGTTAGGCAGTTCTGCCTAGCAACGGTTGTTGGGTGGGAGAAACATCTTCTACAGAACAGCGGCATGCAGGGGACTGAGACTTAAGGGTTAGGCAGTTCTGCCTAGCAACGGTTGTTGGGTGGGAGAAACATCTTCTACAGAACAGCGGCATGCAGGGGACTGAGACTTAAGGGTTAGGCAGTTCTGCCTAGCAACGGTTGTTGGGTGGGAGAAACAACTTCTACAGAACAGCAGCATGCAGCAGGGGGACTGAGATGAGAATGATTGTAGACATCAGACTGGAAACTTTTGTGATGGTTAAATTATGTCTACTTTCACTGAAAGGAAAGATTTTGTTTCCCAGTTTTTATGAAACACTTGCCCCACATAAAATCTACTGGTGCCAATACTGGATTTAGAATTTATGAAATCGTTACTTTTCACCATGAAAAATGTGTTTGTTTAGTTATGTAACGTTGCTGTTAAAGAATGACGTAAACTTGTGTATCAAGTATTTTTTATCTGTTTGCAGACACTGTCTCAATTTTTGTTAAATGTAGGTGGAGTAATATTTTAAATAAATTTTAGGAGTTTTTTAAGTATGGTCATCTGCGAATTTTTACATTAATACAATGTAGTGTGAACTGAATGTACATTAAATTTTGTTTTTACTTCCAAATACAATTTAGAGTTGTACTAGTCTTGTGACCTGTTCTCATTTCACATTCACTTACTTTTAGTTTTGAAAAAATAAAACAAACATGCAGAAAGATCTGACATCATTGTTATGGTACCCATATAGGGTGTTTGTAATAAGTGTGGGTTGTGATACTATTAGCAGCTGGTATACATGTAGTACCACTCCCATAACTCTGGGTTGTCTTTAATAGAAAACAGTCATGAGTAATTATGGTAGTTGTTTTTCAACGTACATTGTAAGAAATATACTACATTGCCATCAACTACATTTCAATACTTTTATTGAAAATAAACTCTCAGACTAACTTCAACAAACAATATTGTTGTACTGGTAAATCATCTATCAATTATCAAATAGTAGCTTTTGGATATACTTTTATTTGCAACAGTTTACAGCGAATACATTTCTTCACAAAGCATAATAATTTTATATTATCATAATAAGGCGTGCACTTCATAATTCTCATTGACGGCAAGATTTCGCAAGGCAAGTTAGTAATATCTACTGCAACTGTTAAATAGTTTAATCTCTTCATGTTAACTCACAGCAATCACAAATCATCACAGCAACATTTCATCAATCACACAATAATTGGGAAAAATATATACTTTTCTATCAAGCAACATAACTTAATCTACTGCATATTTCATACATTGTCAAATAATCATATCATTTTCATTCTGTGTTAACATGTTCAGAGTCTAAATAGTCTCAAAGTGATCACTTGCATAGCTTATAAGCCCTGATTGTCTTCCTTGTAGATTGCCTTGCACATAAAACTTGAAGTATGTAGAACCAATGAAAAGCTCTTGTCCTTCACCGTCCTTGCATAGAGTAAAACACTGGTTGGTTTCATTTTAAATGAAAACTTTAACACTTCTTTTAATTAATGATTGGAATATGATGATAATGATCATAGAAATCAATAATTTGCAAGGCATTTATACTCACTCAGAAGCTTGACAAATTTTCTGCTTCGTTTGATATATAGGAGAACTTTGCTTAGTACACAGATAACATTTCTGCAAGGATCAAGATTGTGTTAACTTCTGATTTGAAAGTCTGTTAAGAAAGAAGATTCTCACATCACAGCATCATCGCCTGCTTTCATCTCCTATGGCCAGAGGACAAATTTTCTAAGCTTGATGGGAAACAAGCCGAATTCATTGTTCACAAAAGCAAGATTCCAGTCCCTGACAAATGTAATCGACAAGTCTCTAGAACATTTTTAGGATCGCAAAGCTGCCCTCTCCCTGAACATTAATTACACCACCAAAGATTCATCTTCCAGAATCTTGTGTGGTTTTCTCTCTTGCGTCAAGAGGGCAGATTTCCTTAGTTTTAGCTTAGCTCAATGTGCATCAAGATTTGCTCATACTTGACATTAGTCTCTTGAGCATTTTTAGTATCACAAAGCCGTCCTCTCCCTGTACACCACCACTGCGTCGTCATCCAGAATCCCCCCCACGTCGTTCTCGCCCTCCTGACTCAGCGCGCGGGCGATGGCGGCCGCGCTGTCCCGCTTCATTCTGTTCTTCCGCTTCTTTGACAGGTCAACCTGAAATTCAAATCAATCAGTGAGAAGACCTTCCAAATAAATCAATTATCACACTGTAATGTTCACTGCCTTAAGTCGTTGTCATCATCATCATCGTTCGGCTGCAGCGCACCGTGGCGACTGCAAGCCTTCTCCAGCTCCGTAAACTCTTATAATTGAGATTATTTCATTATACCTACATCATCAAAGTCTTGAACACCCTGTCATGCATAGTGTGGTCGTGACAATGTGGAGAAAGATGTCAAATTCTATTTCGCAATTAGAACTATTTGACTATGATTAATGTCTTTTGCACAATTGCAAATGATTTTTACAACCGTTTGTTGTTAGACAATGCCAACACCTGCCCTCATCTCACACATGTACAAAAAGACAACCGTATAAATTAAATCAAATTGGCATATGCGAAAGGTTTCCCTTCAATTATGCATAGAAAGTCTGCAAATTTAAAGATTTAATTCATTTCAGAAGATCTCCACAAGTTGTTCAAGTTCTCTTAGCAAAGAATTCTGTTATCCAAACAAACAGCCCTGAAAACATAAACTTCCTGGTGGAGATTTAAAAACCATCTTAGCTACCTTAGAGTAGAGCTCCTGCACATCAGGGGGTACCCCCTCCAGGTCTGAGGCCGACAGACCGCTGCCCGAGGGGGTGGAGTGTCTGCTCTTCCGGGACCGCTTCCCCCCCGACCGGCCAACGCTGGAGAGGGGGGTGCTGTAGGAACTGCTCAGGGGTGTGTCTGGTAGCGACCTGCCGCTCGACGAGCCAGCTGGGGGTCAGAGGTGAAAGGGCAGGAATAAGTTGGCCGCTATATTGTCCACCTGTATCATTGTTACATTAATAACATGTAATCTTCTTGTCTGAACGAATCACCATCAGCCATTTACTCGACACTCCAACAAGATTTCTCCAGTGTCACTGGCAAAAGACACCGGATGGCTGTCTGAAACGTCTGACCGTTTCCAAAATCATATCCAGTTGCTTGAGTAACTGCTTTTTGGCACATCTATCCTTCTTGTCTGAATGAGACACCATCAGCCATTCACTCGACACTCTATCAACTGTTACAGTCTCATTTATAAAAGTTTCATGTACTCTCTCACTAACTCATTCATTCACCCTGTCAGTCATACAAATGTAGTTATATGGACACTGTATTACAGAACTGTTGTGGTTATACCACCCCAGTCACTGGCACTCACAAATAGTGCCATACAACATAATGACCACTCTCAGGGCAGTAGTCTGAATTATTTATAATTTCAGTAACAATATAATTTTTATGTATCAAGGTTACTTTTCAGTACTAATGTTACCTGCTAGCAGTGAAGTTCTAGTCAAAGTAAATGTCATCAACAGTTATCATTATAGTATCAGTTGACTTTGATCAATACTAAATATGGGCAACAACTGACTCAGGAAAATGCTATGAGAAGGGAGTATGACACACCTGCACTTGACCTTGAGGGTGTTTTCTGATGACCTTTGGGAGACAGCTGATGACCCTTCCTTGGAGGGCTGCCATTTGGAGTGATACTTGTGGAGGGCAGGTGTGAAGGGTCAAGAGTCGAGGGGTAAGTGTCAGAGGTCACAGACTGCCGACTGCTGCCTGGCAACGAGCCGTTCTGTGACCCGCTGTCTCTGCCCTTTGACCTACTGGCCGAGGAGTCAGAGGGCGAAGGTCGTCTCCTCGGTATAGATCGGGTCGGGGAAGGCTGGCCGACCTTGGTAGATGGCAAGGTCATTGGGGAGAAAGCGGAATTCTGGGAGGGTACAAATGGAGGAGGCGGGTGTGGCCCGGGCGGAGTCCTGTTGCTATGGAGACTTGCTGGTGAATTCTGGGAAGGTGTTGCGGGTGGAGGTATACCTGAAAGAGAGTAGGATATTTGGCTTTTATCTATATCTATATCTTCTATGATATTGCTGTTACTACAGAACTGGAGATCCATAACAACTACAGAAAACAGTGTTACCATGGCAACTAAAGAACAGCAAATCATGACAACTAAAGAAAAGCGTAACTATGACAACTAATGAAAGAAATGACTAATGATGACAACTACAGGACATACCAGGATGCTGAGGAAGCTGGCGCATCCGAGGGGACTGTGGGAGGGGGGCGGGCTTCACTGGTGGAGGGGGGAGGTCAGGCTCAGGGGGTGCGACTGTAGGGGGAGGGGGGAGGTCTGCTTCAGGGGTGGGTCTGTTGGAGGAGGGGGTACCTGTTCAGGGGGTGTTTTGAAAGAAGGGGAAGGTGCAGGTTTAGGGAGCTGTTTTGTTGGGGGAGGGGGTATGGCTTCTGGAGGGGGGTTTGTAGGAGGAGGGGGTATGGCTTCAGGGGGTGGGTTAGATGGAGGAGGGGGTAAATGTTCAGGGGGTGTCATGTAAGGAGGGGAAGGTGCCGGTCTAGCAGGTGGTTTCGAAGAAGGGCTGGCTTTGGGAGCTCGGGTGGAGGGTTGAGGGGTACGTGCACCTCTACTAGGGGGGCTGGGCCCAAGGGAGGTGGGGTTACAGCCTGGGGAGGGGGGTTAGTAGGACGAGGGGGGATGGCCTCTGGTGCAGAGTTAGGAGGAGGAGGGGGGATAGCTTCTGGAGGGGAGTTTGCAGGGGGAGGGGGGATGACGTTGACTGCTGGGTGGGGAGCCTGATCCCTAGGGGGTGGGGGGATGGATGCCTCTGGGTCTGGGGGCAGGGAAGCTGCAACAACACAGGGCAACAGGCAGAATGCATATGAGAAATAAAACAAAACAACCAAATAATGTTTGTAAATAATCTTGAGAAGAAAAGGAAAAATTTAATATGAACTTTCAAAGTTGAAAGGAAGAAAGCCAATGCTTGACACATCATGAACAGATGAATGACAAAAAATATTTTCAATTTTTAAAACCTGTAAGAATATAATCATATTACAAGTTTTAAGGTGAGGTGGGAAATTTACTGAATTTTACCATATGTAGTCAAAAAGTCATCAAGATTCTTTGAATCTTAAAGATTATTTGACTACAGCAAAACTCCTGTGGTTGCAAAAGTCCATTTCAAAAGAAGTTCACACAGCAACTTTTATGAGTCTGATTTTCTGGTCTGTTTGTCCTTACCTGGGGGAGGTGGGATGGCATCAGGGTCAGCAGAGTACCCCGGGTTAGAGAACCCCAGGTTGTCCATCCCGGGGTAGTCTGCATCTGCCGGCTCCTCCTGAAGCTGCAACAGGGCCGACTGGGGCATCATGGGAAAAACAACAAATTTTAAAAATCTGCATGGTGCAACAGGCAACAAGCTATAATGGACTGGTCCAATGTAAGCTTCCAAAAAGTTTAGAGAACTTAGCATACAAACGCACTACTTTTTGCAATGGCAGATTTACCAGAGATGTGCTCAACTTTTATATCAAAGACATGCCAGCAATCACTTTATTGAGTTAATAACGAGGAGGTTAACCTCCTTGGTTATAAGCATGTGTGGATATCTGTATGGTAAATCTTTCATCTATTGAATAAGAAAGACCTCCTCTTCCTCTTTTTTGGTCTTAATAGACATGCAAAACTAGTATGCACACCTGATACTAATGATTTACCCCTAGCTGTGCCTGTACATAATCCACCTCCCTTATATACACTCCTGTATAACATAACCCTTATATATATAATTATACACTCCTGTATAACCTAACCCTTACCCCTGGCTCCATATCCCCAAGCTGTGCCTGCACATGCTCCACCTCCCTCAGCCTCCTCTCCTTTCTGGAACTCCGGCGGGAGGATGTCGAGTGTCTGGAAGAGCTGTCACTGGGGGCCCTTTTCCGGCGGGAGGATGTGGAGTGCCTGGAGGAGCTGCGCGGCTCCTCTTGTACAGTGTCGAGCATGTAGGGCTGGGGGACTCCATATCTGTCCATCCGACGGTTACTGGGGGAAAAAGAGCATTTAAGAGCTAAAGAAAGTTCCTGGATCTTGGCACTGAAGTCCACACCAATGTATTTCCTTGGTTCTTCAACATTTTAAGGGACAATTTAGCTAACGGTCAAAATAAAAACAGAGAGGAAAACTAAGTCTTGTAAACCTGTCTTCGTGTATATTCACTCCCTGATTCTACAAGTTACGTAATTGAGTGTGTTGTTTCCTTGCACAAACTAAGAAATAGAATTAATGTAGCCCTAGTTTGGAAAACCTTCGACCATTTTGTTCTTCTGCTCTGCTTTCAACTGAGTAAAGCCAACAGCAGATTTTGTTGTGGATAACATACAATAGTTCAGCACCAAGGGCAGAGTCAATTCGGTAGTGGTGAAACAATATTGAATATTTCTAACTGCTCTAGGAATCCCTCCAAAAAGTTTCAAATCTTATCATGAAGAACAACTCCCAAATGTCTGATGCTACACAGATCCTATTGTAGATTTGGGATGCTAAAATAACTTATCAAGGTCTACTAACTGTGAAGTATGTTTCTAAGTTGCAAATGCTCACCTGGACTCCTTTAAGGCACTGAAGATGCTGTCTTCACTCACTCTGCTGCTGTCCACTTCATCTGCAACAACTGCAGCACAGAACAAAGGTCAGTATAGAACATAATTTTTAGTGGCACAACTGTTTAACACACAATAATTATATGAAATCAATAAATACCCCATGCTTCCTTATAAGCATCATTTGCTCACAAGACCTCTTGCGGTTGTGCATATCTATGTGCTGTGCATGTCTCATAGGCTAAATGTATGTCTAAGTGTAGTGTGCACAATTAAACCCCATTTAAATTGTTTTGTAGCTGTGACTGTCAATATTTAAAAACAGCTTTTCACAGTTAGGCATATCTATGTGCACTGGTCTCACCATACCAGTCTGTACCTTACAAGCAGCTTATTTTGCCCATATCACCTCTTACTGCTGTGCTTGTTTAGGTGCAGTGTGTTCTGCATCTGTTTATGAATGTGTGCAAAAAAGGTGAAGGCTGCACAGGTATAGATAGTAAATAGAAATATAGTGAGTTCGTTCTCTGAAGAAGGCAGAAATATGCACATGTGCTTGTTTCATGTCAAAAAAGGATTGTAGCAGCAAGAACAGTTTGAAAGGAACAGATCTTTTCTGAGTAGAAGCAAATGTAGGCTACAAGACAAGACATGATAATTATAAGATTAGAAGTTGTGACTGCAATCTCACCTCTACTGGAAAACTGGTCCGGCAGCACTTTCTATACTACTTCTCACATTCATACTATACATGTAGATCTATTGAGCCACATTTATGCTGGTTTGGTTGGTTTCAGATATAGTAAGAAAATGTCAGGCATTACTACATCACAAAAAATGCCAGTGCAGTTTGGAAGATACTTCACAATTATTGTTGAAAAAAATCTCTACAGTTTGAGTAAAATGTTACATATCTCTAGCTACCAGTTTCATTTTCTAAGTAACAAATGGAAACAATCTATCCTTAATGATAGCTGAAAGCACGGAAGAATATTAGAAAGATCTTTGTAAAGCTGGCAAGTGAAGAAACAGAAAGATGTAATAATATCTGTACGTTCAGCACCAAGGACAGATACAACTAAAAGATGGAAATTTACAAAACAAAGTTTGGCAGCAATAATTTCACTACAAATCCAAACTAAGGAAACAAAACTTTCATTGTAAAAAGAATTTAAAGGTTCCGACATTAAAATAGACCTTTTTTCTGGGAAGTTATCAAGTTGACAGGGCCCTACGTATTGATGATAGTGGAATGTGAATGGTTGTTTGTTGCCTACAAACAAGTCAGCAGGAATTTCAAGTGACAAGAGACTTAAGAGTAAGAAGAGTATGCATTCAGCGTGTTGAACAGTAATTGAGGTATTCTGAAATTAGGTGTATCTTTGATTCATAACTTTGATTTCATACCTTATAATCGCATTATAAAAGACATGCATTATCGACTAGATCTGCTAGTGATGGAATAAGTGGGTAGAGTTTATGTTCATTGTTAGTTCATTGTTATTTACAAAAATACACACACACACACACACACACACACACACACACACACACACATATGCACACAGATATATCCATAGAAAGAAGTCATACACACAAGATGAGGAAAGACAGTCATAAACAGTTTATTCTGATCTTTCCAAAAAGTTGATTTAACATTGTCTCAGTTTGTTACTCTTCAATAAGATTTATACGGAAAGCCTTTGTAAGAATGGTAGAGAATAGAAGAAATTACAGCAGATCTTGTTATAGGAGCTACATAGACATAGAGAAGTGTTAACGGAATCAAATTGAGTAATACTATCATAAGGCCACACCAATTCAACTTGTAGGTACTCAGAATATCAAACATATCATGCTAAACTAATACATCAACCTGAAAACAGAGAGGATCTTGTGTTGGATCTTGGATTTTACAAATCTTGAAAAAAAATGCTCAATAGGAAAAAAAATACAAAAACATTTTAGCCTGAGGACTAGATTTACACCTTAGCAGTACATTCATGTCTTCTAAATTGTACTATTTAATGAGTACCTCACTTTCCACTAACCCTATCTAATCAATGAAACTACATGTATTCACGGATGAGAGAATGTAGTATTATATACAAGATGTACAAAAGTCTACAAGATTGTAGAACTAACGATAGTAGGTAGAAGTGACAGACATTGGAGCAATGTCAGTATAAAAATAGAGAAATATGTTTCATGATATGTTGTGTAGTGTGTCATCTTTGGCATCGTTACATACACAGAATATATATAACACCATAAAAGATATATCACAATGGATATGTTTTATGTAACATCATAATTTGTGGAATGATGCTATGCTGTAAAAACTGCACTGTTTTTTTAAAAAGTTAACAAAGTCAAGCCATCACAAATAAATGTGTTTTGTGATAGTTTGCTTGTCAAAGTGTAATTGAAAGTGAGAATATTGCTATTTTCATAAATGAATTAACCTCAATACCACTGAACAGATTGCCTAATCATTAAACAAGACTTTTGATACATGTATTGATCTAAATACAATCATTCACAAATAAAAGATAAATACTCCCCTGATATGATTCCAGATGACATGACAATTTTGAACCAAAAAAGTGGCATTTACTTCAAAATTTGACACCTTGTCTGGTACTGCACATTCTGATCTATCTACTTCAGGTTTTCAGGTTCGGTCTACTTTTGGACCAATGCAAAAGAAACCCTGGCATTCTGAATTTTGATTTCTTGCAATTCATAAAGCTGCATTTGAATTTCAAAGATTTTGACAGTCTTGGCCATTGTGTTTTCATGTGAAATAATAAAATGTGGTACATCTAACAAAAATACTAATTTAAAGCAATTTCAATCTCAGAAATGCTCAAACCTTCTTCAAGAGTCAGTTTGAAATTTACAGTAATATTGCACATTATTTTAAAACTTAATTGATGCACCTTACACCAGCTGTTTTTTGTCTTAATTTTGGTTGGTATAAATGAAAAAGGGAGGAAGTTGCACAAATAAAATTGTTACAACCTTTTTTTCAGATTTTTAAGTTACTATACATCTTTTAAAGCTTCAATAATCAAGGATACCACAAGGTGTACAGCCACAAGAATCAGGGATATCTTAAGGCGTTGACATAAGAATTCCTGAAGGAGTCATGGATGTATAACTTCTTCAACTTACGGTAAGATCCGCGGCGTCTTGCCTTGGCTCGGTTGTGGCGGCACTTCCAACCTGCCCACCCTATGATGGCCAGGAGGAGTATTCCACCTGTCAAACACACCCCCACCACTATGGGGACATCGTGAGGCTGGAGAAGGGCTGCATTGCTGCCTCCAGGGGGAGGGGAGGCGGTTTCTGTGACAGCCTTGTCGGGGGTTGAGATGGTTTTTGTTGTGGGGGGTTCAGGAGTGGTCGGTGGCCGGACGGTGGGGTACCAGGGTACTGGGGAGGACACAAGGCACAATATTGATTTAAAAAAATCTAAAAAAAAGTATTTGTTTTTAAATCCTTTTGCCATCTTCAACAGACTCTACATGACGTGTATGACATTGACTTTTAAAAGTAACAGTTGTAAGTAAGAAAATATTGATGACATTTCAATTCCATTTTCAGTAACTGTTCCTTTTTCTTTGGTTTCAAAAGCTTAACTTATGAAAAGTGTTGATAAGAGAACCATAAACAAGCAAGCACCAGGTACTGAAGAAACAATAAAATCTACATGGTTAAGAATAGTTTTACTGAAAGTGTTAACAGTACACCATATGTACCAGCCATTATATTAGCTACCAAATGTACCTGTTTTCTGTTACACAGAAATTGGATGTAGATCTAGACCCCCAAGGACCAAACTATTTTCTTACAAGTTTTGCTGACAAAGAAACCTAATGGATAAGATACCTTTCTTTAATTACATTACTCTATTGAACCTCAATGTAAGACATTTTACTGACATGTAGTAGCTGTGATGTTGACAGCTGTAGCCCCAGCCCCGGCCCCAGTCCTGGCCACCACTTGTACATGGTACACTGTACTGGGGTACAGGCCCTCCAGCACCGCACGGGACGCACTCGTCTCCATGGTGGTCAAGGTCGCGTTCTCAAGGTCAAGGTCAAAGGTGGGACCCGTGTCTCGGGTTACTCTGGAGCCTGATGTGTCTGTGGGGGAAGTGAGAAATGTTATCAGGCACCTAACGGACAAAATAGACATCCGATTCTTTTCCCTTTAGCAACATTTGCTGGTTTGCAAGCCGATGATAAAATATGTTGATGATAATCATTATTCTTAGGTTACTTTAATTTGCTTTGGTTTTTACGATCCGGGCCCCAACCAGGCTGCTTTCCAAGAACAAAAGTATGATATAAAAGACAACAAAGACCACGGATCATAAGAATTAGTCTTCAGCTTAATTTGTGAGCTCTGTCTATTCTTCTAACTCTCTGTTTCAAAAATTAATGGGAATGAGAAAGAAATGAATTCAATGGTTTTATGTAACCAAGATGCATACCCAAGCGATGGCAAAGATATTCATTTAACATTCCTCTCAAACATGGACTCATCTGATAATGTAATAAGTTCTAATGGTGGTATTAGATAAAAAGAATCCATACCAGTTGGTTCTTCCTCAGTTCCGTTCTGGGCACCTTCTGTCGTTTGGACGGTTGTCGGCTTCTGGGTGGTGAGGAAGTGGCGACCGACGGGGATGTAGCTGACGATGTAGCCAATGATCACGCCGTTTGGCATTGCCGGGGGTTGCCATGACAACCGTACGGCACTAAAGGAGAGGACCTCAGCAGTCAGGCCTGAGATGGGGCCAGGGACTGTGGAGGAAAACAACTTAATGTTATTGTATGTCAAGTTGCATATCATTACAGTTGTAATTATGTTAAGTGTCAAATAGAAAATGGAACAAGTGGTCCTGGAGTAATTAATTCATGATCAACAAACTGAGGGAAACCAAGGCATTATAATGGCTTGACAGTTAGAATTATTATTATAGTTCAATTTGGACACATTGCTTAAAACTAATAAAAGATATTCTTAATGACATTGACATTTGTTAACTTATAGCTAAATGTGGATCCAAATAAAGTCAAAGACAATACCATTTAATTGCCACAATCAGTCAAAAGAAGCATACTGAAAATTTTCAGAAAACAATCATACTAGATGGCCTCTAACGTGTTGTCATATGTATAGTAGACACATTCTATACTGTTCCACACTATTTGTTTGTCCCCTTTCTTGTTTCCTGCAATTAGCCCTCGGGCAATAATTTGTGATAAGCTATTCTATTACGAGATATTTGACTGTAAGATTTGATTTTAAGATATTTTCCCAAATCTAAAAACTGTCAGGTCTATGGTTATACCACTCTCACCATCCTCCCGCTCCACACAACACTGTACAACCCTGTCACGTTCAGCGCCATGTTCACCGCTGCCACCAATTATTACTGTTTTGTACAAAATGATTTAAGGAAAGGGCCTCTCATGAATTTGCTTAATCTTACAAGTCTGGTATTCATTTCCATCTAATCTCACCATCCTCCAGTGTCCTCCCGCCCCTTGCAGCACTGTAGAGCCCCGTCACGTTCAGCGCCACGTTCACCGCGGCCACCTCCACCAGATACTCGGTCCACGGCCGCAGTCTGTCGATCGTGACCGCCCTGTTCTCTGCACCGGACACGAACGTGTGGTCTCGGCCGTCCAGCTTCAAGCGGTAACCGCCGATCACGCCATTCTGGAACTCTGCACTCACAGGCTGGAGAGGTGGAAAAAATGAGCTTTAAGTTCATGTTTTATCAACTTTTTTTGTTTAAAGTCAACCTCAAATCATCAAACCTCAAATAAGTGTGCAGTGTCCATTGAAGTAAGGCTGGATGCTTATTAACAAATTAAAGCAAAAACCATAAGCGAATCTTTTTTTTTTACTTTGCAAAATTAAAATGCGGTAAGCATTGCCACAATAACTAAAAATGTACGTTGTGTTTAATCTAAAATATACCATTAGCGACATTGATGTTTTACCTGCCAGGTGACTTGAATGGAAGTGGGAGACATGCCGACAATACTGACATCTGTGGGAGCACCTGTAGGAGCTGAGAAGACAAAGAAAATGGTTTAAAAACATTCTTTTGTTAGAAAATTTAATTGAAAATTTAATATTAAACTAGAAAGGCCGACATTTGCTTGAGAGCAAATACAGCATATTTCAGCCATCTCCCTCCTCATGTAACAATAGACTGTTCCAAAATCACTCATGTGCAAAAATGGAACATTTCTGCTTAAAATGACTTCTAACTACTAATCACACTTATGAGCAAAAATGAATCTTACAAAAACCCCTTCAAGAATGGACTCAAAAAAATAGACGACTCCAAAAACACTTCCGTTAAGAAATAGAATTTGGAATCATCAGCCGTCCAAAACCATATTTGAAAAAAAATCCCCCTCTGTGCAAGAATCGACTCTTCCTGCCTTATACCCCTATGTAAAGTGGAGTGATCCAAAAATATATCAGCTAAAATAGTCAGCAAAGTCCACAAAATGAATTTAAAAAAAATACCCCCTTCGTCGAAGAATGGAATCTCCCAGCTCACCCTGTTTGAAATTGCACAATAGACAAGTCCAGAAATACTCACAGTACATGGCCTTTTGTATAAGAAGCAACCCAGTCCAAAACTGAATTTTAAAAAAGTCCCCCGTGCATGAATGGGCTCTTCCAGATAACACAAGGCTTGCTGATTGGCTGCCGAATCCTCCTCATGTACAGTCTTCAGGTGGGGGTAAACTTCCATTTAACAAATGGAATTCGGAATCATCACCCATGTCCAAAACTGTTTTTTAATCCCCCCTATGTGCAAAAATGGACTGTCCCAGTAGTAGTCTTATGTCAAGTGGATCAGTGCAAAAACACTTCCACTAAAAAAAACATTGACATTATCACCAAAGTCTAAAAGTAAATTTTAAAATACACCCCCTGTCCAACAATGGACTCTTCCAGCAAAATAAGCTCGCTCATTGGCTGGCCATTAATTGGATTTATCTTGTCCACCAACCACCAGGTAGGTAGGTAGATAATTGGATCTACCTGGCACACCTGTGGCCCTGACACACCAGAATGACCTAGAGGTCGTTGACCTCGGCACGCCAACCTTACCTATCCTAAACTCTCCCACAAAAACCTCCGTAAGGAGCCATTTTGAAGTGATTTATACCACATATTATACATGGATCCTTTGAATAAGTATCTAGGGCACCTCTGTGCCAAATTTCAGGTCATTTGGATGTAATACCATGGTACAGGGGGCCAAAATATACAGTTTTGGTCCAAAAGTTGCAATAAAACCTCAATAAAATCATTTAAGGAGCAGATATGAAAAAAATGAAAAATACACATTTGGGTATTTGTCCACTCTACCCTTGTGCCAAATTTCAAGTCATTTGGTCCAGAAACGGCGGAGATGAATCGCTTTGAAAATTTGACAGGAGAAAGAAAGAAAGAAAGAAAGAAAGAAAGAAAGAAAGAAAGAAACATTACGAATACAATATATTTCACCATACCTATGGTATGGCTGAAATATAATAAATCTATGGAAGATGATATAATTAAATCAATTGATGCTTCATAAAATATAATGCCAACTTTCATAATTCTGCAAGGTGCAATAAAACCACAATACGTAAAAAAACTTTAAGATCTTCTCAAAAATGTCTTGAACACCTGGATATCTCCAGAATTACTGATGCTACATTCTTCTATTTATTGTATTAAAAATGCATGTTTTCAATGCAGCAGTCTTCAAGTGCATTCGGTGTTTATAAGTTTATAAAGGTCAAAATAACAAAAACAACCCTCACCAGACTGGAAGGTCCTGGCCAGTGCGGGATCAGAGAAGGGCCCCGACCCCTGTGCATTTGTCCCCTGCACCACTATCCTGTACTCTATACTTTCACTACACTATCTAGCATGGTGATTAGCTTAAAGCACATCTCACCAGACTGGAATGTGGTAGCCAGTGCCGGATCAGAGAAGGGCCCAGACCCCCGTGCATTTGCGCCGGCCTGTACGTACCTCTATCCTGTACTCTACACTTTCATATCGGATAGCTCACCAGACTCACCAGCTCACTACACTATCTTGCATGGCGGCTAGCTTAAAGCATGTCTTACCAGACTGGAAAGTCCTGGCCAGTGTTGGATCAGAGAATGGCCCGGACCCCTGTGCGTTTGTACCCTGCACCTCTATCCTGTACTCCCGCCATGGCTTCAGGTCCGACAGAAACGTAGACGTGACCGGCCGGCCCAGCGTCTTGGTTCTCCAGTCCTCGCCGTTGTCTGTTCGTTTGTAGCGTAGTGTGTACGACGTGATGACGCCGTTTTGCATGTTGAAGGGGATTTCCTGCCACTCCACGAGAACTGTGTCGGAGGAGTTTGCCGTGGCCTGGACATTTTGCGGCGCCGCAAACGGTGCTGTAAAAATAACAATCATATGAAATGTTTTGGAATTATCTGGAAACAGATGACATCCCATCTTGACATTTACCTTTTTTGATGACAAAAAAATCTGATTGCAAAAATGTTTGGTATAATCATTTAGGTCATCTATCTATGCATGCCTGTTGGATTCTGGAGGCTTTTTCAATGACCTGCTGTCTTGGACATTCTAGGGTGCCTCTGTGATATAAAGTGTACGCAATAAACTAAAAGTGTTTGTGAACTTTTTTGTGTTTTTGTGTTTCACATTCATCTAGTACTTGTATACATCACAAGAATGTTACCAATTTCCTGGAATACATAAATGAAGGTCAGGCATCCATGTAACATTTGATACACAAGAAAGCAGTTACTGATTGGAGTAATTAGAAAGATTTTGAAAATGCTGAATTTTCTCAAATGGTGCAATCAAATCCTTTTCTTTTTTTGATAACGGAATATGGCCCCTCACTAATTTTGCAAATACATGGCTTTTTGTGACAGTACATCCAATGTTTAATGCTATATCTGATGCAGCTCCATGCCTGTGTATCTGGTGTGTTTTGTTGCAGTGCATGATTGCATATTAGGTGACTGATATACAGAGAGGTGTGGGTACATCTTGATAATTCTGTATCAATTGTGGCAGTGTGAGTCATCGTGATAGGGAGATGATCGGAGGAAAGAGAAGGAGCAGTACTCACGTAAACCTCCAAAGTCTGTTGTAAAAGAAAAGAGATAGACAAGGAAGAGAAGAGACAGCAGAAAAGGAAAGTTCAGAAAAGACAGAAAGTTAGATAATTGTTAGACGAATCTACTTGAAGTTCGTATTTTAAGGAGTTACGGAACAACGAGTAAAGACATAGAATTTCAAATTGCTACAACACGGTTAGAACTGTATTGTATGCACAAAGATGTTAAATTTACCTTTGACTCTATTCACTTACATACAATGGCTTGTAGCATTTTCTACATTGCCATGTGCATATAAAAATGAAATTCAAACTACATTCCTGTAAAGATTGCATATTAAGTCAATTCTGCAGGAAGCTATATTATTGACAAATTGTTTATATTGTGGGCAAACAAATATCGAACATGTCCTGTAGTAAGCATTGAAATGATAGATTGATTGATTGATTGATTGATTAAATGATTGATCCATTCATCAACACATTGACTGAGTGATCGATTGATTGATTCATTGATTGACTGACAGATAGCCAGCTCACCTCCAGGGTTTGTCTGGACCTGCAGGAAGCTACTATAGTTCCCCCACAGTCTCTCCCCGTTCCAAACCGTCGCCGCTCGCACACGGAAGTGGTAAAAGGTCAGGGGCCAAAGGTTAACCACTAGCTGGGTCGTGGTGGGAGAGGTCGACACTACTTCGATGGAGTCAAAATCTGGAGGGAAAAATCATTCAATGGTTAGTCTACAATACTGAGACTTGCTACAAAACAAATCTGTAGTTGATTTATTTCATCCTCTTTGATACTGCTTTTTTACCCAATCATCTATCAACCAATTTAATCTGTAAAATGCAGCTTGAACTATGTACCCACCAAGTTACATTTTGTCTAACTTTTACCACTCCCCTCACAAGCCCAATAAAACGTGGCTACCAGGACAAATAACGTTTTTTGTGAACAATCAAACTTAGATTGACACTTTAAGTAAGGAAGTGTGTGATACAGTATCTTAAGTGATTTCCTATGTATGTGAATCAAATTCCATGTTGTGACTCTCTCCAAGTCACTATTTTGGTACCTATACCTTGTGAGTTTTGATCCCGATACTGCAGTTCGTACACCCGTACATCCCCGTTGCGCTGCTGTGGTCTCTCCCAGCTCAGCTGCACAGCTGTGGAGTTCTTATAGGGGGCCTGCAGGTTTCTGGGCTCTGAAGGGTCTGCATGGGGAAATAACAGGTAGTGTTTACCTTGAAGTTTGTGAATATTGTTCATGGTATACAGCAGAACTTGCAACCTTAAATTTGTGTTGTTAGGAAAGAACCTCCTTTTTTTAACTTATCGGTTTTGCACAAAAGTCATTGCTATCAAATTCTTATGCACTAAAACACAGTACAGTATTTATGCACTACAAAAAAATACAGTGTATTTTAAATTCAAATCGACTATTAGTATTAAATCAAAAGCATAAAGTATGCTATAACTTAGCTACATGTATGTTAAGTTTTTCAATACCTGTGTGTTTGTTTTAATACCTCAGAATAGGCCACTTAGCACACTACAGTGCTACCATTTATTTGGACATTGGAACTGTAATCAATAAACAATCATTATAATAATTGTAATTATTATGTACAAACTATTGGAAATCAGTACCCAAGTCCGGATGACTCACTTGAAGCGAAAGTCTGGACCTCCAGAGCGTTTCCCGGTGCGCTGGCTCCGATGATGTTCCAGGCGCGCACCTGGAAGTAATACGACTCCGCTGGCTCAAGGTCGCCGATGACAAACCATCCGGTGGGACCGGCGGCGGGGATCCGGTCGGGGAGGGGGGTGTACGCCGGCGCATCACTGGAAGAATTAAAAGATAGTATTACCAGAAATCCGATCTGCCTTGAATTCATGAATGTCTACAGCACTTTTTAAACCCATCTCAGATTTTATCCAAAATATGCTAATGACATGCACGAGAAATTACAGTAAGCACATTTTCACAACATTAGGAAACTGAATGCAGATGCACAGTATACTGAGTGACAAGTTAGAGCCACCATGGCTTGTACTTTACGTATAATACCGACAATGGTCCAAGTATCATGCCTTGGGGAACACAGCATGTATAATAGAAACCTAGCTGGGCTCATACACTACCTAGAACTACAGAATGTTCCTGACAGTAAACCTACCAAACAATAAGAAGAAACAGAGGAAGTCCAGACCCAGTACTAAGCCTTGTGGAACACCTAATGCAGAGTTCAGTGACCCTTACCTGAGCTTGTACTCCACCTGGTAGTACAGGATGCTGCTGTTCCCGTCGTCCGTGGCAACCCAGCTGATGTTGACAGAGGAGCTGTCCAGCGCTACAGCTGACACAAGCTCCGGGGCAGCGGGCTGAACTGTAGGGGGAGGGGGGCACAAGAAAGGGTTTTTATTCATCAGATTTGCAACAATTATGATAGATAAGCAGGTTTCATCAAACGGAAGACAGCTATTGAGACAAACATGGAAAGCATATACGAAAATGCCCCCCTCCCCCAATATGTTAGAGTCCAGCCTTGAAGCAGAATTGATCGTTGATGGGGTTTGAGAGGGTGAATATTAGGCACCTCTAAGTGAAAGTAAAAGGAACAGCATCATGAACTGAAATAAGCAGAGCACTTTCTAGTTCAGCACCAAGGACAGGCATGCAAAAGGAAAAATTAGGCCCAGCAATTGGAGCTGTTTTCCAAAATATTCAAAGAAAAATAATTCAAGTATAATGAATCTTTCTTACCTTGTATAAAGACAGGCATGGTTTCTCTGTCTTCTCCGGCTTCATTGGCTGCCACACAAGTGTACTGCCCTGTTTATGAAGATGAAGAAGAACTTTATTTCCTGACAACTGCAAAGAATAGAATGTGTGGCAACTTGTACATACAAAACAGTTTAATGACATAAGTTGCTAAAATCTAACAATTCTAAGAAACTAGATTATTTTATGGATGTTAATCAAGCTGGCGTTATGTTCTGCTTCAGAAAAGTAAGCTATTGTCTCATTTTTAAAAGGAATTGTGATATAGAAGATACTAAGAAAACAATCGAAAAAGGACAAAAAGAAACACACAGACAGGTGCACTCAATACTTGGTGTATCAATCTGTAAATGCACTTTCATTCTGTAGAATAATTCATTCAAGAATTAACTTTACAATAGCCCGGTGGGTTGTCTTCAATTCTGCTAACTTAAATGTACTTTCACCCAGGTTGCAGAAGACACTACAAAATGAACATAGTAGCTTGTATAGCACTACTTTCTACCAGTTCTAAGTTTGCTCTTCCTAGAACTTGATAAAAAGTTTGCTTATCTTTTCCTTACCTTCATCTGCATATTCCACATAACGTATGAGCAATGCGCCCTGGGAGGGAAAGGTCACCCTGTCCGAGGTAACGAGAAGCTGACCGTCGCGGAACCAGGTAACGGTGGGTGGGGGGCTGCCGATAGTGGTACAGTCCAACCTCAGGTCTTCCCTTAGCTTCACCAGCCTGGGGCCAGACAGGGACGTAATGTCTGGAGACACTGAAATAAACATGATATTATATCTATATTAGATATAAACATGAGGTAGTGTTAGGAACCAGGTAACGGTGAGAGGGGGGCTCCCGACAGTGGTACAGTCTAACCTGAGGTCTTCCCTTAGCTTCACCAGTCTCAGGCCAGACAGGGAAGTTATCTCTGGGGACACTGAAATATTGCAAAGAGAAGTAAGATGAGGGTAGTGTTAGGAACCAGGTAACTGTTGGATTCATTCATTCATCCATTCCTAATCTACATGTACTTAACTAAACACAGTAAGATAAGCCTCTGACTGGTCTTGTCTGTCTGTCAGGTTCTGTGCTACACACGTGTACCTCCCCACTTTCTTCATTCATCTCTCATTCATTCATTCATCAATTTGTTAATTTATTCGTTCACCCATTCTAAAGGTATGGGTACACACTGCCCCCCCCCCAACTGTAGGGTGGTGGACAGGGAGTAGTGCTTCTACCCTTGAGGAGCTGAGCTCTCTTTCTTTCATACAGTGACATATTCAAATTACAAAACTAAGCGGCCACCCTCTCCAAACTAAGGATACCCCTACCCCCACCGTGTCAAGACTTCAGCTAATTGAAGTTGTACACTAAACCAGAAAAAGAAGAAGCTACTTACTCAGCACAGTGAGAAAAGCCTCTGCCTCATCCTGTCTGTCCGGCAGGTTCCTTGCCACACAGGTGTACCTCCCCATGTGCTTCATTCATTCATTCATTAATTCATCCATCCATCCATCCATCCATCCATCCATCCATCAATCTACTTACTAAGCACAGTAAGGAAGGCCTCCGCTTCGTCCTGTCTGTCCGGCAGGTTCCTTGCCACACAGGTGTACCTCCCCATGTGCTGTAGTCCGACAGACGGGAACTGCAGGTACGCGTTCTCGGGCTGCTGCGTGCCGGAAGGGCCGCCGTTGAACAGCCAGGTTACCATGGGAACGGGCGTGCCAGTCGCCACACAGTGGAAGGTGGCGGTTTCGCCGGTACTGACGGTCTGGTTAACTGGAGGGGTGGTGATCACTGCAGGAACTGGAGGAAAGAAAACTGTGACTGAGTTTTAGCTCTCCACCTGGTTGTGACACATAGATGATATATTGTTTATTTTATAGATCTGTATTGTCGTGTTTAACAGTTACAGCAATATACAGGGAAATGACTTCTGTTCTTTTGAAAATGATGATGATGGCTTTTTCTTTGTATCCGAAGATCAATGGTTGGCAGACAAGTTGCTTAGATGACCAGTCTGCCTGGCCTGCACGTGACTTTTTAAGGTGAAGGAGGGGTGTGCACTCCCTTCTCCACCCTCTCGTCTACAGGGACAGAACTGTTTTGCCATGTAAGACAGCCCCAGCAGATGCAGGTTTATTATTTGGAGTTTCCGTCTCCTAGGAGGACTTCCGACCAAGGATGCAAGGGGTTCCTCCTACCCCTGACTCGTGTGTCATGGCCAGTACGTCATGCCCGAACATGCCCATATGGTCTGTCACCACCACAAAGGCCTGTCACTGCCACTAGCCGCAGCTATGTTCTCATTTACACCTGAGTTAGGTGAGGAAAGTCGTGTAAAGTGCCTTTCCCAAGGGCAGAAGATCGGTGACACGGTAAGCGGATTTGAACCCGGGACCTCTCGGGCCTGAGACCAACGCGCTGCCGATCGTGCCACGCGGTCCCACTCTTCTTTTGAAAATACACAATAATGATTAAACATGGCATGACCATTTCATGGCTTGCAATCCTTTCCTACATTACAAGTAAATTATTTGCTTAACACATGGTAGGTAAATTGCAAAACATAGACATAGATTTGAAGGAAAGTTTTGTTTCAGCTCTGGTTAGCAGTCCCTACCTTGAACCCTAAGTGTCCCAGTAGACTCGGTGAACCCTGCAGAACTCTCGGCCCTACATGTGTACGAACCCTCATCTGCCTCCGTCACACCCAGGATCTCCAGCCCTTCTGATGTGATCCTGAAAACAAAGTAGTGTCTCAGAGACAGCCTGCTTCCTTTATTTTCTGCTAGGGATAATGTATCCATTACACATAAATTCTGTATGATGTTTACATGATATGATACGAATAGTGCTGTTTCTGTTTCTTTAACTTCCAAATCATTGATCAAATATCTCTCTGAATCAAGCGGCACGTCAACGAGCATTTTCATCATATCATTCTGCTTTTAATCATTTCCTTTTATCATTTACCCTTAGCTTTGAACTGTTTATTCTAAATATTTGTTCACTCTCCGATATAGTGATATACGAATATTTTACTGTACTAAGCAAATACTATTTTAAATGTTTTATCCCAACACTGTTTTATTTGTCTACCTGCAACAATTCTTAAGAACTGTGATATTGCAATGATTTATACTCTTCTACTTTAACCACTTTAATGGTAACGGATTGTAATGACCTGTCGCAATTCAGCCGTGTGGCTGCCATGTCAGTGTTTGTTGAATTTTGACAAAAAAAAACAGTCATACAAGCTTTACATGTATGTCCTAATGAAATATGTTGTTACTACTACTAGATAGTTAAAACACATTTTCTGAGTTTCCAATAAAATTTTGCACCAATAGTCTCATTCCTTGAAATTTCCTACCTGTAGTGAGTGTCTCCAGGTGTGACGTTCAGCAGCTGTCCATCCTTGTACCAGGTGATGGTGGGCTGGGGGTCACCTGCAGCTGCGCACCTGAGCAGGGCGTGGTCCCCCCGCGGCACGTAGATTTCACCTGTCCCATCACCTGGGCCAACACTGATACCTGGCAGGACTGGTGACAAACATTCCTGCTGTTCAGAGTCTTATACATTGTATTGTTTATTTTGTTTACCTACCTTTTGTCTTGAAATAAACAAACTAGCAGAACTAGGAACAAACATTCCTCCTGGTTCAGCCACACATTTGATTCTGTTTTTCTCAGACATTCTCAGACAGGAAACATTTATCCAGCAGTCAAGATGAAAACAGAAGGCTGGGGGGAAAGCTTGCATCTTGCTACATTTCCATTCAATCCCTAAAACTAGTGTGTACAGTCAAACCTGTATTAGTGTACACCTTTGCATAGCGGAAACCTAGCCATTGCGGTCACTTTTTGTCAGTGACTTGAATTTTTCCCACTGACATAAGCATTAAGAAATAGTCTATAGCAGCCACCTGTCCAACACGGCCACTGCCACACGATTTCCAGTCCCGTAGATACGGAAACACTGCCTATTGCAACCATCAATGGCCTTATGTCACCCTGTGCTGAGTTTAAAATCGTACTTTGTGCGGATTTTAAGTTCCCAACAGGGTCATTTTGGCAGTAACAGAAGGTTACAGCCCTCAATACTCCTTCTTTGTTGATTTTTCAAGTTAGCAATTTTCTAAACTCCTAAAATATTCTAAAATATTACAGCTTATAGTTCAGCACCAAGGAGAGGTACTTTGTTGAGGAAAACAAGGACATTGGACTTTTTCCCCAACAAAATTCTCCTTACTGTCCTAACCATGTCACGCTCACTCACGTACTGTCCATCTAAACAGCTGAGTCTGCTAACCAGTTAATTAAGGACTCACTGTTGACGTCCAGTGTCCCCCCATTGCTCCTGACTGTGCCCAGACTGCTGCTGGCCTCGCAGTAGTATGCTCCCTGGTCAGTCCGCTGGACATTGGTGATGGTCAGCAGCTCATTGTCCTGACTGGGAAACAGAAACATTCATTATGATTCAATAAGATAATGAAATGTGTCTGGTGGCCTTCTGTTTGTGGTTTTTGTGGTGACCGCTGTACAGAAAACTCAATTTCAGCATAGGAAAAAAGATAAAAACATTTTCTTGAAAGCACAGGTTCTCAACATAAGATACCTGACACCTAAATAACATTCTTTTTACTGTTTATCATGTATCTGTCCTAAAACCACAGTTTACCCAGTTCTTCAGGTAGAAGTACAGATCTGTACCTGTACCTAAACTGCTGTAACTAATTTAACTGTACCTTTACCTGATGTTACATTTAGCTGTTACGAAATACAAACTATGGACTGACTAAGCGAATGAAATTATGGAATAGCAAATTATTGTATCATAATTGTAAACAAAAAAATAGGTGTAATGAAGGACCTCCTCTAAACTTTGAACCCTCAAAAACCGGCTTACGCCAAAGGGTTTGTACTCGAGCCTAAATAAAGGTTGAAAAAAAACTACACATCCCTAATCCCTACAGTGCTGAAGCTTACCTAAATGTGATCCTATCGCTGGCGGTGAGTAGCGAGGAGTCCTTGTACCACGTGATGGTGGGAGCAGGCGAGCCCTGGGCGCGACAGGTCAGCTGAGCCGTGTCGTACAGGTTAGCGTTCGTGTCCGCCGGATGGACGATGAACACAGGCGGAACTGAAAAAAGTAAAAATGAGATGAAAATATGTCTGTCTTGTTGTTTCTGTGTTTGTGTTCAGTATAACTTCAGCATATTTGGTGTATAGCTGCACTGTGTCGTACAGGTTAGCGCTCGTGTCCGCCGGATGGGCGATGAACACAGGCGGAACTGAAAAAAAGTAAAAATGAAATGAAAATATGTCTGTCTTGTTGTTTCTCTTTTTGTGTTCAGCATAGCTTCAGCATATTTGGTGTAGAGCTGCGCCGTGTCGTACAGGTTAGCACTCGTGTCAGCAGGATGGACCATGAATACAGGCGAAACTGATAAAGGGGTAAAAAGTTACAATATGTATTCAGCTGCTTGAGGAACTGTTGTACTGTGATGTATCTTGTTACCTAGATGTTTAAACTTCATTTAAAAAATCAGTTCTTGTCATTACTTTACCCAGATGGGACCATGAAGTATAGTTTGATGCTTGTCACTTTGTCTGTTTGACTATCTGTGTCTACAAATTAGTACTTCTAGTTAGTGCTAATTAAAAGCAAAAGGTATGAATCTATTGTAAGATTTCATTTCTATGAAATTCATTGTGTATTTCCTCAATGAAATGATTATTGTTAGAATTTTCAAGACTCACCTGTAACAGTCAGCTGAGCTCTGTTTGAGACCACAGATCGCCCGATGATCGTGTTCTGGGCGGAACAGAAATACTCCCCCGCATCCGATTCCATCACGTACGCAAACCGCAGGTCACCGGTCGTCATGACTACCACCCTGTTGTCCACGGCAACCAGGCGGTTGTCATGGTACCAGGTGATGACGGCAGGGGGGTGACTTGAGGGGGGTCGGCAGGTCAGGGTCGCTGGGGTCAGCTCGATGGCAGTCCGGCTGGAGGGGTGCTGAAGGAAGGTCGAGTCTATGTCTGGGGGGTAAAAGAAGGTTGTTTACGATATGTAATGATAAATCTGATTTTAGCATTATCATGAGTAAAACACTGCATATTAGTAAAAAATACAATTGGATTGACTGTAAATGTCACTATATGCTACAGTAAAAGATGATTTCATATTGCTGTACTTGTATATCTAGAAAGACCATTTCTTGCTTGAAGAGTATTCCAACCAAAGTACAAGTTGCTATTATAATAAAGTCCTAGGATTTCAAAGTGCATGTTCTTACTCATCATCATCTTCATGCATTTGGTTACCTTATTCTTCACTTACAAGGAATATCCTAGCTCTTTATCTTCTAATTAAGAGCCCCTGAAAATGGATCAATATTCAGATCTTACTTGTCCATAGGTAATAGAGCAACAAAGGTACAAGTTTTCTTTCATTCTTCAAAACTTCCTTGCTTATCTTGTACACGAATTATCACTCAGAACCAGAACCAAAGGTTTGAATTCCTTGGCAGGTAAGATAATTGATTTTCTTAAATTTTAAGCGATTCCCTCAAACTCACAAGCTATGGACAGATGAGCCGTGTCACTTGTAGCATTGCCGTAAGGGTTCTGTACTGTACAGTAGTAGCTGCCGGCGTCAGATGTCTGTACACTGTGGAACATCAGACTGCCATCTGATAGGATAAATCTCTGCAAGGGAAAAATATGAAATTTTATTACAGTGTTGTTGTAATAGTTGTGTTCTTTTCATCATATACATATAACTGTTGATATCATAGAAGATGCAAGTTACAAAAATCTCTTATGACTGAAAATGAAAAAGAATTTTGAAGATCTCAAATTGGAAACTGAATGAATTGATTATCAATATCATTATTCTTAAGTGCATTCTTTAAAAATCAGCAAATTTATGTTTTTCTAAGTATAGAAACTGTTTTCATCATACAAAGTTGATTAGAGTATTATTTCACATTGATTTTTAACCAGTTTTTAACCCCTACCCTTACCTTACCTGTATAGATGTATCATTGCTGAGTAGCACTCCATCCTTAAACCACTGCAGCTCCAGGGGGCCTGTCCCTGCAGCTGAACACTGCAAAACTGCTGTGGTGCCGGCCGTCACCGTGGTGTTAGTAGGGCCCTCTAGGATCACAGCCGGGGCTGCAGTTTCATTGGTGGGGATGGGGGTTGCTGGGAAGGGTTACAGGTTGAAGGTTAGAGGTTAGAGGTCATTCGCTGCATGTTAGCTACACCTTGTAAGCAAATTATACCTATCATATGCATTGCCCGAAAATGCATAACATTCTGTTATTAGCACTTGACATACCAGTATAAACATCATTAGAGGGAAACTCGCACATGCATATATAATGACAGATTGCAATTTACCTCAACATGCAATCATGATATGCCAAATAATAGTTACTCAAGCAACTGGTTATGATTTTGCAAACTGACAGATGTTTCAGGCAGCATCTCGTCACCCTAAATGTCTGACCATTCAAAAATCATAATTGATTGCTTGTTAATGAGTAACTATTATTTGGCATATCTCATTACCTGGATGTCTTAATTTTATAAACATGCAATCAAAATAGCAAGATGCTGTAGCCTGTTACTGAAATACTTCCTTTCAGTCCTTTCATACTGGCCACAAAGTTAATAGTACAAACGAGTAGTTAGTTGTTACAGCCATACTTTACAGAGCAGTACTTACACAAACATGTACCAGGGAGCAACCCAGTTGTTGATGGAATGGACATGTGGGATGGGATGGACAGAAGGAGGGAATGGTTAGTGGGAGGTGGAATGGGTGTTAGTGACAACAATGTACAATGATGGAAAGACTTGATATAGCAACATATGAGGCTTGGATGAGGAGGACAGATAAAAAGATATGAAGGGAAGGGGAAAACAGCAAGTCAGGGTACGAATCATATTGAATTGTCATGTAACATGATGTTAAAGAAGTCACAAATACATTTTTTGCTTCCAAAAATTATGCCACTCCCCCTTAAAAATTTCAAACAGCACTTTGTATTTGACAAATTAAAAAATGACATGGAAAGATGCACAATGACCAACAAAATTGACAGGCCTAATCTGAAGTCTACCAGGGTATAATTGCAACATCTTTTCTCTAGAGTAAAAAAACAACAACTGAAAACCAAAATTACATGCAACAATTGTTCAATATTCTGTGCAAAGTCAAAGAAAGCCAGACAACCTACATGTATTACGAGTAGTAGATGTTATAAGACCTAATACTCTCTTCCAGTAATTAAAACCTTGGTAACAGTGCTCGCTGGGCACACCTGACTGCCTTGTGTCAGAAGACACAGGAGCCCCTAAGTCTAAGTCTGAGTAACAGTTTAAAATCAATATTTTTTTTATCATCCATATCTGATGCAATTAAATTTATGTTTTTTAAATCAAATAGGTTCTTAGCAAGAGAAGAAGAGAAAAGAGAGAACGAACAACACAAAGATGCAGCCCCTTGAGTTAAGACCTACCCTCTACCACTAGTGTAGCAGGGAGGCTCCTCTCCGGTGCCTGAGGTAACATGGGGTTGACTGCCACACACACATACTGGCCCGCATGCCTGCCGTCTACATCATCTATCTGTAATGTCCCTGGGAATTCAGATCAGAAACATAGTGTTTTAGCAGTCAATGCATGTATGGGACAAGCAGGTCTCTTTTATTTTTTGGCTCTTGGATTTTAGAAAAGAATGCAAAATTTAAATATTTAATCAAAAACAGGGCCTGAGATCTGTATATTGGTACAGTTTCAGGAAACTTTTGGATCCACATAATTTGAACAGTTATGTCCTAGCAGATTCACTTAGATAGCATTTAGTGCATAGCATAGATTCTGCACTGTACTATATACAATGTAGTTTCTTCAGTCAAATGTCAGAGAGAAGCGAAAACAATATTTGATTTGCTGGTTACCTGAAGTCCTGTTTCCCCCAAATCCCTGTGTCTCGTAGGCCTGCCCTCCGGTGAAGTTGGTCCCATCTTTCTCCCAGTGCAGTGTGGCGAGGGGCAGACTGGGGCCGGAGATACACGTCAGGTACACCGTCACTCCTGCAGTAACGTTCTGGGACACTGGGGGGCGCTCTATCGGGTCAATGGCTGGAACAAAGGAAAGACAATTCAGCCACTCAGATATACAGATAAAAAATATACAGCTATGCTTGTCCTTGGTGCTGAATAACAACACCATACAATCTAGATTGTTCAAATGTCTATAACATCTGTAGTGTAATCAGTAGAACAGGCAAGGTCTATAAACTACACTACAAGCCTACTACCACAGCTGTGCCTGTCCTTGGTGCTGAATAACAACATACAATACAAAACATTTTTCCTTCTTATGTGTATAATATCTATCGTGTCTAGCTGTAGTACAGGCAAGATCTTTAGACTCTGCACTACAGGCCTACTACAACAGCTGTGCCTGTCCTTGGTGCTGAATAACAACAGAACTACAAAATGTCCAATGGATGCTATCTACAGTAGTAGTAATAAACAGAAAGTATAGTACTAAGAGGCCATTTGCACATTGATAATGATGACCAACACTTGTTCAACTTTTTGCTTGTTAAGATGGTGGAATGGTGAAGTTCAAATCAATAGCAAAAATATGAATATTCTGGTTTCGGTTTGGTTTGGTTTGGTTTGGTTTGATTCGGATCTCCATTAGTGACTGATATGTCACTATTCTTCCAGGTGAATTATGTGGCTATGGATATCTCAGAGCTTGACACATGATGACTATCACAGCACAAAGAAAATCATTACCAAGAATCAATGGTATCAACAGTGAGATTGTGTGGCGTAATTGGCAGTGCTTTGGGCTCAGGCCCTAGAGGTCCTGAGTTTGAAACTTGCCATGTCACCGATCTTCATTGCCCTTGGGAAAGGCACTTAACACAACTTTCCTCACTTCGCTCAGGTAAAAAGTGAGTCCTTCGAATAGGACATTGAATAGAGGTCCCGTGTTTGACCCAAGCCACACCTCAGGCACGTTAAAGAACCCACCACACTTATCAAAAAGAGTAGAGGTCCTATCCGGTATCAAACTTCACAGTCTGGTCTCTTAAAAGTAACATCTGACATCTTAAAAGGTGAAAGTCAGTATGTCAATCCTTCCATAAATATGGTATAGCCGAATAAACAATGTTACCCAACTTACAGGCTATCCTGAGGATGGCGATTCTGCTCTCCACAGAGGAGTTAGTCCTGCTGCGGAGTGACACCACGCAGGTGTAGCTAGCGAGGTCCTCTGATTGGACAGGAGAGAAGTACAGCGAGCCGTTGCCAAGGCGATGGATTCTGGGATGGTTGTCATCGAGGAAAACTGTGAAAGAAGTTCCCAAAAATAATCTCATCAGGTTGGTAGAATATAGGATATAGGAGAATTCTTTTTACAAAACCAGTAGGTACTTACTTTGCTTACGTTAAGTACTTACTAGTTATGTAAAAAGAATTCTCCTATATCCTGTAAAAGATTGTTAATCATTTAAAATGACAAAATGCAGAATTTCATATCATTGGATTAACATTAAGCACTTAAATAACTGAAGCATATTATTATAATCTAGTCCAGGGCAACACTTTTCATAAACTTTAGATACTTTAGATACATATATTTAAAATGTTTATATTTGCAGTAGTATACAATTCTGCTTATGAGCAGTTATCAACATGTCTTTGGCATTTGTATGGTATGTTTAGAAGAAGTTAATGGAATAAACAATGCATTGTCTACACTATTCTTTAAACCTTTGTTTATTCATCATCAGAGAACCTCTTTCATTAAAGTTAAATGATGTATTAAAAGGTTTAGCTTGAATTTGGCTGTAAAATCAAGAGCCTTAAAAGTCAGAAAATCAGCTCCAGACAGCAACGCACCATCTCCCAGTTTCCACCTGACGTCCACGGCTGCTCCACTGTTCTCTGTGTCCTCAGCTGTGCAGTCCCAAACAAACGGGCGCCCCACCACTACGGTTTGGCTGGACGGCTCACGGGTAAACACTGTAACATGGACATTCAGAGATTTAAATACTGGTCATCGACAATAAATGTCAAGTTAGCTTTTGCACTGAATTGGATAAGGAAAAGTCTGCGCAGTTACAAAGTTTCAAAGAAATTAAATCCTCTTACAAATATTCCAGAACCAAGAAAATAAATAGGTGTGGCCTTCGTGCTGTAAAAGCACATTACATACTGCTAATGTTCAGTTCACCTTTATCTTTGGGGTAACCTTTATCCATTGCTTATGAAAACTCACAGTATATAGGCATGTAAAGTCGTCCGACAGTGCAATATATAGTAAATGCATCATAGAAAAAATTGCCATCGCCCATTGACTCGAAATCCCTAAATACCCAGTTTTTTAGAAACAATGGATATAGATGAGACTTATCCCACAAAATGAAGGGCCTGTGATCGAGTGTCACATTGATGCCTATCTCCCATCACCATGCGCAGGAGGAGGCCTCTACATGCGATTATTCATGTCGAGGACGTCGCTTCCCCGTAAAACCTCCCCATCCATCATCAGGTAATGTTATTGATCCTCTGGGACTGGCAATATCTGCACATCATCTCCTCACTCTACAATCACAGGGGGCACTAAAGCTTAGGGGATGGACTGGGCGATTGATATTAGTCACAATATCTCTATGGTGCTTTTACATTTTTCAACAATACATGTAGTTTATTTTCTCTTGCATTTTGGTGACCTTCTTCTGGAAAAAAAAACTTCAACTTTGAATTGAATGTTATTGATCGTTACATAATACATGTTTTGACAGACAACTGCTCTCCTCCTAACATCACAAAACCCACACATTACAGGAAAGGCGGGTTCTTCATCTTCCACTTTTTCAGAAAAATAAGTCAAACCCAATAAGCTACATTTTAGCATTAGACTTCAGACTAGACACTTACTGTACAGTTAACCATTATTTGTCTGTCATTTTTTGTCACTTGCAATTGGCCATAAGACAGTTAGAACTTGCAATAAACTTATGATTATAATCATAATTACATTTGTAGTCCCCCTGTAGGTTGGTCCCTAATATTATAGGGCTTTTATCTTACATAAACATATGCAATATTCAAAAAGCATGAACCTCTTAATGGACTTGGAGTGGGTATTGAAATGCTGAGGTCACCAGTTGGTGAAGTATCAGTGATCGGATACTGAATTGGGCCATGTTAAGTACTACTTGACGATATATACATAAAAATTTGGTTACAAAAATCTTAATGCCATGACTTGCCATGCAGCGCTTTATATATATGTTGTGTGTGAATGGTATTCAATCACTGAAAAAATTGACAATGTATATGATACATGCATTATCATTGTCCATCTGATATAGAAATTGAAAGAGATTTACGGTGATTTAAACAGCACTCCAGGGACTATTGAATAATGGGTTGTGATGGGGGGGGGGGGCTGATTCAAGTAAATGGCCCCTGTTTGCAAAGACAGTTGATTTCTAATAGCAGAGGGTCTTAATTATGTAGAAATGGACAGAGATGGTTTGTGACTGAGGGTGGTAAGTCTGCCAGGTTTGACTGTAATGCCAGTTCACCTTCATCCGTGGGGTATTACAATCCGTTGTATTTACAAACAGAATTTAGGGATATCTTCTTCTTTCTTCTTTCATACTGCCTAGCCTCAATTTTTTCAGATTATTGGCAGACTACGCATGGTTTAATTACAATACAAGTGACCGGTACAAATAGACATGGGAAAAATAAAGGAAAAATGCTGAGGGAAATGAAAACAAACTGGTTTTCTGTGTGCAAAAGACACTGGACAGGTAAATTAAGTGGGTTAATAGAACACATATTTAAATATATACAAGACGTGTGGGGGTGGCTCAATGCAGCAGGGTCCTCCCCAGCTCAGTTTTGAATTGGGAGAGAGACCCCGCCTCCGCCACACCAGTCGATGGACGCTGGTTTCGAGACTTCAATATTTCAAATTTAGTAATATCGATCTGATGGACAGTGGTTTTAAATAAATTTAGGGACAATAAGTCAATGGACGATAGTTTCAAATTGCAATACATTTATTTTGAAAGTATTGCACTTTGAAGCAGCCCCTGTCTGTGGGCACGATATTCCTAAATACCGGTACCCTGTTTTAAGATACAATGGACGTACATGTAGGTTACCCTCACAGTGGATAAAGGTGAACTAGCATATCATATATCATACGGTTACCCATAAGCATCAGATGACTTACCCAGTGTTGAAGTTGCATAGTTACAGAAGAGGATGGAGAGGAGGAGGAGGGAGGCTGTGATTGGTGATCTCCTGCATGACATCATCAGTTGCTAGGCTACAGTTGCTGGGCAACCAGCAGTGGCCTGACCTGGAAAATATGTAAAATATCTGTTGTAAATATGGTAACACATTTCAAACGGCTATGATAATATGAAAAGAATGCGTGTTTTTTATTAGTTTTTGAAAATATGATGAGGATGGATGCATTTCATTTCATTTTTTTTACAGGAATATGACAGAAGAAGAAGAAGAACTTTATTGCACGACAACTGTAGAGGATACAGTGTTTGGCAACTTGTACATACAATACATACAGAACAGAACACTACATGAGTTACTAGTATCTAATGACATGAATAACGGTGTGCAGTAGTCTGTCCTATGGCTTAAAAATAAGGAATAAGCTGCATTTTGGAGATAAAATACCTGCTGGAGTTTAATGCCCTGAAATAATATGCAAAACTCCAAACAGATGTATGAATCTAGCTCATTCCCAGTTTTCTATGCCTGTTTGTGCAACACTGGTACGTTTTCTAGTATTATATGTGGCATAGAATAACCAAGAACGAGCCAGATCCTAACATCTGCTTCAATATCAATGATACCTCCTGGACCTGCAGATCTTAAAATGCTTCAGAGAATATTCAATGTAGTGCCAAAGGCTGCAGTCTCATCCCATATGCTATTGCCACACCTCAAGCATGGAAAACGAAACCGTAGCCTGCATTTCACAAACAACAGCTGCTATACTCCACAATAAGTCCAGGATGAAAATTAGAAACACTGTCTAGTAGCAATATTGTAAATTAGACAATTTACATTATAAAGTCTTAGCTAGTGTGGTCACTTGACCAAGAAAAGCACCACTGAAATGATAGGTACATGTAACACCCCCAGGCCCATACCAGTACAAAAATTTTGGTACCTGGAAACACTTGAGATTTTGCCACTTACCTGTACTTATACATGCATACATGCACACATACCTGTATATAGTGCAGGTAAAAGAAAAGCTAGCCTTCCTTTATGAAAGTAAAATTGTACATTCCACACACACACACACACACATGCCTCACCTTAAAGGTGTTTATACCTACTGTCACTAAATAGGTCCAATGTATCATTTGGCTCCGAGCAAAGGATATCGGTTTCACATCCTGAATCTTAATTAGGATCGATAGCAGCTCGTTAATTCATTACCTCCTTGATAATTCTGTCTGAGCTAATTAGCCTGACAGTGAAACACACAGGGAAGGATGTTTACTGATGTTCAAATTTTAAGAAAATACAATCATGTAACACATTGTTCTTGCTTCTCAAATCTAGAATGACTATCTGCCATATTCAGTGATGACCAACAAATTTACCAGCTGTAAGAATCATGAGAAATTCAAGTACCTACATAAGGCCACACCAATTTAATTTCTTGGTTCACGGATTTTTTCATAAAACATATGGAGCGAGTGGGCAAATAAAAATAAAAATTGTAAAATGGTTGGGGTAAAGGTAACGGCTAATCCAAAACATAAAGAAAAAAAGGTTTTCAGCTTGAAAAAAGTTCAAAAACACTATAATTGTACAGTAACAGCACCTGTACCAAGCTTATAATATAAAGGCCACTTTGCTACACCAGAAAGTTGGTGAATAGTTTCATTAATGGTGAAAATTTGCTGAGTGGTAATTTTTATTTTTATTTTTTTTTCCAAACAATTGGAGCGAGCGAATCCGTGAACCAAGAAATTAAATTGGTGTGGCCTAAAGGCTGTAATGTACATGCGTCAAATTTCCTTTCAATGAAAAAGTCCAACAAACAAATATACGATGATAGAATCTACACGAGTCACACAGCTGTTACTGTAAGACACAGATTGATTTTTCGAAACATTATGTCTGATATAAGACAGATGATATGTTCATAGATACCCATGTGTAAAACATGTGGTTTGATTTAGGCACAATATTGTTGTAATTTAGTGAGGACGACCTGTTAATACCTAACTGTGTTTTTGTTGGTAAAAGAATGTTGTATGTGTGTGCGTGTGTGTGTCATGTTTGCATGTGTGTCAACATGTGTGAGCAAGTTTAATTCTACGGATTATTGTTTGTTTTCCAGAAACGATATATTACCAGGGAAAGAGGAATCTCACAGCATGAAATTAATTAGTGCTCGTTAATTAGACTGTCAATAGCTGATTAGCTGCCACAGTTCATGTTGCCAAGCATGACTCCACTGCGTGAAATTGGCTTAACACAGGCCATGTGGCAGGCACTGCATGGGGGAGCTCCAAGCAGATGTAGGGTCAGGTTCACGATAACACCAACACAGTAGGAGCATCTTCTCTGGGCAGTTTTAAAGAACACTTGCAGATAGATGTGCAAAAGTTAGGTGTGACGGGTCGTTCGGTGTAATATAACCAGCTGCTGCCGCACCGCGTGCCTGTGAAGCTGGTGTGCTGCACCGAAGGGTGGTTATACCGGCTATATAGATACAGATACAGAAGCTGGTGTGTTACGCCGAAGGGCGGTTATACCGGCTATACAGATTATAAAAACAGATACAGAAGCCCAGGATTTCCACTTTATACCCCAGTCAAGCAGATGTCCCTAACCAAAGCCAGATGATCATTTTCATGAGTGAAAATACTTTTGTTAAGTGTCTTTTAATGGACTAAACATCTAGACCTTCTAAGGATTCCAACCCAGAATATTTAGATTCTGATGCATTACTCTAGTCTCCAAGCAGAGGTTGGGTCACAGACATAGTATAGTATTTTTACCGGCTCACTCCCCTCTAGGCTGGAAGAAAATCCTGACTACTACCACGGAGCTGGAGACATTTATGCCTACTTAATTTCCAACTTGGATCAAGTAGGTTACAGATATAAGCGTAATATTTGAAACTGAAAGACTACTACTGAGATATTCTAGCAATGTTATCTTAACATATTGGCATTAAAGCTGTATTCTTTCTTAATAAATATTAATCATACATTGGAGCAACTTCTACTAGCACTGTACATAACAATGTACAAATGTCATGTTTTAGTTTTGTGTATAGCTATGAGATTATTATATGAAAGAACAATTTGAAGCTTAAAACAGCTGTTACATACTAAATATTTAACGTGTAATAACTCAAAATGTCACCAGTTTCTGGTAAATGTTGACTCGCATACGTATTAAGTACACCCTCAGGCAATTGCCATTCCCTTTCACAAATGATAATCCAAATTGTCTCGCAGCAATGACATGAATGGGTCTAATTTGTGAAATATTTATGGCCCTTATTTAAACACAATAGCAGTAAATTCTGCTGCAGTCTTTGTTTCAAAACCGCGGAGAGAAAAAAAATCGATTTGGTCGCACGGAAAGCGACAGCTGAATTCCTTCACATTAACACAGTACAGAAGGAACCGGCAAGAAAATGGCGCCGGGTCTTAGCATATTCCACGTCTTCGCCCTCAATATTGCGTGACGTCTTAACATTCTAAGACGTCCAGATACCTGCCGGTACTTTAAAACACTTCGCAAAGCTTCTTACCTGGCCGTAAAGGTGATCAAAATATCACACCTGCCGAACACAACACCTAAACGCGTACCGTTAGAATTTACCTACCTTCACTGCGTAGATAACTTCCAAGAAAATTCGCCTTTAAAATGATTATAATCTTGCAAAATGTGAAACTGTCTCACCTGTAGTTGTGTAGTTCTAAGTCTTTCTGTAGTAGGTTTGTCTAATTTCTACTCCACATGGCTGGCGCGGCGATCAAAACAATGTTGGCACGGAGGTACTGTGGGAGTAGCGTCTCTCCCGTCGCCATGATGAGTGGGAAATTAGCATGCTGGTCATTATGTGTCGAGACACGCCATTGGTCCGTAGCGAGCCGTGAAGGCAACAGTAGCCAATTGGAGCGTGCTGTTTATCCAGGTGACACCTGATCCGCTCAGGTGAACAGGTGGGAGGATCAAAGTACCGCCGCGCAGGTGTTTAAAAGTGTGTAGGGTGGGGTTGGTAATAAATTCTGAGTCATAAGCGGACAACATTCATTTATAGATTTCAAAGACACATATCTGTGTATCGCAACTGTTGAGTTTTAAAAGGCTGTTATATTCTACGTAGTTACTGGACATGTATGTATGTTTTTTGAGGCGTTTATCAGGGTAAGACATCAAGGTAAACAATATTCAAAAACAATTCAATCTCACGGGATAAAAAAAAAAACAACGGAGATTTACTTCCGGGCATTTCGAGCGACATCCATCACTCTTTTTCGGTGTCACTAAAATGAGCTTGTAGAACAATTCTTTATATGGCCTTTGCCATGTTCAAAATCAATTCTTGGCATCAGAAATACGCCTTGCCCCAACGTGCCATAACGTTACATTGTACTTTGTACAGCTGTTGTTCACTCATGCCCGTTCTTCGCGGCCTTGGTTGTTGACATATCGTTAGGTACATGAAAGTGTAACGTTGATGTAATCTCCAAGCAGATACCACGGTGCCATAAGATAGTATCAAAGCTGGCCAAGGAGTATAGCCGGCTAAGGGAGTCAAATGGGCACCGGAGGTGGGTTTGATATTACGCCACCGTGGATCTGCTTGGAGATTAACGTTGATATGCAGTATAGCAGCCATAAATGCTTAAAGTTATGATTTCCCAATGCATTATTAATGCACAGAAATTATCTGTCAAAAACGTGAATTAGAACATAACGTCGACATTATATCGATTAAGTATTACGTTACCTTTTGGCGACGGAAGGGAATAAACAAAAAAATAACGGTTCTTTCAAGCCTCTTAGATTACCAGAATATACTTCTGCCATTTCAAATATTTCGGTTCCAGAACTTGTGAAGCATTTCATGGAGACTGTTTGAAGTGATAGACATCGACTCTGATATAAAATTCCACTGGATTTCATAATACCGCGTACCGCCACAGGAGAAAAATAGTAATTCATAGCGAGATGTGAAACACAAGAAGCACCAGTAATCCTGTTATCATGATAATAAAGTAATATCGGGTGTATTTTGCAGCCACTAGGTACCCAAAGTGTGGGTAATGAAGCTATTTAAAGGTGGCGTCAGACATGCGTATGTATTCAATACCGTTTGAGGTGCGTATGAAGCTCTTAGTCTCTACCAGGCTCCACAGGTCGCAGGAGGCAAATACTCCCATGCGCACCTCATACGGACTTAAATATATACGCAGGTGTGATCCCACCTTAACGTGGTCGAGGCGCCCCCTCGAACACGGGATCCCCGTTTTACGTCCCTCCCGGAAGACGATTTCGTGGAAAGCTATATGCAGATATTTAGGTGTTCAATCTTCAGAAACCCTCTACAATCTTTCTTTTTCATGCGGTGGCATTATGGCACCCTGTGGAATTGCCAGACTTGATGTTATTCCACATTTAAACCGCCAGAAGGCGCAGTAAACTCATCCGAAATCCGTCTATCAAATTTGGGTCAAAAGTCGATCACTTTGATAAAATGTTGTTGTTGTTTTGCTTTTTTTTTCAATGAATACGTAACGAATTGATCTGCAACTTATTGAAAATTCTTTTTTTAAGACTTTTATGATGACATTGGTCATCACCAAAATCAAGTTAAAAATTATTCAAATTTTGATAGGGTCTAGTTTTAGCAAGAACGTTACAATAAAGATATAAAGTCCTTGTATTTAGAGTGTAATAAATGATTTTTTCTTCCTTGAGGGAAAGTTTTAACTAAAATTGTATCTTCATATTAAATGTTATAGCATTTATTCTTAAACCTATAATGTTGTTCACCTTGTGGTACACTTCCAGACTGTTGAACTATAGAAATTGTGATTTATTATAATTTATAATAAATCACAATTTCTATCATATTTTGCGACTTCCAGACAACACCCCTTGACACGTCCAGTTGGTCCGGCCCAATTAAACCCCGCCCACGTGGCCAAATGTTTACACGAATATTTCTCACCTCATTTACATCTCATTAGCATAATAAAGCAGCGGGCAACGACCTGGGACCGAAGCAAAATGGCGTCTCTTGTGACGGAAGATTGCGAGGGGATTTTTAACGATCGCGATGAGGCGCAAGACGAGGTGGACGGAGCTCCTGCGAGCTACGGAACGAGGGGGATCTTCTTGGGGAAGGATGCGGACATCCCGCCCAAGTATTTCCTGCACAAAATCTTCTCTCCGTTCTCCGAGGGGATGCAGAGTTTCCAGCGCCGTTCGGAGAAACCGCCAAAACTCAAGTTGGTACGGTCCGATTTTCAGCTTCCTCTTTCCTGGGTTTTACACCGGGATTTGGGGATTTTAGATCGAAATCTTGGTCCCAAATATGTCGTGTTAGACTTAAAAGACACATATATACTTAAATAAGGCTAGAAAACTTGTATGCTTTGGTAACGTTAGCTTGTATGGCTATAAAACGCCCTAGCGGATGTGTTTTTGTGGGAGGGGGGCCGACCCACTTCACACGGATCTCTCCGCTCCAGTGGATAAAAGCTCCAGGTTTATTCCGCTAAATTTGATCCCTCGCGGCGGGTTGAAATCCCGATAAAGTCCCGGCTTTACACACACAAACACGGCGTGTTGGCTAGGGTTTGTAGCACGCGGTGTTGGGGTGATGTTTGGGCTAATCTTAGGGCGGAAATCTCGCCAAGTGTCTGCCCCGCTGCTCGGCGTGTGGCGGGGCTGACCCCGTAAGTTCCCGGGATGGTTCACCGATGTCTGAGCGGCAGCCCGGCGGGGCTCTGGGCACCGTGTCCCGTAAATTATGTCACGTGGTGTGTTGTTCTGCAAGTGCACTGCGTGTTGTTCTGCAAGTGCACTGCATATTTACCGATGTCTACATGCTAGTTTGTCGGGCTTGTAGCCGACTTGGTCCCGTGATTTTCCACACTATGTGCCAGTGTATGACTTGACTTACTTGACTTATGTTGCAAACCAGGCCCGTTCCCGTAGATTTGTTTCAGGTATTTACCGGGTTTTCAGATGCAGCTAGGCGGCCCAGTGTCGAGGTTGGCGCCGTAAGTTTCCCCGGATATTTACCGATGTGTACTCGGCACCCCGTCGGGCCTGTGTGTACACATCTCCCGTGGAGACCCGGGTTGGGTTACCGCAAAACCACAGGGGACCGAGGGCTAACCACAGCGTGAAATCCTGATTACTACAGCCGGCACTGACACCTTTCAATCAGTCAATCAATCAAGCTTTATTTCTGTACACATCTTCAATTGTTTGCCATGAACCCCTATTGATTTTTGATTAATTTAAAATCATTAATTTGCAATTGTGAAAATTATCTGTATTCATAGTTCAGTGTAGGCATCCTTCCATAGTATTCATAGTTACACATTTACTAAGTAGAAAAATTCATATTCCTAATGTAACTAGACAAACCTTCCATTGTAATATATATACATCTTTTATCCATCTTTTAATCTCTAGTACTATAACTGAAAAGCGAGAAGTTGAATTTATCTGTTGAGAAGTTTCCTAAATGTATCTGTTAGATATTTTGTTGTGACCTGTAGTCAGCCTGTACAATATTTCAATAAAGGTCTTCATTCAGCCATTAAATGGCTGTGGGGGTCCGTAACAGTCTTTATTGCAAAATATCAATATTGTAAAAGTTCAGCTGCCAAACACAAATTCAGTCCAGAACTGGGGAACAGGAAATGAAGTCAGCAGTCTGAAGGTCACCACATGAACTTGACCTTTGTAAGAAAGGACAGGTTCAAAGGAGAATCGGATTACACAAACCTTATCACTCAGATCTCAGGTTTTAACTGGTGACTTCAGCAGATTGTATACTCTCCAAGCAGGGGTTAGGCTCTGAGTCTCTGACTATTTTTTGCCTTGTCTTGTCTTGTCTTGTCTTGTCGAGATACTAGACAAAACCCCGCATGGGGCATAGTGTCTAGGACTTATGGTCAGGGCCTTACCCAAGTGTGGCCGGTGGTGGTGGTGCATGCCGTCAACAAGAAAAAAGTGGTGCATAAATAAACGAGAAAAAAAAGTGCTACTGTACATTGCCACACTAGGTATAGGCTCCTCCCCTTACAGCTGGGTGAAGCCGGGGTAACCATAGTACTTGGCCACCCCAGATTTAAAGCTATCTGTAGTCTTGGTTTCGATAAGATGTTGTGGAAGTGCATTCCATTCTATGACTGTTTTTGGGAAAAAGCTGCCTCGGTATGTTTCTGTCCTACATGCGACTGTGGTAAAACGTTGCTGGTGTCCTCTGGTTATGTTAGTATTTCTTGTGAGGATATTGTGGATGGGGATAGCAATAAGATTATTGACAGCTTTGTACATAAGTGAAAGGCGGGCAACTTGTCTGCGCTGTTGAAGGGTGGGCCAACCGAGGGTTTGCAGAGTGTGTGTAATGCTGGTTGTCAAACGGTAGTCGCCAGTGGCGAACCTGGCGGCACGCCTCTGTACTGCCTCTAACTTGTCCTCAAGTTTGTTTGTTTGTGAATGTATGCGTTTGTGGGGGTCCCACACAGAGGACGCATATTCAAGTTTAGGTCTTACAATGGACAAATAGGCTTGAGCTCTGATTGATCTACATGCTCCTCTCAGATTCCTTCTCAAGAATCCCAGAGTACTGTTTGCTTTTGCTGCTATATAATCTATGTGTGTATTCCATTTCAGGTTGTGTGAGAGTATGATACCTAGGTAAGGGTGTTGCAATGTAGACTCAAGGGGTTCTGAGAACATTGTGTATAAGTGCTTAGAAGCTCTTTTTGATTTGTGTATGTGCAGAATCGAACACTTCTTCACATTAAAGCGTAACTGCCAAAGATCCGACCACTTACACAATTGATCAAGATCCTTCTGTAGAGTGTGTTGATCTTCTTCCTTTATAATGGGGTGGTAGAGTAAGCAATCATCGGCGAATAAACGAAGTTGTGAGGTAATCCCTTTGTTGATGTCATTTATATATATCAAGAATAATAATGGGCCTAATACAGTGCCCTGAGGCACGCCAGACCTTACCTTAAGTTAACAGGTTTGGACTTATCTCCATCCACCACAACTTGCTGATAACGGTCAGTCAACCAGTTCTTTATCCACTGAAGTGTTTTACCTCTTATACCATAATAATCTAGCTTCTTAAGTAACCGCATATGAGGAACACTATCAAATGCTTTTGCAAAATCAAGTATGGCCATATCAATTTGTGTACCTTTGTCAAACCAGGAAAAAAGTCCGTGAAGGGTAGTAATAAGTTGAGACTCGCAGGAATGATTGGTCCTGAACCCATGTTGTGTTGGCAATAAGATGTTATGTTCCTCTAAATGCTTCATGGTAGCTGAGTACATTATATGCTCTAGGAGTTTGCAACACACACTGGTTAAAGAAACAGGCCTGTAGTTCGAAGGGTCACTCCTATCCCCTTTTTTGAAAATCGGGTGGATAAAGGCTCCCCTCCAATCCACAGGTACCTGTCCTCCTTGCAGTGATTGGTTGAAAATAAATTGAAGGATGGGGCTAATCTCCTGTGCATACTCCTTTAATATCCTACAGGGTAGGAGATCTGGGCCTGCAGCTTTTGTTGGGTTAATCCCCTCCAACAATTTGCGCACACCTTCTAGAGTGACTACTGGTTGTAGCACGCCTTTTTTTGGCGTTTTTGTTGGGCTTTCTATTTTGTACCTTTTTTTTTTTTTATATCTTGCGTCTGCGACACAAAGAAAACAGTACAATTTAGGAAGCCCAATAAAAATGATTAAAAAACAGGCGGAGCCTAACCTCTGCTTGGAGAGTACAGATTGTAGGCTAGGCTTAGTTGGTGGATAACCCAGTCAGATTGTAAGCTTCCAATCTTCCTTAGGCCACACGAATATATATTTCATTGGTCCTTGGGCATTTTGAAGGGAAAATAGCCTAGTAGTCTACAAGTAGTGGTCAGGATGAAATCAAAAGACTTGGAATAAAACTTACATCTTACTAAATGTGTATTTACTGCTAAAACTGTGTGTACCACGGTACAGCTCTCATGTAGGGCTGTGTACCTAAATACCCGTACCTATACCGTACGTCCGTACCTATGAAATTGTTTAGGTACAGGTCCAGACCTAAACTTCTGTGTACCTGTACCCAAATACACAAAATCACTTTTGAACACCACTTTTTGAGACTAACGATAAGTAAATCCCCCAAATCAAAGATAACAATTTGATCATTTTGCAGTTGAAAATTAAGAAAACTTTGTTTTGAATTTGAGGTTCAAATATCTAAATCCTCATATATACAATCCACTTCATTGTCATTGTCATTGTCATTATAAAGATGTCAATTTCTCACTAAAAAAGACAGTTGGCTACATTTATAACTTACAGATGATTGATCAAACTTGTTTAGGTACAGGCAAAGGTCCAGGCCTGTACCTAAACCTGTGTACCTGTAGCTAAAACATCTGTAGGTACACAGCCTTACTCTCAGGTTATTTCTTAAATTTCCAGTTTGGCCTCACCTTGTCTTCTCTATGATACTAGGGTAGGGAGACCTGTATAGTGTGCTATGATGTGTGGTATTTATTATTCCATAAATGCCCTTTGGGAGAGTAAAGTACATATTGCTTTTGGCATGACTCTATGTGTGGCTGTGTTGGGTGATGTGGAATAATTTGACTTCGAGACTGACAACATTTTTACTACATAATCCCATATGCTCATAGTCATAGTTTCTCAGAAGGCTGCAAGACTAGCTAGTAAGTAGTATAGGACTGGCACGTTTGAGTGACAAGCCCTAATTATGGCAAATGATACTGTATCATAGCGCAGGTGTGAACAAGAGTGATAAATTATGATGGACAACCTAACCTACAATCTGGGATTGAAGTAGGATGGTCTATTATATCATTTTACTGGTCGGACCGTCCTCAAAACCATTGAATGTTCACCACCCTTGCAGTGTCTGGGAATTGACTCTAAATGGGTGATATTAGTATTCAGAAACCATGTTGTAAGGTCTACATTTGAACATGTTTCCAGATGTAGTTGTCATTTGGAAGACTTGATACATAACCTTGATATAATTGCGTTGTCTCACCTGGCTTTATTAATCTTTCCCTTGTCATGATTTAAGCTCATGCTGTAGTTAACCGAGCTGGCCACCTATTTTTACTCTAGGACTAGGACTAGGTCAAGCCCGTCAAGGTCAGAATGAAAGACTGGCAATTCAGAATCAAGATGATTGATTCTTGTGCTCCTTAGTCTTGGGACTACGGTTTCTTGAGATGTTGAAGAGCTTGAAAATTCATTTTTGGAAATTAGTGCACATCACACAGGTGCATCTAACCTAACAAGTTAGGTGCACAGGATAGATCTTGAGTGCACAACATGAAATAAATGTGTTCTCCCACAGTCAAAATGAACCGCACAGCTCCACATTTGCATGAAGAAAGTGCACATGAAGATGAACTATGTATTTTCAGCACTGTGTGGCTACTCTCCAACCAGAGGTTGCTGGGAAAATCATGACCCTTTCCTTGTAATATTATATCATATGCCATCTTTTTTAATCAGCCTCCCCCGAAAAAGACAGCATACAAGGAAAAGTTTATGATTATCCCCACCAACCTCTTCTTGGAAAGTATGTGTAGATCTACCAGTCCTAGGGCTAAAATTCTAAAGCATGTTCTAAAAGCATGTTGAGTCCCTTGTTGTGAAGAGCTGATTATTCCCTCCAGGTTCATTAGCCACACATCAAACCCCCCAGACAAAAGGGATCCAGAGTGACATGAGAAGAGGGGCTGTTGTTATTGTGTAGTTCTGTTGAACCGTGAGGTAGGCAGCCTATCGTTTCATACCTGGGCTCGACAGTTGTAGTTGGTTGGTTTTTGTATTCTGATTTTTAAAAGGACCTACAATGAATAACAGAAAGTTGGGATTGTAGAAAATGTGACATGAGAGGCTGTTGTTATTGTGTAGTTCTGATGAACCGTGAGGTAGACAGCATTTTGTTTCATACCTGGGCTCAACAGAAATAGTTGGTTGGTTTCTGAATTCTGAGTTTAAACAGAACCTACATTTGGAGCAGAAAGTTGGGATTGTAGAAAATATGACAAGAGAGGACAGGCTGTTGTTATTTGTGTAGTTCTGTTGAACCGTAATGTAGACAGGCTTTTGTTTCATACCTGGGCTCGACAGAAATAGTTGGTTGGTTTCTGAATTCTGATTTTAAACAGAACTTACATTTGGAGCAGAAAGTTGGGACTCTAGAAAATGTGACAAGAGAGGAGAGGCTGTTGTTATTGTGTAGTTCTGTTGTAAGGTAGACAGACTATCGTCTTTGTTTTTTCGTTTTTGAGGCTACCAACTTCAATTTGCTGAAGACTTTTGTAGCCTATATAGGAAAGTCGTGTAAAGTGCCTTTCCCAAGGGCACAAGATAAGTGACACGGCGGGGTTTGAACTCAGGACCTTTTGGACCTGAGTCAAACGTGCTGTTGATTGCGCCACCCGGTTGTTTTATACCTGGGCTCGACAGTTGTAGTTAGCTGGTTTTTTACCTGCATGTATGCAGGTATGGTTTTCACGGGCGTGGGAAAATTTGGAAGCTGGGGATTTAGGGCGCTGTATCTCGAGAACGGATGGTGCGAGCACGACGATTTTTGGTATGCGGGTTGGGGGTGGTGGCTTGACACTCAGGTTTGATTTTGGGCCTCCTGGCGCTTGAACTTGACATTGCAGGTGGCATTTTTGGTGTTTTTGGGGCACTTTTGGCGCTGTGTGTCCGGAACGATACGCGGGATTGCGACGATTTTTGGTGCATGGGTGGGGGGTTGTTGCCTGTTGCCTAGGATTGACTTTGGGCCTTGTCGCGTTTGAACTTGACCCGGCAGGTCGAATTTTGTGTCCGAGAGGGGTGTTTCCGGAGTTATATCTTCTGAACGGCTGGTGCTGGCGCGATGATATTTGGCACATGTGTCGGCGGTGGCTGAATAATGCTCAATTTTGATTTTGGCGCCCTTGGTGCTTGAACTTGACATTTTAGGTTACCTTTTGTGCGGGCACGGGGCGTGCGCTGTATCTCCGGAACGCAAGGTACCATTGTGTTGCTATTTGGTACGTGAGTTGTTTGTGGTGTCCTGGTGGTCAGGTTTGATTTTGGGCCTCCTAGTGCTTGAACTTGATACTGTATAGGTTGATCCTGTTTTTGTGTGGTTGGGGCATCCGCCCAATATCTGCTTGGTTTTAAAAACAGATTATGGTTCGGTGTAGAACCATCATCTGGCCTGGGCCACCTTCAATGTATCAGGTTACTTAGTGGCACTGACAGTTTGCCAGATGACGGGAGTGTACAAGATTATATATCTGTTGGTCAGGTATAATTGGAGTTTGCTTATTACTCTTTGTGGTGTTTCTAGAGCTGTATAGTACTGAGTTTTAAGTTTCGGTACAAGTTCCTTTACCCTGTTGGCAATCATGGTTGAACTTGAACTTAAACAGAAGAAGATGCAATTTTCTAATGTGGAGGAGAACTGTATAGAGTGTGGGCATAAGAGAAAGGTATGTGTATGATTTGTCCTGTGTTTCTTTTTGTTTCTTTGGTAATGCCATTTCCATACTGTATACAGGTAATTTGTTGTTTTGGGCTAGTCATATTCGCTTGGTTTTTGGGCCTGCTTAATCTATGGTACAGGCAGGGTTAAGTGGTGGAGGCTTAGCTTTGTTCTGTTTTAAATTCAGTATCGTTGGTTGCATTTTGTCGCGGCAAATATATGATGAAATTCCCCTTCTAAGCAACTGCTCATTGGTTTGCGGGGATGTTTGCTGGGTGTTTGCTCTGACTACAACAGCTTCTGAACTTTTCAAAGCTTCCATTGCCAGTAGTCTGTGTAACACAAACTCCGCTGTCCAGGGCTGTAACTGGCCCCTCCCCGCGGGCCGGCAGATGTTTGGCGGGCTGCTATAAGCGAGATTTAATCAGGCTACATTGCCAGCAGCTTGCCATCTATAAATGGGATTGACAAGGACATTTTTCATAGTAAATTATGCTGTTAAATTTGGCTTAGATACTACAGGAGATTTAGGTTTGGGTTGGATGGATTGAATGAAAATATCATACCACCCTGGGGACTAACTGTTGCTGCTGCATGGGGGCTACCACTATTCATATTGTCTAATGTCTATGGAACTACAGATAAAAGTATCATTGGTCAAATTATGCAAGTAACATTCCGATGTCAAGTGAATAACACCCCAGAAATAAATCTTTAATGAATATCATTGGAAGAACACAAACCAAGGAGACTTAGCAGCTGCATTAGGTCAGTACATTGAAATAGGAAGATATTAGTATATCATGTGACAGAGTAACTACATGTGCATGGGCCATCTGAGACAAAAAAAGGTAGCGTCTCAACAACTTCAAAGTACTGTGGTTGGTTACATACTTAAGAAATCCAAAATAAGTAATGTTCATCCATGTCCAAACTTACAAATTCAGAAAATGGAATTTCAGAGTCAGACTTTTGCATGGTGCACAACCAACACGGTAAAAAGCTCATTTTTCCAACCACGTCGTACCACAGACAAAAAGGCAAAAATACACAATAGGTCTACAGAAACCCAATACATTTCATGCAGGCCTGAGGTCTACGAACTCTTGTTGTATTCTGATTTTAAACAGAACCAACATGAAGAGCAGAAAGTTGGGTTTGTCGAAAATATGACATGAGAAGAGAGGATGTTGTTATTGTGTAGTTCTGTTGAACCGTAAGGTAGTAGGCAGACTATCGTTTCATACCTGGACGCAACAGTTGTAGTTAGTTGGTTTCTGAATTCTGATTTTAAACAGAACCTACATTTGGAGCAGAAAGTTGGGATTGTAGAAAATATGACATGAGAAGAGAGGCTGTTGTTATTGTGTTTCTTCATTGAACCCTAAGGCAGACAGACTATTCATTCATAATCATACCTGGGCTCAGTAGAAGTAGTCAGTTGGTTTTTTGATTGAATTCTGATTTCAAACTAGACCTCGGCTACATCTAGATCAGAAATTGGGATTGTAGGAAAATAGGACCAACTTTCAATTTTGCAGACCAAATAGACTGTTATGAATTGCTTATGGAATGTAGAGAGGTGTTGATTTTGGAAATAGATTGTTTTGGGTTCAGAGGTCACAGTTAAAACAAGGGGATAGGCAGGCAGAAGACATCTAACAAATTTTTGGTGTGATTGTAAGTTCCCGATGAAGAAATCGTGTTGCAAAACCTTGAAGACATGAAAATGTCCCCGTTACACAGTATGTAGTGCTAAGTAACGTGAATAGAAACAGTAAAAAGATTGCTGATTCCATCATTATGTCATGACACACTTGTGTGGTATATTAACAGAAGTGGAAGGTTAGTAGAAACACGACTGAAGAGCGCAGTACCAAGATAAGATCATAGAAGCGCGTTTCTTTAATCACGCTCTCTGGTCGATATCGTCCTGGTAACGGAGAACTGCCGGGATTTGATGAAAGGGCATAAAACACATTTCCCTTCACAGTCTGGTGGGTTATGAGTGATGGAACATGCTGATATCCAGACTGGGGCCTCAACAAGATATTTCCTTGGTTCTCTGACAGACATATAGATTTACTAGAGAGGCCAGGTTTTCGACAAAGATGCCGGATGTTTCCGATGGTAAGCAAAAAGAAAAGTTGTCAGAAAAGACATTCTAAAAATCCAGTCGTCAAGCATGCAATGCTCTGTTTGCAAGATGATATAATATAAAGGCCAGTACATAGAAGTCAGATACTACTTCATCAAACAGATTTCTTTGAAGCAAAATTGTTTTGAGTATTGCCGATTCATAAGTTTTTATAGACAATCAGGTTCAGAATCTACCTGATCCTCTGGACCTGGACCGTACCTGAATTCTCTGTACCAGTACCCACCCTAGTGGTCCTACAGTCAAACCTGTATTAGGGGCCACCTCTACAGAGGGGCCACCTGTCCATAGTGGCCACTTTTTGTCGGTCCCTTGGGTATTTTATCTACAAGTTGCCACCTCTATACAGAGGCCACCTGTCTATAGTGGCCAAATTTGTCCGGTCCCTTGAGTGGCCGCTATAGACAGGTTTGACTGTATACTTTTTTCCATTGACAAGCATTAAGATTGAGAAACAGTCCTCTACAATGACCACCTGTCCATGTGGACCAGATTTTACCTGTTCTTGGGCAGTTTTTGACTGTATTTATAAAATCAGAGAAGCAGCCAGTAGAATTAGTGTGTCCTTGATGCCGGCATAATCATGTTTCATGTGGGGATTATTAATTTTCGGTACCGGTACCCACCCCTAGTGGTCCCTATATTTTTTTTTTCCATTGAGATTGATAAACAATCCTGTATAGTGACCACCTGTCCACGTTAGATTTTATCTGAGTACATGTAGTTTTCTTGGGCAATTTCTGAATGTGTTCACAAAATCAGAGAAGCAGCCGGTTAAAATATTGTGTCCTGATGTAAGCATAATCATGTTTCTTGTGGTTATTAATAATGCATGGTTCTATCCCATGTCTGTACAAGTGTATCCAGAATACATGGTGTATGACCTAGAGGTCACTCCATGGCATGTCAGAAGGGTACCACAAGCTGGGGGAATTTGTATCAGGGAATAATATGAAAAGTCTACTAGTACATGACTTACAATGTTAGTTACATGTTTTGAATGCTTAGTTTACCAAAGAATTTGACATTTTCCAACACGGAATCAAGTGTGAATTTGACATAATATTTCATGTCAATAATGCTAGTGATGTGTAAAAGATTCAGGCTAATTTCAAGCATTGGAAAGATTGGTTTTATCGTAACTGCCTTGGTTTTATCGAATCTCCCACCCCCCAAAATCTTTGTGTGCAGTTCCATTACAGCTTCACATAGACTGGGGCTGTTCCACATCACCCTTAAGTAGGGGTGGGCAGGTTAGAACCTTACTCTTACTGACAGAGAATCTTTATACTGCTTGTTCTCCCCTGAAATGATTGTGTGTTCTTCCTCCATAGCTTCACAAAGACTGGGGCCATACCATGTCGCCCACGGTGGCAGGGGTGGGCAAGGTTTGTACCTTGTTCTTACTGAGACAGAGAATCTTTATACTGCTTGTTCTCCCCTTAAACAATTGTGTGTCCTTTCTCTCCAGCTTCACAAAGACTGGGGCCATACCATGTCTCCCACGGTGGCGGGGGAGGGCAGGTTGGGGCTGGTGTGCTTGGAGCCGCTGGGGCCCCTGACTCTGAATGAGGACCATGCCAAGAAGGTGGCAGAAACCATCTTGAGTCAGGCGAAGGACGTACAGTGTGAGCCAATCAGGTAAGACATAACATAATACCAATAAAGTGATCAGTAATATCACATACTATATACATGGGTACATTTTATTGGCTGTATTGCAAGTTCATGCCTGACGGCTATTTGCAAACAAAACTAAAACGGTGGTATACAAAATTGTTAACTAAACAAAGAAGGAAAATTACTTTTATATACAGTCAAACCTGCCCGAGCGACCACCTCTTCTCAGCGACCACCTGGCCATTTTGACCGCCTTTTCTCGGTCCCGATTTATTTTCCCATTGACGTAAGCATTAAGCTTTTTCTCAACGACCACCTGGCCAACGCGACCGCGACCGGCCCAAATTGGGACCCATAACGACCGCATCATTTTAAAAATTGAGGTTTGTCATCGATTTTTTTATGATAAATAGCGCGATTTTGTGCCGAAATCGGCCAGTTTGCGTCAGATTTTGGGGTTAAATTTACAGTTTACAGTGTGCGTGTTGTATTTGACATTAAAGACCTCGCTTCTTTGCGTGCGTGCAGTGTGCTTGCTATTTGCCATTAAACACAACGGAAACCATTGATACTTTGCATCGGGCATGTTTTGAGTCGATACTCTTCTCAGAGACCACCTGTCCAAATCGACCGCTTTTTCCCGGTCCCCCGGATGGTCGTCTTGGGCAGGTTTGACTGTAGTTAAATTAAAAGAAAAATGGTATCTTTTCTAAATGTGTTTCTGCTTGATCTATTTGAAGGGTTACCTTTTTTCCGTATACAATGTGAGATGAATTGTCAACATTTTCAGAGATAAGCTGATCGGTTGGACAACATATAAACCAATCAGATAATCTTAAACAATTTTGCTTACCTTTTTCTTTACACATTAAATTTACAGTCATGTTCCTTTCTTCCCCCGCCCCCAGGTGGAACCCTACCGACCTGCTGTACCTGTTCAAGGACAACGAGGCTTACCTTGACCTTGGGAAGGCCTTCAGCAACGGGCAGCTGGACGAGGTCATGGGGTTCAAGGTCGTCAAGATAGAACGTGAGTCCGACGCAACTTACATATCGTACATGTTTCTCTGTGAAAGTGGTACTGATCCAGGTCAACTGGTAATGACAGAGAGGATAGACGGTATGTCAGGGCTCTAGCCAGCGTCCGTTTTTCCGTCAATTGACGGAAAGTTGCTGCGTCTGACGGAAAAATTTTAAAACCAATCCGTCAACCTTTACGGCCAAAAATCCTTGGTGGAAGCTACATGCGGCTTGGGGACACCGTCCACGGCCGTAAAAGCCACACACTGTTTTTTTGCTATTGTTATGATTGTTGACAATGTGTGTCGGCGCCCTTTCGCATACAATAATCTCATTAAAACCTGTTTTTCAAGGTCTCAGTTCAGTCCTTCTAATTAATTTTCGCGGTTTTCACGACGATTGTAATTGGCTGACGGAAAAAAAATCGAGCTGGCTAAAGCCCTGTGCTATGTACAGTATTTACAGGTTCATTGTACCAGGGAAATTCCCCTAGCTGTTTTCAACAAGCACAATCAACAGTGGACCATGGTTTAACGTCCCGTCATAAAGACTGCAACCCTTTCCGGTAACGTGCATGTCAGATGTGCGACACATCTGCAATCAAACTCACTGCTTCTAGTTCCAGAGGCAAGGCCGCTTACTACAGGACTACGCACGCTACCTTGTGAAGACTTCTGCTTTTGGTTTTACAATGCATCTCCCCATATTGAATCTATTACTGGTCACTTTGATACTGTCTTACTCTAAGTCTTGCTTGGAGAATACTTTGGGCCAAGGTAGTGAAGTTTTTTCTCTGTCTGTGACAGCTTAATATTGTAAAATACACATCCATGCTTTTTTAATGTAAGAAGCTAACAAACAATCCTGCCCTGTTCCCCCCACCCCAGCGACCATGTTCATGAACCAACCCTTTCTAAGCTGACATTATATGTTCAAAGTTTCACATTGTAACATGTCCACAATGTATTTCTGTGGAAATATACCAACCTGACCATCCAAGCTTGTCCACCTCTCCACCCCCCTAGCAGCCATGTTAGTGAACCTACCCTTTCTAGGCTGACAACGTTATATCTTGAAAGCTTCACATTGTTTTATACACGTCCATATTGTGTTTCTTTTCTAACAACCTGATAACCCAAGCTTGTCCTCCCCACCCCAGCGGCCATGTTTGTGAACCCGCCCAAGTGTCTGGTGGAGGTGGAGACAGCTGCAGGGCAGGGGGAGGATCTCCAGGGGGCGCTCATGCACATCATTGCCCCATTCTCAGGTGAGAGTCTGTCTACATATCATGATGTGTGATGTGGCTAAGTATGATAGAGTGCACATTTACAAGCAAGCTTTATTGACATTACAAAAAGTACAGTGACTTTTGTATGGTAAACCTCTCTCTGTCAGTCAGTCTATACAGACTAAAAAAAAGTATGGTCAACCATGTGAACTACAAAATAAGGATACAGAGTAAATCTGGAGATTCTAGTGACTAAACAATATTATTAGGATACCAAAAATCTTCATACAATGAGGTGAGGCTAAACTTAAATGCCATTATCTTTTCTGATCATAAACAATCTTTTATATATTTACCTATCTTAGCATTATGAGGGCTGTTGGATTCAAAGATACAGTCAATTCTACTTCTGGTATCCAGGATCATTAAATTTGTGGTATTAGACACAGGATATATTGGACAGGATTCCTATTGATTTAATGGCTTGCCAAATTTGACACACTATTGTTAAAATTTGACAGGGTTAATGGTGCCTTTTTAATTTTGTGGCTCTTCGTTGTGCTTTTTGACAGTGATTAACGAGATTTTTTTTGGTGCAAATCTTTCATATAATTCTGAAAAGAGCCTACATCATGACCTAATTCATCATTGTGGTGATAATGTAAATCATGCATGAAATTCACAAAATTGTGTCTTTTCACAGGTGCGTTCCCATTCCTGACGGTGAGAGAAGCCAGCTCCACAGACAACGGTGCCGGGACCAGCAACAACAGGGAGGATGGACCCCCTGCGAAGAACCGCCGCACCGAGGACGTCGTACCTCCGATCTCCCTCACCCTCTCCTTCCCAGGAAATATGCAATCCCGCGCTACTCAGGTCAACGAGAGGCTCTCGTCGTCATGGAAACGGGTGAACTTTCCCGACCAGGCGGACACCGACCCAACGTTTTACGTGGAGGACCGACACGGGCTTCCAGCGGTCGGGATCGCTACGGGAGCGGCCGCAGCGGGGGTTAAGATGTCGGTCTTCGTTCAGGACGAGGCGAAGTTCGCGGAAATGGCGGAATTCTACGCGAAGGTCCTGGGCACGGACGCGATGGAGAGAGTCACGAAGGAAGGTCAGACCAAGGTCAGCATGTTCCCGCTGTCTCCGCGGGCGGAGTTTTACGTGATTCGGCAGCCGGGGCTGAATCTCAGGACGGCTTCGAACTTGACCCTGTACTTCCTGGTGTCGGGTTTCACGCTGCCGGGCAGGCGGGTCGGGGACGACCACATGGAGGTCACTGACCCCGAGGGCAACAAGGTCATGCTGTTCACAGTCGGGAAGTAGTGCAGAGGGAGCAAAACAAGACATTCGTGAGGGGGGGGGGGGGGGCACAAGGGAGCAATACAGGAAAATAATGAGGATATGATGAGATGAGAAACAAGACCAAGAGAAGAAACTGTTGTGAGCAGAAGAAAAGAGGACCAAGGGAATGCAGCACCAAATTGCCGAGACAACCAAGTGGAACTGTCGGACCAAGAAAGAAACAGTCATGCTTTTTTACAGTGGTAAAGTACTAGTAGGGTGGGAGCAAGACAACCATATGTTGTGAGGGGGAGGGGGGCAAACAAGACCAAGTAATAGAACGAACCACCGAACTATGATGACCATGTAGCAAAGTAGCCAAGTTTTGGGGGGAGGGGGGTGTCTTGTGAAGAGATTGTCTCAAACCTGTGTCAAGTGTGTATACGTAGTTTCCATCACCATGACGATCATGGATTTTAGTGCAATTAGTGATTTTGAGAATATTTTAAGGAACAATCACAATGTTAGAATACGGATATGAGTCCTTAATCATGCAACAAGTTTTTATGCTATTTTTGTTGAAAGAACAGCCACTGTAGAAAGATTTTTTACGAATCTATTGATACCTTATGCAAAAGATGCCTTTATGCAAACTCATGTAGAAAGACTCCTTGTCAGTTGGAAGTACAGTATGTTTATCACTATTTAGAGCACAGCCATCTGTCCTTAGCCAATCAGGGGTGAGGATTTGGTTGCTTTGAAATCCACATAGTATGGTCAGAAGTTAGTTAGAGAACCTCTATCCCTTGAGGCAGAGGTGCTCTAACTAACTTGGCATGCTGTTTCAGCCAACCAAGAGCCAGACTTTCCCTCCTCTCAAGGGACAGACGTGCTCTAACCAACGCAATCAATCAGATTATACTCAAGACGCCCACTTCAACATGACATTTCAAGGAGGGTCATCTGACCTAGATTAGCAGGAATACAATGAGACCACACAAAAATCATACAGGAACATCTTGTATTCACAACAACAAGCAGCACAGTAAAACTACATGGACAGTTGTAACATTCTAACTCATTTTTGAAAGTCTACCAAGAAAAGCACAAACCAGAGAACTTGATAAATTGAGAATTGATAAACAAAATTAATGAGAAACTGCACAAAACTTGGCAGCCTTTTAAGTCACTTTTTAACTAGAAAAGTACAAACAAAGGCACTTACAGTTGTAACAGTTGATGAACAAAAACCTGTATCTATACTACTCCAACGTACTCGTACAAAAACTGGGCACTAATCATGGTGAAAGAGGACATGACTTCTGGAGCTACTTTCTCAAAGTGAACTCCTCTATGAGTATGAGTCTGACATAGTACAAAAATCCCGCTAAAAAAGTCAGAGTTAAACTTGATTGGATAAAATAGTCACATGGTACCGGGACGGCACAGGGACGTCTCCAGACAACCTGTCTCAGGCATCTTGTATAGGCTGTGTCTCAGGAGGCTTTCTGCTATCCACTGACAAAACCCCAAAAGTAAAAACACATGTGGGCTGGAGAAAAAATCACACACCAAAAGATTCCCAAGAATATAATTTTCACCTTATTTCGAAGTGTAAATCTTTGTCAATATTTATGATTTGCTTCGGACAGATGGATGTGCTCTAAGTCAGTTCAAGCATGGGCGGATTGCTCGTCTATGTGGATATAGTATAGCCCCGCTCTCTCGGAGTTTGTTGGCATCCCTCGGGCTTCGCCCTCGGGGGATGCCAACAAACTCCTTGAGAGGGCAGGGCTATTCTATATCCACATACATTCGCTCCGCCCATGCTTGAACCATTACATGTTTGACTTGTTATATGAGCCGTGAGGCATGTTTTAAGTCTTGAACTTTCATAAATTTTCTTTTCTTTGCTGACTGTTACCAACTGTGAAACTTTACAGAATTGAAATTGTTTCTTATTCTTAACTGTTTTATTTTAATGCTTATGAAAGTTCGACATCCAAGTGATAAGATATGCCAAATAGCAGCTACTCAAGCAACTGGATGCAATTTTGGAAATTTATATTTTTTACTTGTTTTAAAAGGAGACTGTAAACTTTCACTTAGTGTGAGTAGGAAAGAAGTGTTTGGGTCCCAGCAATCAGAGCACTGTATGTAAGGCAAAAGAATATTGTGTTTTTAGTGGAGATCATGAAGTTCATGCTTTGTAGGCAGAGATCAAGTCAAAACCTTTTTGGAGATTGTGTCACAAATCCAAATTAAATGTTTAACGCTTCATATTTTTGTGTCATGTGGCAGCTATGAAAAATTCAGGCCACCCCTGTTCATTTCCCAGGTTTTTAGACATTACAATCAAATTGTGTAAAAAAAAAATCAAGGTATGTCAGAAAATTGACTACTTACTGCCTGAAATTGTGTGTACCAACCAAGTTACAGATTTCCCCCCAGACTATATTGATATGGTAATTTTATATTCCAATTCTCCATTTCTTCAATTTTTGTCAAATTTGAGGAAGGCCTAGCCTAACCTAAAGAGATGATCCAAAATTATGTCTGACTTTTTGCAAACTTGCCATGAGTGTATTTTCCAGCATTACCTTACGTACCAAGTTTGTGCAATTTTACACCACTCTTCTTTGCCTTTTAACCCTTCCAAGCCAACCTCTGCTGCAACCATTGCAATGTTAGGTGCATAGATGTACCCATGGCAGGGAAAAGGTTACTAGTACTTAGTAATTGTGGGAAGCTGACATACAGGAATTACTACTAGTACTGCCTACATTATGTACAGATTCCCATGTTATACTATCATGTGCTGTACTGTAGTCATCCTGTGTTGTACTTACATGTAGCCTGTGTTAAACAGTCTCTCACTGTCGGGCTGATTCAAGGGGCCGGACCAGTGGAAGGGATGCTATAAGCATGATTTAGTCAGGCTAGAGTTGTACAGGTTGGGAGCCAGTCAGTGATTTGAGCCGCTTTCAAGACTTAAATGGGACTTTTTATTCCCTCATATGTACAGAGTATATGGTAGCAGTGTAAGATACCATGTATATAATGGGGTGTGAGAACTGATAAATTTGTTATTGGTAGACTTGTTACAATACACTACATAGTGATGCTACATGTATGAGATACGGAGTAGTTGCAAGGGATGGTCTCCAATCTGCACATTGTTTACAGACAAAATTTCTTTACCTACATGTACATTTGTAATAGTGGTCTCCATGATTTAGACGTAAAAGCTGTTACATGTGTACTTAGTATGATTCAGAGCTTGTTAGAAAGTAATGATTTCATTGTGAAACATGGTTTTTTGTATGTTTTGTACCTGTAGTGGAAAACAGCAGCTCTGATGTTATAAGTTTTGTTTTTGTCCTTACTTTCTGATGCAATAGAAATTACTTTTGTAATAGGAACTTTTGTAATTATACTCTGCAGCTGATTTCAACTGACAAAAAGATCATTGGTGACAAACAATTGCCACCATAAAGAAGAATTGTTTTAAAGCCTGTTGTTGACTGGCCCAGTGGCCCTAAACAACTTTTTATAATGATTTCAGCAAATTTTATGGCACAAACATCAAAGTTCACAAGCTGTGACATGACCAACAAAGGAAAAAGTGGATCCAAAAAAGGAAAAAGTGTATCATGGCACAAATTACTTGTATGTGTGAAAATTGTAAATAATCAGGTCCTAGTTTTTTTCAATCGTTTTTCTAGATTTTATATGTGGTTTTAATAAGTCATTTCATGTTATTTTGTTTAGAGTATTCACCTAGACGAAATTTGTTTATACTGTTCCATTTTTGTCAGTCATACATGTATGTATGTATGTGATAGATTAGCAATGTAAAAAATTGTGTTTTTTTTTCTACACCAGAATAGGAACCCGCAGACTCGTCATGAATGAAGTGTGTTTAGTCTTAGTATACAGGAGCCTGTTGACAATAAACACTCCGAATATTCCTACTTTGGGGAAGATTTGTCAAATATTTGTAGTTGGTTTCAATTGATTTTCTGTCTTTCATTATGGGGATCTGACTTTCTTCAGGTCTATAGTGACACCAAAATGCTGCTTATATTGAACATCATGTTCATCATCCGTTTGTGCTTTTTCTCACAGATGAACTTGACTCTCCACCCCTATCCTCCATAGCACGGATGAACATGACTCCCTCCCTCCATCCCTATCCTCCATAGCACAGATGAACATGACTCCCTCCCTCCATCCCTATCCTCCATAGCACGGATGAACATGACTCCCTCCCTCTATCGCTATCCTCCATAGCACGGATGAACATGACTCTCTCCCTCCCTCCATCCCAATCCTCCATAGCACGGATGAACATGACTCCCTCCCTCTATCGCTATCCTCCATAGCACGGATGAACATGACTCTCTCCCTCCCTCCACCCCTATCCTCCATAGCACGGATGAACATGACTCTCTCCCTCCATCCTTCCCTATCCTCCATAGCATGGATGAACATGACTCTCTCCCTCCCTCCATCCCTATCCTCCATAGCACAGATGAACATGACTCCCTCCCTCCATCCCTATCCTCCATAGCACGGATGAACATGACTCCCTCCCTCTATCGCTATCCTCCATAGCACGGATGAACATGACTCTCTCCCTCCCTCCATCCCTATCCTCCATAGCACGGATGAACATGACTCCCTCCCTCTATCGCTATCCTCCATAGCACGGATGAACATGACTCTCTCCCTCCATCCCTATCCTCCATAGCACAGATGAACATGACTCCCTCCCTCCATCCCTATCCTCCATAGCACGGATGAACATGACTCCCTCCCTCTATCGCTATCCTCCATAGCACGGATGGACATGACTCTCTCCCTCCATCCTTCCCTATCCTCCATAGCACGGATGGACATGACTCTCTCCCTCCATCCTTCCCAATCCTCCATAGCACGGATGGACATGACTCTCTCCCTCCCTCCATCCATCCCTATCCTCCATAGCACGGATGAACATGACTCTCTCCCTCCATCCTTCCCTATCCTCCATAGCACGGATGAACATGACTCTCTCCCTCCATCCTTCCCTATCCTCCATAGCACGGATGGACATGACTCTCTCCCTCCATCCATCCCTATCCTCCATAGCACGGATGAACATGACTCCCTCCCTCCATCCCTATCCTCCATAGCACGGATGAACATGACTCCCTCCCTCTATCGCTATCCTCCATAGCACGGATGAACATGACTCCCTCCCTCCCTCCATCCCTATCCTCCATAGCACGGATGAACATGACTCCCTCCCTCTATCGCTATCCTCCATAGCACGGATGAACATGACTCTCTCCCTCCCTCCATCCCTATCCTCCATAGCACAGATGAACATGACTCCCTCCCTCCATCCCAATCCTCCATAGCACGGATGAACATGACTCCCTCCCTCTATCGCTATCCTCCATAGCACGGATGAACATGACTCCCTCCCTCCATCCCTATCCTCCATAGCACAGATGAACATGACTCCCTCCCTCCATCCCAATCCTCCATAGCACGGATGAACATGACTCCCTCCCTCTATCGCTATCCTCCATAGCACGGATGAACATGACTCCCTCCCTCCATCCCTATCCTCCATAGCACAGATGAACATGACTCTCTCCCTCCATCCCTATCCTCCATAGCACGGATGAACATGACTCCCTCCCTCTATCGCTATCCTCCATAGCACGGATGAACATGACTCTCTCCCTCCCTCCATCCCAATCCTCCATAGCACGGATGAACATGACTCCCTCCCTCTATCGCTATCCTCCATAGCACGGATGAACATGACTCTCTCCCTCCCTCCATCCCAATCCTCCATAGCACGGATGAACATGACTCTCTCCCTCCCTCCATCCCTATCCTCCATAGCACGGATGAACATGACTCCCTCCCTCCCTCCATCCCTATCCTCCATAGCACGGATGAACATGACTCTCTCCCTCCCTCCATCCCTATCCTCCATAGCACAGATGAACATGACTCCCTCCCTCCCTCCATCCCTATCCTCCATAGCACGGATGAACATGACTCCCTCCCTCTATCGCTATCCTCCATAGCACGGATGAACATGACTCTCTCCCTCCCTCCATCCCAATCCTCCATAGCACGGATGAACATGACTCCCTCCCTCTATCGCTATCCTCCATAGCACGGATGAACATGACTCTCTCCCTCCCTCCATCCCTATCCTCCATAGCACAGATGAACATGACTCCCTCCCTCCCTCCATCCCTATCCTCCATAGCACGGATGAACATGACTCCCTCCCTCTATCGCTATCCTCCATAGCACGGATGAACATGACTCTCTCCCTCCCTCCATCCCAATCCTCCATAGCACGGATGAACATGACTCCCTCCCTCCATCCCTATCCTCCATAGCACAGATGAACATGACTCCCTCCCTCTATCGCTATCCTCCATAGCACAGATGAACATGACTCTCTCCCTCCCTCCATCCCTATCCTCCATAGCACAGATGAACATGACTCCCTCCCTCCATCCCTATCCTCCATAGCACAGATGAACATGACTCTCTCCCTCTATCGCTATCCTCCATAGCACGGATGAACATGACTCCCTCCCTCTATCGCTATCCTCCATAGCACGGATGGACACGACTCTCCCCCTCCCTCCATCCCTATCCTCCATAGCATGGATGAACATGACTCTCTCCCTCCATCCGCCCCCGTACGTGCCCTGTACAGCCTGAACGTTTTCAGAAATACGTGGCGGACGTGGCCTCCAAAAACAACGTACGGACAAATTGCGGCAGGTTGTGCCCTTAGCTTAAGGGATAGATGAGACAAGAAAGCACATTCTGTAATATCTTGTAATTTCGTATAATGACAATGACGGATTAACAATTTGCATCGCGAAAATATGTTTTTCGCGAAGCAAAGTACAAGTGAGTTCATCTGGGGTCTCCTGGGCAGCAACGTTAACAATTTGACGTTAAAAGTATACAAAACAACTTAGGATCAATAATCTAATATCTAGTAGTGCCACTCATGTTTTTACCTTTCGGCCTTGGGCGTATTTTTAGCTATAATGGATAGTCTGCGATATTTACAGAAAACTCAGAGAAAATATAAAAACAAGGATGTTTCATAAAATCTTGGAGTTCTTTGTTTTTAAAGTCACCTCGCCGGGTCAAGCCAAAATATTCACAGTGGATCTAATAACCATGTTGTGCGATGTCTTATACTGTAAATGGATCGCGGTTGCGGGAAAAGGGACTTTTCGCGGTTACTTTAATTTCGCGGTAGCACCATTTACTGTAGGCTCTTACTGCCATGGAAAAAATGACCTCTGTGGTTTTAAGTTCACGGTGAAGCGGTCACCGCGAAAACTGCGAACATTAAACCACCGCGAAAGTTTCTGCATTGACAGTACATTTGTATACACACCAGGGTTGTAGCCAGCCTGAAATCATTTTCAGTCCCCTCGATTTTGAATCAGAAAGAACGAGACGTCGAGCCGAAGGCTTAACGTTCCTAAGGGGATCGGGGGGCATACTCCCTTGAAAAATTTTGAAATCTAAACCCTCTGAAACCCAATTTCCAGCATTTTGAGGTGTAGATTTTGCTGGTAGACTAAGCTGTTCATCTGTTTTGGTGAAAATTATACAAGAAGACAGTTTTGTATATCTTTACTGACTTTACATATAGTTTTTGGCCATTACAGAGGACGGAATGGGCAAAATTTAATTCTGTCCCCAGCTGCAAAATTCCTTCAAAGAACTGAAGGACAGGTGCTGGCTACAACCCTGATACACACTGAAGATATTTGAAGGTTCCATCAAGACCTCGTTCTCATAAAGAGATATGATGAAAAATAACCTGTCGAGAAACTGTAACGCGCTGAATGTTTCCATTTACATCTGGAGTATATAAAACACATCAGAATCAATATATCGATAAATCAAAGTCTCGAGTCTTGACATCTTTGCCCGAGATATGTTTTTCCAACTAAGATAATAACGCATATTTGAAAGAACTGAATGACTCCCGGATACTAGTTTTTGAGCTACGAATGAGAAACATAATGTCCACTCGTATACATACATGGTACTAAGTCTGTTAAGATTGAAAGCTACAAGGATTAAGTTGTGTTTCATGCGTAGATCATCCCGAAATCATAAAATGCGGTTCATTACTACAGCTTAGAAATATATAGAGATCACTGGGAAAACAAATACTTTGGACTTTCTCCACATCGTACGTGCTTTACGCGCTAGCCTGAGTACCATCCTGCGTAGTGACCGTCGACTCAATAGTTTCTTTTGCTAACCGCGGAGGCACAGGATGGTACTCGGGCTACGTACGCTCATCGATATCACAGTTTACTAAAAATTAAACTCTACGTGGAGGGGTGGTTGCCATTCCGCGTTACGAGAGTCGAGAACATGTCCAGTGCAACTCTCCAAGCAGAGGTTGGTGGGGAAAATCGTGACCTTTCCTTATATGCCGTATTTTTTTCGACCAGCCTCCTCAACAACCGTTTGGGAGCAGTGGTCGGTGGGGAGGCTGGTCGAAAAAAAATTGGCACAAAAGGAGAAGGTCACGATTTTCCCCACCAACCTCTACTTGGAGACTAACCAAGTGCCACGTCTCATGTTCTGACGTAGCCTGATGATAATGGCTGATAAAGATGCAAAATGCTCACGCGGACCAATAGGATGGCAGGTGGTGGATCGCACTTCATAACGGCGTGTATCGGACACGCTGGCACATTTGATGTTTGGTACCTTCCTTCACGAGTCCAGTGTTCTGGCGAGAAGGCAGAGCGGGGTTCCGACCGAATAGTGTCCCAGTTGACGCCGATTTTCAAGACTCATCACACGGTGATGTTTTATTTTTTTTTCTATCATACGTAGCATTTCAAGTTTTCTTGTTTTAATGTCTTAAGGTACTAAGCGTCCCAAGATCAGAAGGTTGGGCTTGATCAACCTTGTATTCGACATTGCCTGTGTTCTTCATTCGTTCACTGCGGCGCTGTTTTGATATTTTTGCGATTTTTAATAATTTAAATAGTGAGTAATACGCAAAAGTATGACTGAGAAGACAACAAAATACACAAAACGGAAGAAAATCCGTTCTTTATCTCTGAAATTCGTTGAGTCATCTACGAACCCCGCAGTGCCGCACCGGTGCCCCAAGCGCAGCGAGAGTTCACCTTTACTTGTGAAAGATCGGGCTGAGATGAATGATGGACTGTGGAGCGTGGCCGTGTGCGTCTGAGCGCAGTGTCCCTGACGCCGGATGTTTGCCAGTTATATAGTCCAAGACAGAAAGAAGTTGTTCTTGTTGTTGACATGTTCATTACAATTCTACCGATCAGCTAGCTGAATATGGGTCTGGCCATTGAGGGTATTTTCCACTGAATTCGTCCAGTGTACTTATTTACTGCTTCTCTTCTGTCATGATAAAGTTTTTTTTTCGACGTGGTAATGGTCTGTGTCAAAAATGGGACGTCAAGTATCAACATAATACCTGATGTTTAACATCTTAATCTTATTGTTGTCCCACAGAATTCAACACGACAAACATGTCTGGGAAATTGTTGCTTTCCATGCTTGTGGCTTTCGCCGTCATTCACGGAACCATCGGTGCGTACGAAGATTCCTTCGTAGTGCAAAAAAGTTACAAGGTTATCAGGATATGTTTTTGTAGAAAGTTTTGTTTTGGTATTGCAACAATAAGTGAATAGGTTATTGCGTATGCCTATTTGACGTTGTTTTGCGGCAGCTGCTTGTTCCTGATGTTAGCTATAGTCTGATATCATAAAAAAATGGTAGACATTGCCTACAATGTGCAGGGCTCGAAATTCATTTTTGGGATTAGGTGCACTGGTGTACCCTGCTTAAAAAATTGGGTGTACCCCAAAAGCTTTTGAGTGCACCACTTAAATTTAAGTAATAACCTAATAATAAAACTTAGTTACAAGGTATCAAATTCTTTAACAAATACAATGACAGACATTTTTTAAATCTTTCTAACACTTAGATGTCAATAATATGATGTATAAGTATACTTTGATATCTTTATGTACATAAACGTAAGAAAATATTTGGGTGCACCCTGTGCACCCACAGAAAATAATTGGGTGCACAGTTCCAATTTTGGGTGCACCTGGGTGCACATGCACCCAGTATTTCGAGCCCTGATGTGGCTTTGAGACATATCGACATGTGAACCGTCTTTTTGCTAGCGCTGCCCACATATATATGAGAACATTCAACATTGTACTGCCAACATTTTACTTGTGAATGACTATCTAACAAATCAGTGGTTCTTGCGTTTTTTATTACAACATATAAATACATAACATGATGGCGACATACTCAAGATCAACATGTGTATTTTTGTATCGTCATCAAAAACAAACTGAGAGTACAAATTAAAGAACATTGGAAACAATTTCTGACAAGCAAAGCAATGACAAACTTCATGACAATGACAAAGACATAATGAATGTTGAGTAAAAGTTTTACTCAGTTTTGCTCGGTCCACACAACGACATCATAGACGTTCTTACTGTTGTTGTGCCAGGAGCGAGTCTGCCCAAAGAGAACCATGACGAGTCACCATTCATCGAAGAAAAGGACGCGAAAAGCTTCATGGAGACTCCCGGCCGCCGGTTCCGCCGAGCAGCGCTGGAGGGTCCGATCGGCGCCCTGAAAGAAGCTGTCCGCGAGGGCTTCGAGTTTGTTTCTGAGATCGGCGAACTGGTGAATGGACACGTGGTTTGGGTCAATGGTGGGTATGCCTTCTTACGGAGAGTTCCTACCATTGTTCAAAGAATTTTTTTCTATTTGTCATAATGTAGTCACAGCTCCTTCAATATGAAGAAATGTAATAATGCAATATCGATTACCACTGGTACCGCCAGAAATGTTTTTTATAGTTCTGCCTGGTCGTGTTTTTGAGCTATTAATGGTCTGTGATGTTTACAGAAGACTGAGGGAAAATATAAAAACAAGGATGTTACGTTTGATAGAATCTTTGAGTTCTTTGTTTTTAAAGCCGCCTCGCCATATCAAAGACAAATAAAAGTCCTGTCAGAGTTAATAACCCATATAACGTTGAGACTAAATGACAGCAGGTAAAATGTTCTTTCAATAACTTGCTCTCATAAAAAAAACAAATTTGTCCTGCTTTGTATCTAGCCAGGATGCAATTGAAAGTATTTTCTAATTTTGTCCGTGACGAAAGATGGAGGAAAGTAAACTAGGGTGTATCCATAAAGGAAGTCACGAGATGTAACCAATCTACATTCTCAAGTAGAATTTTATTTCAGTCCCCATCCCCGCGCATCACAGCATATAAACACATTGGGATTTGTGAACTAACTTTGCTTTCGCGGTATGTTTTGTATAAATACGGACGTTTGAAATAGCTGATGCAAGACTGGGAGAAAATATTTACCAGCTTGTCCTTGGAGTGGTATGAAACACAGACTGGTAATATTAGAAATGAATATATTAGTTTAGGGACCTTAAATAATTAATATATCTCAGTATTCTTCAGATACATGTACGTAAGATGAATTTACGAATATTAACTAGCCTGCAAGCAAGAAATGTGAAAATGTGTGAAACAGCGTTTCAGAGGGGCAGGAATTTCAACACTAGTTGATGAGCTAGCTAAGTAGTTCCGTTGGTTTGCTTGCGGCATAAGTAAAATGCAGCTACGTTCTACCCATGCTATGATTAAAATACTATGTCAATGCTAGCTTTTTTGGCCGTATGCTTTCTTGCTTGGGGGAAAGTGCCATCAGGGTCATCAGGGCCTGTGTCAGCATACTTGTAATAACGTTTCAAAATCTTCTTGTTGAAGATAATTTCATTGACAAAGACAAAGACGGCGTCAGAGACGATGCAACTGCTGACGCCGGAGACCTTGACGCAATACGTGAGCAACTGGCGAACGCTCTGGGGTAGACTGGAAAGACCCCGCCAACGGTGACGCAGGCGAAGGCGATACAGGGGCTGTTCCGTACGACGGTGCTGCAGTAGCGTAATTAGTTAATTAATTAAGTATATTTATTTGCGAACAGAGATAACCATGTGAGGTCTAGCTGTTCAATACAGAATGCTCCAGATGCCAGTTAAATTAGATTTAAAGAATCAATTATAGCTACTAAGCGAAAAGTTATCATTTTAGGTGAATATGTCTTTTCGTGTCCAAATGGCTTTCAAAAGGCACTTTCACAAAGTCTGTTCCCTTGTTCATTACAGAATGTGTCCGATGCCAGTGCCTGGACATGGTTAGATTAGATTAAAGACTAGATCATACTTAGCTACTTGATCATTGCTATGGTAAATACATTGTTTCGTGTCCACATGGCTTTCAAAAGGCACTTTCGTAGAGCTGTCGAAATGTTTATTACAGGATGCGTCAATTGCCAGTGCCTGGACATTGATATCTGCTGTATTAGATAAAAAATGATGATGATGTACCACAGAAAAAAATGATCATTGTTAATGTACGTTTATTGTTTCCTTGGACAATGGCTTTCAACATCCGTCGATCATCCATTAGAGTATTACAGTATTACATTTATTACGGTATACACATTAAGGGCCTAAGTCTGGACTTTTTTTGTTTCAGAATATAGCTCTGATATTTTGCTGTATTAGTGTAAGAAATCAAGTACAATCTATCTGGCAACCAAAGACCAACATATTCTTATACTTAATGCAAAGAAAGAGAGAAAAGACCAGAAATCATTCTTTCTGATCTTCGATAAATATCTTTGAAACATTTCCGATAACATTTGGACAATTATAAACCATTGGCCTTCAGTTAGGACCACTAATCATGTCGCAATGTCCGTGTTTCTAACATTACACACCTCATGCCGTTGATAGCGTGGATTTTACTCCATATCTAAATAAAATGCACACATCATATCGTTGGAAGCCTCTTTCTTGTCCTCTTTTTCTTGCAATTGGTGATCTGGTGGCAGATAAAAGGCCACAATTAAGGTTATGAATAGAGACATCTAAGTAATGCGAGACCATAGAAAAAATGTCCTAACATCACTTCTCCTCCCTATGTTGATCTGTGTTCCTACTTTCATCACAGTTGAACAACATTATAGCAAGAAAGAAAAATTGTTACTTACTGATTGTGAAACAGTCTAAGACCTTTGCGCATTCATGATGCGTTTCCTATTTCTTTATAACGTTGATGAAAAACGTTTATTTCTTGCAGCAATTACTATTAGTTGTATTCTTTTTCGCATGAAACGCTTTTAAATACCTTCATCTAAATTATCAAATGTAAATGTTGTAACTTTGGGCCACCTAGCAACTTGTTTGGAACTGCAGCGAGTATTTTCAGTTTGAGATTCTTGAGATGTGTTATTAACGGCAGCATCTGCAAGCGAACCTCCTGGGCTAACCCAGCCTTGACCCCTGCCAGTGGCTGTCGATCATTCTAGAGCTCCATCCGGATCATTCCATTTTGAAGGTAAATGGGTGAGGATAGTTTGATCCGGTGTGTTTTTAATTCAAATTCTGTGGTTTTGTGAGTACTTTTTTGTGATTGGTCAATTCAGGTGACTAAACGAACGCTGGAGGCTTTTACTTGCCCTTGTGATTTAATTGGTTGATTAAATAAAGCCAAAATATCTTGGAAAAACACTCCGAATATTCCTACTTTTTAGGAAGATTTGTCAAATACTTGTAGCTGGTTTCTATCTTTTGTTTAATGGTGGAGGGTGTGTCTTTCAGTGTCTAAACCTGCTTTCCCAAGGACTCACAGTATCTGCATCTTATAATATATTTCAGACCGTATGATACGAAAATATCGTTATGTCGAACAACGATATATGCAATGTTCGGATACCTCATATCTCAATGAAATAGTCCGGTTATGCAAATGTCTTTCGTAGAACATAAAACCTCCGCGAAAGTTTCTGCATTTACGCAGTATGCTGACTACACAACTCCGGAAACAAAAGCATACAGACACATCCAAAACAGTATATCCATTTTAATGGAGATATTGAAGTATTCCACAACGATATAAGCATTATGCAGTCACGTTTCCACCAATCACGATATTGAACATTGCGCAACATTCATAAATCATACAGGCTGGAGGCTTTTGTGCCATGGTGCATTTGAAAGGTAACGTCATTACGTCTTCGTTAAAGTCATAGTTCAAAGGTCAAAGCGCTTTACATCAGGAAGTACACCTGACGTTTCGGGACTTCCCCAGGTGTTGGTGCGTAGTTTCGTCGCCCCTTAAAAGCTACAAGACACAGAAATGAAGAATCATCATCATTTAGAACTGTGAGATGAAAACATCTAGTGTCTACCAGACTGTCTTAATACGAGTGAGAATGATAGAGGAATTTTGCTACCTAAGTGTTTCCCGGATGCGGAATGTAAACCTTGGCGTGGACTGACACTCCGGACCAAATATTTGTCGAATTTACTACCGAATTCTACGATCCGTACCCCCTAGGAAGACCTGGTGGAGGCTCTAAAACATCCACGATGTTGCGGCTCTGTGAAAGGCTCCGTGAGCCTGACAGGGAGATGCGGGCCCACGGCCCGACCCGTGCCGAGCCAGGATACCTCCGCGCCCTGCTGGACGCCGTGGCTGACATGGACAGGGGTGGGGAGGTGGAGGTGCTCAAATCTCTCGGAGACGTGAACTTGGAGGAGGGAAAACTCGACAAGCTCGCGGCCAAGTTCACCAGGGCCATCAGTCTGTATGTGGCCGCGATAGTCCGATGTCGGAACCCGGAAGTAGGACTGACTCTGGAGCATCGTCACGACTACGCCAAGAAGCAACTAGCTAAACGGCGGCTAAAACAACCACAGTGTCAGGAAAGCACCGTGGTAGTTACGGAAGCTACTTCGCCAGCCATTAAGCTGACTGAAACGTTCGAAGATCTGGACAAGAAATGGACGACGGGTGACAAGACAGACTCTGTATTGGTTGGATACACACGGCTAATGGTGGAAGGTATGTTTATTGTTTTTTAATGACATATATGTGCCCTAGTATTGTTTATATTTAATTACAGTGGAGCTACCAGGTGTATGTACAGAACAATTCAGGATGTTTCCAACTGGAACATCTTGCTATCCTGTGCATTTTTAATGAATGAAGACCTTTATTGTACATACATACCCACTGGTTTCAGTATAGGTCACAACAAATGATACAACATGATACAATGAATCTACGCTACTCAAGAATCACATTCTACTGCGTACATTCGGCTTCTTCTCGTTTCTTTGTGATATTGAAGATGAAAGAACAGATATGCTTTATACGTAAAGATTTAAAACTTGCCAACTTTAAGGTATCATAGCCGATGCCAGCACGTTGGAGGCGGAGGCAATCAAGAGTCTCGGTGACGTGTACCTGAAAAGAGGAACAGAAACCAAAGACACGACATGTCTGACCAAGGCCTCTGCTCTGTACAACACTGCACTTATGCGGTGGGAGGGGGTACATGGGAGTGTTGTTCTCGTTCACCGCTTATTGTACACGGCGAAGATCAGGGAAAAGGTGAACAGAAACAAGGTAAGGATGTTCTAAAAAAGCTAATAGTTTTCCAGTGAGGGGAAATAATATATCTATTAAGGAGATGGAGAGCGATGGAAAGTTTCCATAGAGGAAAATGCATTGTTGTTGATTAATTGTCGCCTTTTCAGGCCTTCAGGGCTAAACATTAACTTGATGAATCCCGATTTGTAAACATCGTTTTACAGGGGCCTTGGTACAACGTAATTGATTTATAAGTAGTTCCCAGTATTTTATTATACTGCTGCTGGGTTACCTGACACAGGGGTGGGCAGCAGTCGGCTAGTTTTCACACCGCGCTTTAAGCGGCTCTACACACTCCAGCCAAGATTTCCGTAGTTCGTCTGTTGCCTGGTAAATGCAATAGTGATAGTGTTGTTGATTAAATGCGTTCATACCAGGGTCGGCGTAACCGTAACACTGATGCGATAACCTGTAAAAGATTCACAAAAAAGGTTTATATGTTGCATTTATTATCAGCGTCGACTAAACGTTGCTTGATGATTATGTATATAAAGACAAACTGTTCCGTTTCGCTGCCATGAAAGAACAAAAGGCACAACAAGACAGAAGGCAGAAGGACAAAACAGGACTTCCGACTGCCGAGGGACATCATGACGTCACACAGGGACGATGGCGTCACTAGGTATTAATTTAATACCGTTATCATTTATTCGTCATTTATTTTTATTGGTGCTGATTACTGGTGATTACAATGATAAGCAATGGAACTGGCTGTTTGTAAAGTCTATTGGATAGAATACTGAATAAATTCAGGACACATGAGGATTAGATAATTTGATAACTCATGTTAGTCATAAGTGTAAGAAATTCACATTTAAGCACAGCCCCATGTTATGTCTCTGTTTCCAGACTTCATAGTAACAGTCTACAGATAGCAGACCGCGCCCTAAGAAACGGCTACCTGGATTTAGCTGAGGAGGTTTTCGCCTTTGCCCTAAGACTTATTCACGGTAAGTCAGTGTTCTGTGCATTATAAAGGAACTTGCGTGCTTGCCGTTATATTTAAGATCGTCGCATCTTTTTGTGCCAATACCACAGGTTCTCTGTGCTTCTGCTGGGTTTAACACAATAGTATATTGTTTCCTTCTAAAAACCACAATATCATTGTCTGTCTGTCAGCGCAGTCCTAGTCCTAGCCATTGGGCCAAACAGATGTGTGTAACTACAGCAGGAGGCTCGTACACTGTTAGTGATGTATGTGGTCAACTGGTAATACAACAACCCTTTTCCAAATGCTAAGTAGAGAACGCAGCATGTACCATTTTTAAAGTATTCGTTTTACCTGGCTGAGGACTGGCTGACAAACAGAATGCTATCAAAGAACAGTGGTATTACCTAAATCTATCATAATCTTTGTATCCACAGACCCAAGCAACCCTGCCCTGTCGGATGAAGCCTGCTGCCTGTCCAAACTTGGTGATGTCTACGTCAAACGAGGCCAACTGACAAAAGAAGGTAAGAAATTCACACAAGCAGCGGCACTCTACAACGCAGCGTTAGCCAGAACAGACGACCCTAACATCAGGCAAAGTCTCGTGAAGAAACTGCGAGAAGTAGAAAGGCTATTCCTTCAACATGTGGTTGGAGTAAAATGCCAACTTAATCGTTGTAATTCAACTGAGGATCATAAAAATCAGTTGAAAGCCGTTCGTGACCTTGCAAAATCGCAGTTGGAAATCATCGACAAGAAACACAATCCCTACCAATATGACGAGAGTGACCCCGTGGTGAGAGAAATTGAGGTCAAAAGAGCCGAAGCAGTCCAGGAGCTGTTCCAGTACATCGCGAAAGAAAGACGAGAGTTCGTCCAAGGACTTCTTAAAGAATGTATGAAGAAACTGGGACCTCCTCCGTGTAAGTACGCGTACATAGGTCTGGGCTCACACGGTGTACCGAAAGTGCGAAAAGGAACGAAAAGGAGCGAAAAGGAACGAAAAGGAACGAAAAGGAACGAAAAGGAGCGAAAAGGAATGAAAAGGAACGAAAAGGAGCGAAAAGGAACGAAAAGGAACGAAAAGGAACGAAAAGGAACGAAAAGGAAAGTACCGAAAGTGCGAAAAGGAACGAAAAGGAACGAAAAGGAAAGTACCGAAAGTGCGAAAAGGAACGAAAAGGAACGAAAGGATTGGATATGAACGAAAAGGAACGAAAAGGAAAGTACCGAAAGTGCGAAAAGGAACGAAAAGGAACGAAGTATGAAGCAAAGTGAAATAAAATCGATGGGAATATAAGGTAACGGTACTGTGATCGGCAAATGCATTTGAAACGGACTTTATTTTTGTATTTTGTGACTTGTTCCACGAAATTCCTAGAGCTCCAATGGTTCAACGCTGAACCGGTGGGAAAGTGCACGCGTGGAAATAGCTAAATACAAATCAAAGGCGATGGGCGGAGTCACGAATCAGTGCGTCCCGGGTTCCCACGCGGGCTGTCACAGATCAAATTGGGGGGAGGGGGGTGTTGAAAGCCGCTGAGTAGCGCGCTAGAAAAACGTTTGACGGGTTGACATTCTGGTGTAGGTTATTTTTCTACGGTCCCAAAAATGTCACAAAGTCGTTTTCTAGTGGTCCCGACCTAAATTATAAGTGGCCCCGGGCAATCGGGACACCGCGTTGATTTCTATCCGAGGCCTGGTTCCAAAGAATTTTTCTGCCGAACCCGCACGGGAGACGTGAGTCGCCCGCCAGATCTCTCCGTAGTTTTCCAATATCCTTTGCACAAATTCCTCACGTTGGCCATTTCTTCCCGCAAAATGATTAATATTCATGGTACAACGTGAAGAAAATTCCTTGGTACAATGTATACATGTCTATCCTTGTCAGTTTATTAGCATATCCTTCCTGACCGGACTTCTATTAGACGTAAACAATCGCAGGTCATTTGCATGCGGCGCTCCCATCTTTGATCTTGGGAGAACAGAAGCCACCCAAATACAACAACAACGCTACAATCTTGCCTCATTCTGAAAATGTATATTAATCGATATTTATCCATCACCTACCAGTAACTGAATTTTAGTCCTTACTTTCTTATCTCAGTTCTGTTTCCTTGTATTTCGCTGATCTTCAGAGAATAATTTAGCCACACAAACACAACAGCCTAAAACAGCCCCGTAAAAATTGATATTGCCAAATTCTGAGTAAAATAAAACACGTTTCATAGGCTTCTAACGCCCGCAGTACCGGTTCCTTATATTCTCATTGATTTTATTTTAGTTTGCTTCATACTTCGTTCCTTTTCGCACTTTCGGTAGTAAAAGTGCGAAATGGAACGAAAAGGAACGAAAAGGAAAGTGCCGAAAGTGCGAAAAGGAACGAAAAGGAAAGTACCGAAAGTGCGAAAAGGAACGAAAAGGAACGAAAAGGAACGAAAAGGAACGAAAAGGAACGAAAAGGAAAGTACCGAAAGTGCGAAAAGGAACGAAAAGGAATGACTGTTTCTTTTCGTTCCTTTTCGTTCCTTTTCGTTCCTTTTCGTTCCTTTTCGTTCCTTTTCGTTCCTTTTCGCACTTTCGGTACTTTCCTTTTCGTTCCTTTTCGTTCCTTTTCGTTCCTTTTCGTTCCTTTTCGTTCCTTTTCGTTCCTTTTCGTTCCTTTTCGTTCCTTTTCGTTCCTTTTCGTTCCTTTTCGTTCCTTTTCGCACTTTCGGTAGACCCGGCTCACAGGCCACAGAACTGGTCACACCGTACTCTGACCTGGAGTTCGCCATTCTGATTGAGGAAGGGAAAGACAACGACTTTACAAGGCGGTACTTCCTCAACCTCACCCACTATCTCCACCTAAAGGTCATCAACCTCGGAGAGACCATCCTCCCGGCCATGGCTATCCCGTCACTTAACGACTTCTACTCTGAGGACCCGGAGAAAGACTGGTTCTTCGACTCCGTCACACCTCGCGGCTTCGCCTTCGACGGCTTCATGCCGTGGGCTTGCAAGACTCCGTTTGGAAGAGAGCAGACCAAATCCAAACCACCCCTTAGTCTTATCCAGACCCCAGCCAAGATGGCACAGTTTCAGCGACAAGACGTTTCCCTCTCAGACGACTATCATCTGTCTAAAGTACTCAGACGTGTTGTACTCCTGACCGGAGATCAGACCTTAGTGGATGAGTACACGGACAAAGTGAACCAAGCCGTCGTTGTGTCGCCCGATGATAATTTGTTCACAGCGTCTGAGTTGAAGCGAGGTATTCCACAAATTCGAATCCGCGAACCCCTCGGGCGACTCGTGGATGTCAAGGAAGAAATCTATCGCTTCCCCAGTTTAGCCATCGAAATGTTACGTCTTGGCTATGGGGTCACGTCTGCCAGTGCGTGGAAAGTCATCGACAAGTTAGCTAGAAATCCGAAGGTGAGTGAAGAAAATGTGAACCATTTGAAAGTGCTGACCAGCATCTCGGCAGAGCTGAGGCTGAGGACATACCTTGCCAACGGAGGGCAGAAGGAACGGTTGTCTCCTCTGACTGAGATAAAAGGAGAGTTAAGGGCAAAGGATATTCCTGATTCCGTCATTAACTCTGTGTTCTACATCCCAGATATCAAAATGCTCTTCCGCTACTACTTCACGGCCATACCATTTAGGGAATGCATTTTGGATGTCAACGAAAGCGACTATGAGACTAAAATGGCAGTGTTATCTGGAAGAGTCATGTTTGACAACTCCCCTTTATACAGAGGGATCGTGGCTCAGAAATTTTTAAAGTTTGCCACTGCCATCAGCTCTTTTGAGGCGGCGCTGGAGACAGTTGGTAGCGATGAGGACAAACACGCGGCAATCATTTCTCAACTGGCAGATACGTGGACGCTTTGCGGTGATCACGAAAAAGCAATCAGCTACGCTGAACAGTCACTACGAATACATAAATCTGTCTATGGAGCCCACCCCAGCTGGCACTGCTATGTCCCTTAGCGATCTTGGAACGTTCTGGAGCCGACGCGGTCATGAGAGAAAAGCCATCAGCTATCACCAAGAGTCATTGAGGATATACATAGCGGTATATGGGAAAAACGCTGCACATCCTGATATTGTCAGCACAATTCACAACCTTGGAGTGAGCTGGAGTGCACTTGGTGATCAGACAAAAGCAATCCGCCACTTTGAGGATTCGCTACGAATGCTGAAGGCTATTCATGGTGACAAGGATCACCATGACATCGAGGCCACACTGAACAGTATTGGATTGTCTTGGAGTATGATGGGCGAGCAAATGAAAGCTGTACAGTATTATGAAGAGTCACTGATAATGCGGAAAGCCATCTACGGCGATTCTGCGGCACATCCGGGCATTGCGGAGTCCCTCACCAATCTTGGATCCGCTTGGAATGCACTCGGCGATCATCAGAAAGCACATGATTATTACCAGCAGACACTTCGGATGTATAACGTTATCTATGGAAACAGCACACCACATCCTAACATTGCTAGCCTACTTCACAATTTGGGGTTATATCATAGCAACCTCGACCAGCACCGAAAAGCCATAGGCTTTTATAAACAGTCACTTGAAATGCAGAAACGTATTCATGGAGGCATCGCGGCACATCCGGATATTGCCAACACACTGAACAATCTTGGAAGGTCTTGGTGCGCACTTGGACATGACAGGAAATCTCACAAGTGCCACGAAGGGGCGCTGGCAATGCGGAAAGCCATCTACGGAGAAAACACACGACATCCTGCCATCGCTATGTCACTTTACAACCTCGGCGTGTCTTGGAGCACCCTCGGTGATCACAGGAAAGCGACGAGCTACCTTGAACAGTCTCTCAGGATGATGAAAATTGTCTATGGCAAGAATACGCCTCATCCCAACATTTACAAGGTACTTGAGAACCTTGGATCGACCTGGAGGTTGCTCGGTTGCTCGAAAAAAGCGATCAGCTGCTTTGAGCAGTCACTGCGGATATCAAAGGCTATACATGGAGACAATACGGCGCATTCTGATACTGCTATGGCACTGTACAACCTCGGACTGTCTTGGAGTGCACTTGGCGATGAGACAAAAGCGATCAAGTACTTTGGACGAGCAGTCAAGGTGCTGAAGGTCATTCACGGAGAAACCACAGCGCATACTGACATCGCCGCGTCACTTAGAAACCTGGGAGCATCTTGGGCCGAACTTGGCGATGAGCAGAAAGCAATCAACTACACCGAAGAATCACTTAGGATGCTGAAAGCCATATACGGAGATGATAAAGCACACCCCGACATTGCCGGCACACTCAGAAATCTGGGGATGTCTTGGAGTAAACTTGGTGACAAGAAAAGGGCGATCGAATACTACGAACAGTCACTGAGAATGCTGAAAACTATTTATGGACAGAACACACCACATCACGACACTGCCTCGTCACTGAACAGTCTGGGATTGGCGTGGAGCGATCTCGGTGATGTGAGGAAAGCGATCGTCTGTCAGGAAGAGTCACTGAAGATGAGGAAAGCTATCTATGGTGACAACACACCACATCCTGACATTGCTGCATCGCTTTACAATCTGGGAGAATCTCGGAGTAAGCTCGGGGATCAACGAAAAGCGATCAGCTGTTATGAGGAATCGCTGAGAATGCTTCAAGTCATCCATGGAGACAACGTTGCCAATCCTTACACTTATCTGCTACTGACTAAACTTGGATCGTCATGGAGCAAGTTCGGCAATGAGAAGGAAGCGATCAGCTACTATAGAAGGGCGATGGGGATGAAGAAAGCAATGTGTGGCGAAAGCCCCTGAAATGTTAAAACCCCAGACACACTCTACTATTTGTAAATAGTTAAGGTTCCATTTCCATTTGTCTGAATGTTTTAGTTTGCATACATTAACACAGGTTGTCTATCGTTATGTATTTGCCTGGCGTGCTGAGTTCAATCTCTTTTGTAATCATTTTTAGTTGCATCATCATACCATTATTTTCAACAATTTTGCATAAATATATCTCTTGTTTGGATTGCTGAGTTTACAAAAAAAACTCGAGGTTATCAAGTGACATGCCGTCTCCCTAAACTGTGACTGGTTTCGTACATTTTTCTCTAAATTATAAAATTCACTGAAGTATGTTTTACAAAATATAAAGCGGATGTAGCTGTTTTACGATTAGATATGTACACACCGATCAACTATCGTTTACCATATAATTGTACAGAGTTTGCTAGCTAGATGTAGATGTACCGTATGCTGTAATGATATTGCGTGTGATGACAAGTAAAACTAATGCAAAACACGAATTAATTTACAGGTTGGACGTAAATTAGCGTAAATTCAAACAACAATGGTATAACATCTGAAACTTTATATCATATTTCGGGGATAGAAAGGCTTAAAATTGTAAAATCAGTCTTTATTCTTAAAGCGTGGAACAAATAGAAATCAGAAATAACAAGCTATGTACAAACAGTTATGCAGTAAAACAAGGTTTCGTTCTCCAGCATGGTGGATTGTTTAGCATTGTAACATCGTGAGATATTACAATCATTACTCTAAAACAGTAATTGTCAACATCTACAAGCACAGTGTGAATGTATGTACCAATTATGCAGAACTGCAGAACTACATGTTTGACACATTGTTCTGCAAAATCGGTGATTTCAGTTTCATCTGATAATTTAAAGTTACAGTAAGGCACTTAGAAATTGAGATTACAAGTTTTTAGGAAGCTACGTAGTTACAATTGCAGAATTTGCCCTTCGTTACATGCCATAATTAATAATACACTCAAAAGCAGAAAACTTTATTCAAGAATAACAACAATACTATTAAATGCAATGCATGTTCTATAAATAGACAAATCGTGTTTGATCAGTTGTAAAAATTTCTGACCAGACAGAACTAAAAGAAATCTCCTATTTGTTTTCTGCTTGGAACTGTGTACTTTACATTTGGCTGCATTGCATTTCAGCATTTAATCTTCTTCTCTTTTTGTATTTTCCTTTGCTTTTAGCACCAGATATATTGGCACATTTTCATTTGTATGACAAGACCACTGGGACACTGGTTATGTTCTGATGAATTCTTCTTTGATACTGATTTTTAATGTAAAAATCTATTCGGTATAGACTGAAGTTAATTTGAACACCCAAGGTTTAATCAAGGTCACTCAATTTGTAACCTGCATTGAGTACAATGAATGAATGAATGAGTATATGGATTGTCTTCAATATCAACATCCGTTGAGCAAATATCAAAATCAACAAAAATAACAATATTGAACAGATTTCAACGAACAATACAATATCAACGTAGTATTCTTGCTCTACAAGAAATAAACTTCTTTAATCATCAATATAACACATGGTGAACGCTTACTCAAATTGAAAAACTTGTTTCCTCACGATGCGCCATATTCTTGTCTTTTTTTTTCTTTATACAAAAAAATCTAAAAATCTAAGAAGACGCTACGTGTGCGGGTTGCCGTCCCTCAGCCCTCTCGCCTCTTCATCCTCCTCTGTCGGTACCTTCATGTTCTCCTTCAGTCTCCTGTTGGACCGGGTCGACGACCGAGCGTCCGTTGACCTCAGCGGTCTCCCGCGCTTGTCCACCTGGCGCTGTCTGTAGGCGTGTCCCACACACGCCGCTGCAATTAGCAGCAGAACCGCTAGGACTAGCGCGACCACGATTCCCACCACCACGTTGTCTGATCCTCCTGCAAAAAAAAAAAGAATGATTCACGAAAATTAAACTTTCTTTTACACACAAAAAAAATCGACTTTCGCAATACCTACTGATGGTTACTCTGTACTTATGTGCTGATCATGATGTTAAGTAGCCAACCTTAAAAAGGCATTTCAAGGCATTTCAAGGCATTGAGCCGAAAAAAAAGTCTGAATTTTTATACTGGACGGGTTTGGAACAAATTTAGATTTATCATCATATCATATTATTGATATTTATAGACAATGTTCTTGCCCACATTGGCTAAATATAGCAGTTATGCTTTTGCATGAAAGACTAAGGGTAATATTGTCAGTGAAAATATATAATTTGGAAAAAAACTGAAGCTATACTACTAAATGATATATTAGTACTCAGCAAAGTAGATGACCATTTTTGTTAATCTTTGTCAATTTTTAATCTTTCAAACTATTGCTTCAATTTACCCCTTATGTACCTGACTGAGGCTGGCAGTCTGTCTCGTCAGAGTTGTCCCTGCTGCCGCAGTTGGGAAACCCGTTACACACCAGGGCTGTGTGGATACAGCGACCAGCATGCCCCGCGCACAGGAAACCGTCACAGGTGCCGTTAGCTGGGAATGAGTATATAACTGTGTAAGTTTCGTACAATCATTTCTTTTAGGCTCAGGCACTTTTCATTAATGAAGTCAACTCGCGTTCATCAGCTTTCATATGCTCTTTGGAAAAGCGTTGAAAATCAATATTCCAGCGACTCCCTAGCCTAAGATTTTTCGATTCCACCATTCGTTTGAAAAGCAAACGTCGTATCTATGGGTACATGTACTTAAAAAGAAAGAGTTTTCTCTGCAAGGGAAAGGCAAACTTTTCCAAACGTTCTAGGGCAGGGTATATGCAAAATATACCTCGATCTCAGACTCACCTGGAGTGTGGGTAAACTGGGTCCATGACGCCTGGAACCTTCCTCGGCCCGTCTTAGATGTGAAGCTAGTTTGAACAAGAATGTTTTAATCATTTTCAGACCATTAACATCAGATTTGGAATGAGCCTTTGCCTTCTCTTGGCCTCTGGGTTCAGTGTTTTATAATATAAAAATGAAAATATGATGAGCAAAGCTTAAGAGATGACACCTCATTTAAGTGACACAATGTTACCAGAGGAGTTAGTTGGTCGGCTTCCGGATGGGAAATTTTAACATGAGCCTTAGCATCGAGTAAACCCCTGGCCAATTTCCCGATTTTTGCCGAATTCTACGATCCCCGCACCCCCGTAGGAAGGTCTGGTGGGGACTATACCTGACGATGAGAGCGGTTGCGTCAGGGCTAGTCTCCATGACGTCAGGCGAGTCTGCGGCTTTGGCGGGTTCGGCTATCACCAGCGCCCCGGTGTCGTCATGTTTCACCTGGTACGTCTGCAGCTCCGCGTCTGGGGCGATGTAGTGGGAAAATGAAAATTGTAATAAACGACTAACCATAAACTAGGGCCATCGCTGAGCAAAGACGGAGGCTTTATAGGCTTCCTGATATTTTTTTACAATCGTTGATGACAGTCATCCGTAAGGTCACGTGTTGGTCATTTTTTATCAAACGAAATGATTCTACTACGGCACCAAGTCCACCGTGTCCTTAGATTTCTTTCTCATCTCATCCTATACTTCATACCTTCATACGCGATGTCCATCTCCAAGAACTGCACGGAGACGTCATTGTTCGGGGAGGAGAGCTCCAGAACCCACTCGCACTGGAACACATCGGCGGGGACAGGGCCGGGGTAGCCCGGCGACTCCAGCACGCCTCCCGCTACCCTGTACGTACCGCCGCAGTCTGGGGAGAAAATGATCCATTGGTACATGCACTATTACAGGGCCCGGCCGGGACCGGGACATACTAAACATGTCGGCGGGGACAGAGCCGGGGTAGCCCGGCGACTCCAGCACGCCGCCCTCTATAGCTACCCTGTACGTACCGCCACAGTCTGGGGGAGAAAATGATCTATTGGTACATGCACTGTTACAGGGCCCGGCTGGGACATACTGAATATACTGAACATGTCGGCGGGGACAGGTCCGGGGTAGCCCGGCGACTCCAGCACGCCGCCCGCTACCCTGTACGTACCGCCGCAGTCTGGGGGAGAAAATGATCCATTGGTACATGCACTATTACAGGGCCCGGCCGGGACCGGGACATACTAAACATGTCGGCGGGGACAGGTCCGGGGTAGCCCGGCGACTCCAGCACGCCGCCCGCTACCCTGTACGTACCGCCACAATCTGGGGGATATTCCAGTGTGTTAGCGTTATAAGAATTACTCTAAGGCTAACTTCGTGGTCTTATACTTTCGTTTCTGAAAGATGCCCGGACGGGTCCCGGCGCGACTCATGATCACGTAAGAACTGTTCTAGGGCCGATTTTGAGACAAGGCCGCACTGGAACAAGATACCGATTAAGGGTTTTGTTTCTAATCTATTGAAAAAAAGGTCCGAAATGTGATATCTACACTATATGATATTATAAGCAGAAAGAAACTGAACATTTTCTCACCGTTGGTGATGAAGTTGAATTCTATCTGGAACCCCCCGAAGTTCTTGGTTTCGTCCGTGACGAAGGTGAGCTGAGCCCTTGGCCGTGACGTCACCAGAGCGGGCGGCACGCAGTTGCCACAGTAACGGCCCAGGGTGCGCACTGGTTGGTCCACGTCATTCAGCTCCTCTACCTCCAGGTAGTCATGGTGACAGGTGAAGAAACTAGGATGTAGAAAAAATCATTTGTACATGAAAAAATATTCTTTATGCCGATTGTACAAAAAAGGTTTTAAGCATCTGTTAATGCTTCGTAAAAAGTTCCAATTCTTGCGCCCTACCTTTTAGATCGGTGCAATGTCGACAAGGCAAACATTTCCTACGTAGGTACGGCTAGATTCTTGTAATACTTTCTACTGGTTTGTTGTAAAATGGTACGTCCCTCCAGCTTTGCCAAAACAAAGCAAGACAAAATCAAAGACCCTTTACCATGTGAAATGTGCATCTCACTGTATTGCTGTATTTATACAATTTTCGAAATAATTGTACTCGTAACATTTGTATCATGCTAATGACTCCATCCCAGTGGTATCGCCAAAAAATTGTCAGGCCAACCACCTACCACGGTCTGTTGCTCTCGTGCGGTGCGCCCTCTATCTGCAGGGCGTTGAACTTCAGCCGTAGCCTCTCCCCAGGCCTCCCCTGCAGGACGTAGGTGCAGAACTGCCTGTCTGGGTAGTCCGCCGGGAAGCCTGGCGAGGATAGCACGCCGTCCGGACTGTCCTGGCTGCTGTACACGTACCTGCATGGCTCCTGGCTCTCTGTGGTACAAGAGAAGAGAAACAGGTCTGTAATAACGACTCTAGCATTTCATTTCAGTTTGACTGTTAAAAAAATTAAGCTGTTTTTATTTCACTTGACCGTATTTGTACATCATCTATTTCCAAGATCGATAAAGTCATTTTTAAATAGTATTCATCTAAAGTTTTATTTTTATTGATTGGTATGGCTGTTAAGCACGCTCAGCCAGAACTGTCCATCTAAAATTTATTGTTCAATCTCATTTTGCATTTTATCATATCCCTCGCCTGACGTTGGGTAAAATTCGTCAAGAATGCCATTTCGCTACAAATCACCCGGACTCCAGGAAGAAAAGTTACAGATCAGTCACTAATGGAGATACATATCAAACCAAACCAAACGTTTCCGTGTATGCATATTAATTTTGATAAAATAACATTGCGCTTGAGTGAAATCCGTGGAAGGCGCATTCACGTTGGCCTAAGTCTTAAGAGTAACACTGGCATTTCTTGGCGCTACCATTTAAAGACCGTCTATATTTTATGATCCGACCATATATAACAACTCGAGTCCGAAGCCGGTATCAGTGAATAAATTCCTATTAGAAACCTTGCGTGAATGTTTGAGACCGTCCCCGTGGTTGTAATGAATGGCCACCACTGCCAGACCGTGCCTGAGTGATGGAGTAAACCGGCGCGCGTGGCCCAATCAATAGTGCCGGGGTACATACAGTAACACAAGCCGTTGGGTTATACCGTGGGGCAGGCACACAATCAGCCGGTTCAATAGCAGTCCTTCGTAGAAGCTGCCCAGGACGTCTAATTATTAAAACGTCAAAACTATATAGTTGTCGTCGCGTCGTACAAAATGCAGTCAAACAGGTAGAATACGTTGCCTGGTGAGCTTTGACAATAAAGGGTTACAGTTGAAACGCTACTACGAACTTATCATGTATCATTTTTCAATTGTTTCCCTGTTCAGATGGCTATGTTTGCAGACTGAGTGAGACTGCGATGGAGCCAGTATATACAGAGGGAAGTCGAAGGGACTTGTTAGAAAATTTGACTCTCTGGGCTAGAATTTCTACCCACTGAACTAAATGGAAAGAATCCTTACAGAAAGGAGCACGGTTCTTTTCACCTTACCAGGTGAAGTACTCATACAATGCTGCAGTTGTTCGTTAATGACCCAGCCCGCGTGCAGTGATCGCCTGACGAGCCCTTGTCGCCGGCTGAAGTGCTAACAGGCGCTCGCGGGGACAAAACAATGTCAATAGAGCGAACTTCACCCCAACTGCTAGCATGTTCCGCGCAACTAATCTCCAAGCAGATCTTTCGATGGAAAACTCGTAACTGCCAGTCAAGACAGCCTTTCAGCTACAGAGGATCTGCTTCAATCGAAACGGACAAAGTCTATCAACATCCATATGGATTCCGCAGCTGAAGGACCGTCCAGGCTTCCAGGCTGACAGTTACGAATATGCCAACGAAAGATTTGTTTTGAGATACGCAGGGGGGGGGGGTGCTGTCACATATACGTACTACGTACTACGGCAGATTTTGGCGTATTTTGGTACAACGCGTTGTTACATATACTTAGCTCCAAACGATTTTGTACACAACAGGACAATTACCGCAATGCCCATTATTCCAGGAATACTTAAACCTCAACATAGTGACATTCGTAAGGCCTTCTTCAACTGTACACATCCCTGTTCCACAGCAGACCAACTTCATGGAAGCTAAAGCTAAGGGCACAGCCCATCGTACGTGCAAATACGATCTGTCTACGTGCAAAAACGTAGGTAATCTTTTGGGATCCGTCAGTGGTAAGTGCCGCCTCCGTAAGAACTCGTAGGGAATCCGACGGATTTTGGAGCACGCAGACACGCTCTAGAACTTTACGTGCAGGCAAATCTTTGTGTGCCATCGGGCTGCGGATTCGCCCCCCGTACGTGCAAGTAAGGGCGACGCGCCTGTCCCGTACAGCCTGAACGTTTTCAGAAATACGTGGCGGACGTTGCCTCCCAATGCAACGTACGGAAAATTGCACGTACGGCGGGTTGTGCCCTTAGCTTTATTTACTGTTCAATGGCATACGTTTATGGTACAGGCTACCTTTGAGAAAAGCCATACTCTTTACCAGGGCATCCGTTGCCAAGTACATTAAAAGCAGCTGCAGGACAAGATTAATCAATGTATTGCACGTGCCCTTGCTGTGCTATTGTATTTAACTGTGCTACGCCGCCAAGGATCGACTTTGTCGGCTATACAGATACAGATACAGATACAGATTGAACTTCTGTAAGCACATATCAGAACGACCCTTGTGCTTGTAGCCAGTCCAATATCACATTAAAAGCAGGCCAAGATAAGTTACTGTTACATGCATTATAAGTGTCCTTGCTTTGCTAATCCATTCAATTGTGCTACAGCAAAGAGCGACTTTCACTGCTGCACAGATAAAGGTGTAAGCACATATCAGAACGACCCGTGTGATTCTAGCCTGTAAGCACATATCAGAACGACCCGTGTGTGATCGTAGCCTGTTCGATACCACATCTCCCCACAAGGTGATCAGACAGGGTTTAACAGGTTCTACTGACGTCATCGCGTCATGGGACCGGCACGATAAGATGTGGGATAACTCGTACGGGCCAGGCAAGAATGATTGTCTGGTTATCGTCACTTATAAACATTCAAATGAAGACATTAAAACTAGAAGCCTTAGGGCAACATTTACAAGGAAATACATAATGTGTTATAGTCTGACAAAGTACTGCTCTGTTTGAACTTACTCAAACACATTCAAACATGACCAGCCCCTCCATCTCTGTCCTGCCATTTGCTACATAACGTAATCGAACACCATAAGGTGTTTGCTACTTAATCGTAACCATGGTGACAGCCGCCTGGTCCAGGTCATTGACCTTATTTCTTTAGAACAGCAAAAGAAAAAGTAATAATCATATGGAGAGAGAAGAATCAGACGGATATGTTAGTAGCGTGAACTGGTAAGTGAGCTACTATCATCGTTCACTACACCGGGTGGCATATACGAGTAAGCCGGCTCCATCCAACCTACATCGGTTAAATCACCAGAGATATCAGCGCACGAGTCACGGGCTTACAAAAACATTATGGAAGACAGGAACATTTGGAGGGAAGGGCTGGACTTATATATAGATCAAGCGACCTGCCCGAGATGATGATGATGGTGGCGGTGAGAGAGTGACCACTTCCGCTAATGCGATACTTCCCAATCCTGGATCAGGGTGATAAGTGGGTGAGAGGTCATGACCGGAAGCCTGCCATCCTGTGTGGACCCACTAATCTCGGGGCAGATCCTACGGTAGCATAAGATAGTTTCTAAAGCTGAAGCTTAAGTTCCCCATACATCAGTGAAATGCGTCGGGCCCGGCGCCCATCTCCGTTTCCTAGCCCTGGGGCCTCACATAGGTGCAAGCACTACAGCAGGGGGCTAGTCCGCTGGTGATGTAGTGTGTTTGTTTAGCTTCCATATTCTTCATCTTTATAGCACGCAGAGAAAAAAAGTATGTACCACTTTTTTTTAGAAAGATCAAAGGCTGGTAAAGGAGTGTAGGCGGCATAGGAGTGTGTGCATTGGCTACCTAAGGTACCGTAGGATCTGCTTGGAGATTACGGACTAACCTAGTTTCCATAGTATATAGCTACCTGGCCTGGCAACTCAACCTATGCGCGATTGTTAAGAACCAGATGGGGTGCATAAGGGAGTGAATAGAACGGACCAGACGAGATATTTCATGATTTATAGCACGGTCATAAATGAAAGCTAGAGTGTGCTTGGACTAGCTATAGAAGACTTTTCTAGAGATATGGAGGATAGAGAGAACTTGAGTGAAAAGCTACATAGCTAGGTTTATAGCATGGTCATACGCATGCAAGCTGGAGTGTGCTTTGAACTAGAAGACTATGCTAGAGCTACGGAGGATGGCGAGAGCTGGAGCTAAAAGCTTTAATGTTAAAGCTAGATTGTGAATACGATGAAGAAGATTTTTAGATCAGAAGCTGCGTTCAAAATGGCCAAAATCGGAACAAGTTCTTTAGTGGTCCGAAACTTTTTCCGACGACCTAATTCGAAATAACAGTACAAACGATTCATTGCTAATTTTGCCAGTTACACTAGTATTATATTCGTACTGAGAAAGAAACAAGAACGCTGTAACCAATCCCCGTGAGTACCTCGCCATGGCGGCTAGTCAGTGCTTAAAGGTTATAGTTGATATCTTTCATGACTCCAACCTTTTACCATAAGTGCACTGTTACCGCCATGTCTGAGTGGGTTCGGTATAAAGCGGCCCGAACCATTTGAGATTAGTAGTCTGAGATGGGGCTTAGCATGGCTGATCTCCTCTAGTCAAAACCAGCGGCAAAAAAAGAAATGAACATGGGAATGCTTCTCGAGCCACTTAAAGACTGTTCATATGACGCGGTCACACGGGTGCATGTTTACAAGTCCTTAATATACTGGTTATCATAGGGAGTTTTGCTACAAGAGGAGTTAGTTGGCCGCGGAGGTTAAACCTGAACCTAAGCGTGGACTGACCCCCCTGGCCAATTTCCCGATTTTTTTGCCGAATTCCGCGATCCCCGAACCCCCGTAGGAAGCCCTGGTGGAGGCTAAACGTGCGCCGCGACGTACGTGACCGGGTACATAATTGTATAAACTTTAATAAAAGGGTCTTATGAGATGGCAAGAACAGGGAACAATGAACCGTGGCTTCATACAACACTCAGGGGCTGTCTAGCAACGAGCAAGTCGGACAGGCAGTACCTGGCAACACTCAAGGTTAATTGTTAACTACTAAATAACGTACATTATAAATCTGAGAATAATTAAACCTAGTGTATTTTCAATGCGCTGTCACATTTGCAAACGTCTAGGTAATACAGAGTGTACCCTTACAATGTAGGTTAATTGCATGGTCATCCGAAAGTATACACAGTCCAGTATTGGTCTGTGTATCGCTGTCCGGGGTTGTAACTGGACTCTCGTCGGGAACGTTGGGCTGGCCACAATAAGCGCCATTTAATCAGGCTAAGGCGAGCATACCATTAAACATGTATAGCAGGAATTCCAGGGTGGGTAAGCTAAACGTAGAAAAGTCACGAACGGTTCAGTACGTCGTAAAGGGATGTATAAATGCAGAGCGAACAGAAAACCTCGCGGGCGGACAAGCGTATTCAACCAGGGGCGAAAGGAGAACCATTATCCACAGATTTCAGCCATGCTTCTAAACTGCTTCAGTTGACATATCATAGATAAACGTTACATTGTAGCCCAGGGGAAACTTTATATAGAGAGAAGCTGTCTGCCTTAAAGATCCCGTATGGTGTAACAGGTAGTTATCGGTCTGGAACCTGTGCAAATACCGCAGGTGTCATGGTAGTGTGTACAGGTACTGGGGTGTGACCATGTTCTGGTACAGGGAGAGAGCACGTGCATGTGTGTGTGTGTGTGTGTGTGTGAGTGTGTGTGTGTGGCGTATGTGTGTGAAAGTGTGTAAATGTGTGCGTGTGCATGTGTGTGCGTGTGTAAATGTGTGTGTGAGTGTGAATGTGTGTGAGTATGTCTGTGTATATGTGTGACGAAATATCTGGACAAACTAGTAGTAACTGTTGTTAAGGACAAATGTAAGCGATGTGTACAAATGTGAAAATAAAATCCAATACAAAAGGACTAAAATGTATCAATTCTTTCCAATTCTCCTGTGAAATATGTTTCTCCTTTTCCAAGTGAAAACGTCGGAACCATTCCCTAACTGTCTTTGTGTGAATCCAGAAGTACCCCTGGAGATCCTCTGGCCTCCCGAGAGTCACCTAGAGTCGACGCTGATCGATCCGTCCTCCAGAGGTCAGCACTGCATATCTAACAACACACAGGATCAATGTTGTGGGCAGGGTTCACGGAAGGGTTGGGACTCAACCAGCCTCTTCTTTTCCGGGTTATATAAAGGATTGCTCAGCGGGTGACGTTTGACTTCACGAGCAGCTGTAACTTGATCTAGATAGTTCACGGAAGGGCTGAGACTCAAGGTGGTATCTCACTGCGCTTGGGACACCGGTGCGGCACTGCGGGGTTCGAAAGATTACCCAACGAATTTCAGAGATAAAGAACGAATTTTCTTACGTTTTGTGTATTTTGTCGTCTTCTAACTAATCTAAGTCATACTTTTACGTAATACGCAATAACTAGATTATCAAAACAATCGGCTAAAATAACACAACGTTAAGTGTGCCGCAGTGAACGAACCCCGCAGTGCCGCACCGGTGCCCCAAGTGCAGTGAGATATGACCTTCAGAAACGACCTCTTCCTGTCCGGGTTACATAAAGGATTGCTCTGCGGGTGACGTTTGACCTCACGAGCAGTTGATCATGTTAGTCAGCGGTGTGCGGTGTTTATACGTGTCCTTTGGGTGCCCTCAAATAAACGTGTAATTGAATTAATGATATCAATTAAGAAACACGCGCAGCCGAGTCAGCGTTTTGCCGTAAATATGACCTTCAGTTTGTTCTGTGGTATGAAAAAATACGTAAAGCAGAGAATTGACTATATCATAAACAGAAAAGTCTGTATCTTTCCAAGATTAACGTTCTACGCAGATGCTTGATTGGCCAAACGTATCCAGAAAAACGTTTCAACTTTCTACACCGTTTTCCTGTCAAATGCTAAACAATATAGCTGTAAACAACTTAAACTTGCGTTCAATGGGTAAGAAATATTATCATTTGATCAACAGCAGAAAGAATTTCGTCTATCGTATTTAATCTGTCAATAGTTTAGAAGTTTAAAGCAATATTTGATTGTCTGGGGCTCGTCCGGAAAAGCAACACAGTGGAAGAAAGATATGTAGAGGATGGACTTTGATTTTTCATCCATTTTATTCTGTTTCAGTCCGCGCCTTTATATTGCTCATTTCCCAATCGATAGACTGTGGGTAATATCATCTTGTCTAGGGTTGATCTAGATAACTCTTCCTTACACTTCTTTGCTCCTTTAAATTCCTCAGATGTCGTACCGAGGATAGATGTTGTGTATTTACTCAGCCGTGTGGCCTGTTTGACCTGGGGTCGAAGGTACAAGGATCCAGCAAATGGTAATGTTTGTCTGTTTTTTTTCTCATGGAGTTATTTATTCTTCATTCCTGTTTATTAATTGCACAGAAAAAATGGACTGAGTAACGTCGTAGAATGATGAACATATTTTACCTAATGAGTAACTTAAAATTTATTGTCTTTATGTATTGTATCCACGTGCATCTGATCTATCCCCCTCCTGTATTTTTCTTTTCCCAAATTTTATTAATTTGGTGTACCTTCATGTAAAACGTTTTTTTATCGTTCTATTGTGCCAATTTTACTATTTTTAAAGTATATGTCCTCCACAGAATTAAGCTGCCCGGGCCTTACTGAAGTCCCTGTAGTGACGCACGGCCCAGACGTATTAAGCAGACCAGAAAGATTTCTGACTTAATGGGTACGGTTATTACACGGTTTTGAGCTGACATTTAATGTTATCGCGACACATTCCTAGCCTATGTTTTTCAGGCAATGCTTGTAAATAACCCCAACGGCTTCCATATTTTATCATATGCTGTTATCAATCTATGCAACTGGCTACGCTGAGTTTATAATCGTAACCCACTAGTAAAAATGACAATAAGTTACTAATTTCAAACATAAGTCTGACATAGGGCTTTGGAAGTTGTAAAACAGTGCTGCAGGAGTATCTTTGATACACTTCATAATTTACGGGTCTATTGTTTATATGAGCCACACACAGTGCTCAGTTACAGACGATATGGACTGCAGAACATGTGCATTGACGCGAAACAGCATTGACGGCAAACACGTCCAACTGGCCGCCAGCCAGCGTTTGTGTACGACAGCTGGTCACGTAAATATATGACTGCAAATTCCGCATACATAACCTCCCAACGGTGGCAGTTTACACCCTTAATACTAAAGGGCTGCCATTTTCGTGACAGAAAGTCCCCATATTTAGACTATATGAATCCATAGATAGCGTTAATAGTGTGTACTTACGTGCTAGTTTCACAGCCGGCATTAATGTCAACGTTAGAAGTGCCACAACTCCCCACACATATCCTCTCCCCACGACGTTACAGGCCATCGCTTTCTTGTGCGTGTTTCTTGTCGCTTCCTTCTCACAGCGTCTCTGAAATTGTTTCTAGTCGGAATCTGTCCTTACAAACAGCGTGTGGGCTTGACGAGTCACTTGGCACGTAAAGGCGGAAGGCTTGGACTCGAACTCCCGACCTCTGGGTCGTACAACACAGCACTGCGGTTCACCTGGTTCGGTTCCCGCCCGGCCGGATGAATGGCGTGCGGTGACACAAACCGTGACGTCGCGTATGTGTCGAGGCCTGTGATTGGTCGCCGGTCCCTAAGGGGCTCGTTCCAAAATGTCGGACTGCTCATATTGTTACGGCTTGCATAGTTGTCAGACTGGTCGGTTTGCTCACTTATGGCCTGTAAAAATCTTCCGGCCCTTTCAGGCGATATCAGGAATATCATCAATACCGCATTCTTCAGTCAGGTCGGACGACATTTATAGAGTCCAAAGTTCGTCTGACGCAGACGACAGTTCTCTCAGCGGAGGGCGTTGCTAGGAGACAGGTAATTAGGGCCGCCATTAAAGGATAATGGAGCGGAGGGAGGTCAGGGTCAGCTTCTCGTAAGAGGGTCAAGGTTGTCAGTAAGTGAGACTGAGAATTCTTACAATTGTTCTGACATTAAAGATGCTATAGCCTGTAGAAGTGTGGTTCACAAATCAACTTAGTTACGTGACAAGTTCTGGGTTGTGTTTTGACACGCAGTCTTTGTAATGTTATTTACAGCGGTAATATTTGTCTAAGTCAAACATTGCTCACTTGGACCCCAGCATGTTGCGTGCACGTGCAGTTCTATTTCCTAACGCATGTTTAAGGAAATGCTGTTTTGTCTTCAGTCTACGGTAACGTCCAGACAATATGAATACGAGTGAGTGAAATATAAGTTGAGAGTTTGATAACATATTGTACTCCTAGTGTCTAAGATAAACAGTATTGTAATGGAAAAATTAATTTGGCCTTTCAATGATCAATGTAATTTTTTGTATTTTGAATATATGGTTATAAATACAATGCATTAGCAGGTAGATTTGTCAGAAAAACGTCTGTTTTACTTAACAAGCAAGACTGGAGAAAAAAAAAACCTACTATGATTAAGAGAAAGACGAACAACTTTGACCTATTTGCATTTACGTAACTACTTGTCGTGTATCATTATCTAGGGACATGCGAGAGAAAAAAACACACTTGAAAATCAGAACTAAGATTTTTTTATTCACTCAAACGCATATGTAAGCATATTCTATTGTACTGTATTGTATTGTTTGTTTGCAATATTGTAGGGTTTATGAATGAAATATTAAAAATCTTTGGCGGTTTGTATATCTAATATATAAACTTGATATTGTCATTAAAGCACTGTGACTATTTATTATAATATGGAAGACAAAGATTTAAAAACACACGAAGATAAGCATATGGCACTGTATGAAATCTAAAATTGAGAACACACGCACGAAAAAATAGACTCAAACACCACGCACACACAAACACACACAAACATCACACCACACTTATACAAACGCCACACTAACACAAATAAACACACGCACTACTTTCACCACCTTCACGATTCGTGTGGTTTGGCGATATCATATGACACTTCAGTGTAATGTATGCCACAATCATCTGATTATCAATGACACGGGGCACGCTCATTCCAACCACCAAGGTCATGTCCTTGATATGGCAGGAATAATCACAAACCGCAGTTTCCGATAACATCAGATATGTACTGCCGCCATCTGTCCATAGGAAATGTCCTATACATGCCGTGCAATTAGACCGTAAATTGTACCTGGGGGTGGGGGGTGGGGGTAGGGGTTCAAAAGTTGTGGTAGTGGGGGCGCTAAAGCTAAGGGCACAACCCGCCGTACACGCAACCGCGTGCTATCTACGTGCAAAAACGTGGGGAATCTTAAGGATCCGTCTCCGTACGAAATACTACGGATATGGGAGCATGCATAACTTTCTCTGCGCTCTGGGTGAGGATTCACGCGCGTGCCTTACAGCGAGTAAGGAAACCGTACGTACGCAGCATGTGTAATACCCGCCTCGCATTAGGCGCGATTTGATAGGAAGACTAGTTTACGAGCTCTTAATGACATTTTCGTGAGTATGACGTCCGGTGTTCTCACGATCATCTTGCGATTTTTAGGGATTGCCGGCATATTCAGGAGTCTTACGACGGTCGCGGTGCAGCGAAACATATTCTTAACATAAGCGACAAGTCGCAAGAGATCTCCGAGATCGCAGAGCTCGTTACCGAGTCGCAGATCGTGCGTGCAAATCGTGCGTACCTCGCAAGGGTATCGGTCAATATTCTTGCGTCAATCCAACGATTGAAGACCGATAGGCGAGCACAGACATAGTTATTAATCATCGAGCGCAAATCGGAAGGCGAACGCCCGTCAGTCGGGCGACGTTCGGGCGACGTTCACCCGACTTCCGATTGTTTACAAATATTGAATTTCTGGGAAGGTGAGGGTAATTCTAACATTGTGGCCCCTGTGGCAGTATGTAGGCTGGCTTTGTGACACATTTCCCTTTCTTGTATCATTTCTATTAGGCCCGCGAATTCCATTCATTGGTTAAAAAGATTCCGACAACAAAAAAAGCAACATTTATTGATCTCTTGCCTTTTATGAGGAACGTTCTGTGTTCCCTTGATCACGTGCAAGAGGTCATGTGAGGTTCATTATCATAGATTTATTCACCGTCGATCGCACGAAGCTCGCATATGTGAGGGGGAAAGATTTTGGACGAAAAATACGCTGAGACCATCTTAAGATCTTAAAACCAGCCGACCTTCCTGCGATCGCGAAGTACGTCCGAAGATCGTATATAATGTGAGGCAGGTATAAGTACGACTTGTATACGGTAAAATGGCAATCGCACAGAGATCGTTCATTGTACGTAAGCACGTACAACTCACCACTCACTTGTTCAACGAAAGATGACACACAACCGCTCACGGCCAGGCGTTTGTGCAGGCCACATACTTACACCTTGCGCAACCTTGTGACTGGCGTGCATTAAACTTCCTCCCTGCTCTTGCCATTCCTTCCCTACTTTTTCGGAAAAGTGTGGCGGACGTGGCCTTAGAAAATACAATGTAAGTACGGCGGGTTGCGCCCAAGTTAGCTTAAGCAGCTGAGAACGAGTCGCTCTCTCCATTTAATCTTTAATTTATGTGTCTGGGCCTACGTTTCAACTCCGATTCACCTCTGATGTAAAATACTTGGTACAACATGCAGTCGTTTACCGTAATGCCCCCCCCCTCACATCTTCACACAAATTGAAACTGATCACTCTATGAGTTAGATAAAAGAAATGTTCGGAGACAGTATATCTGTATCTTTGAAAATCGCAAGCCTCCATTGAACAAGCGTTTGCATCTTTGTGAAATTACACGGTCATCAGGACGTGTCCTAATGTCTAAAGCCCGTCATGAATGTGTGGAGTTGTTAGAGGGTTCCATATCTCTATGTCGTCTTGGTCGCAAACCGAACCCTGGAAAATGTGTTTACCTTTCCCCCTACCATAGAGCCACTCGTCAAACTTAGGCAAACTCAGTGCCTTCAAGTCATTGAACGTTGTGCTCTCTTTGTTTTCTCCGTAGACCCCCACTCCGAATGGTTTCTGCTTGGCGCTCTGGTCCCCAGTGTAGCACACGGCCTTCCAGAAGAATCTGGGAAACAGCACGCGACCTTTCACCCATTTATCGTTATTGTTGATCTTTGTCCCCGTGATGACGTAAAGGTTGTTGTTGTTGTTGTCGAATATCTCTTCAGCCTTTTTCGTGATGTTTTGTTCAAGCAATTTCCAAATTTTCTGGTTGAAAGTTGGATCCTGTGAAACAGAAATGGCACAGCCTTATCAATCAATCAATCAATCAATCAATCAATCAATCAATTAATCAGATCACACGATTCAGCCTCAGTATAGGCTGTGATGTTTTACAAATAAATCAGAAAATCAGCGTCTTCAGATCTAGAACGTAAGGGCTGTAGAAATGCTACATGCATCTGATCCAGACTTTCGTTCTTTGTTCTCAGCATCAGGCCTGATCGCGATGAAATGCAACCGATATGTATGCGTTGATAACTTTTATTTTTAAATATATGATATCACAAGTTGTATTAATCTTTTGAAAAATTTAATCAACTTCAGTACGCAAAACGTTTTAGCCTTACTTGAGGAGCCATGTTGATCATGCTGTAAGTGGCCTTCTGACCGTTCTCGTCGATGTTATTGATCCCGTTGGGGTTGATGTGCCCCAAGTCAGCCACCCCGCCACAACCCTCAAGGTCTTCATGCAGAGCTTGGCAGTCACCACAGTCCTTCATGAGCTTTGTCTTTACAGCGCAATCTTTTTCTTTCATTTCGGTGACTCCCCATTTCCTGGTGGTTTCTGGATATTTGCATGTGTTCTCGAGATAAGAGTGGAAGCCACGGGAACACAGACCTGTTGACAGAAACACTGTGTTATCAATCTAATAAGCCCAAAAGCAGTTACTCAATTCCAAAATCATATCTAGTTACTTGATCAACTGCTTTTTGGCTTATCTTGTTACCTGGATGTCTAACTTTCATTGACGTATCAATCTAATAGTACGCTTTTTTTGTAGCTTCTCGTGACGTAACACATGGTCCGTGTTTTTGGTATACGTAGTGCAAATTGCTCAAAACTTTGTTACTACTTGAATGCTTACCTAGTTGAATGCGTCTCCACAGGATTTTTGGTTTTTTTGGATCGTAAACGTCAGCGCCTGGATCCCTTTCAATCTTCGTTGCCGTATACTCCGGAATCCGGTACTTCGTGTTGTACAGTGTGGCAAAAAAGACCTCCTCATCGCCCGCATGTGCCTGGCAGATCCGACAGGAGTCAGAAGAGTCTCCATAGCTGCTGGGTGGCCATGGCGTCTTAACAAAGAAACCTTTACAGTCATGGTCACGGTTGGAGCATCTACTCGAACACTCTTTGCCCTCTCCATCTGAGTCTGCAATTAGATTGACAGCTACTGAATGAGGAAACGTTAAAAATCGCAGGCTTAAAGGAAACTATATTCCAAACATTGACAATACTGCCAGGGTAGGTAGTAAAATCTAAGTTGATTCTTTATTAAGTGATCATATGTGCATAGTACTGCTTTCCAACACATTTCAAATGGTACATTTTGCAGAATAAGACATCGTTCTCTGACAGCGGCTTGAAAGCCGCGGGGGCATTTTCCGTCACAAGACAACATAAACTTTGTAAGACTCGTATACATCAATGACTGCCAAAAGACTCATTAGTTTCCTATCACTATGTTGTAAATCTATATATCCTGTGATGAATGTAAAAATACCCTTACTTAAAACGGATGACTCACCATCACGTAGAGGGCACCTTTTTGTCCCACTGGATTTGTCATTGGTAGCTTTGAGTGTCCTTGACCGATACACGAAGTCGGTTTCAGCAAGATCATCCTCTTCACTGCCCACGTCATGGCCCAATGCCTCCTCGCCTACTTCAAAGGATGAGACTCGAGGCATCCATACCTGCCGTACAAATGTACAAATAAAGTTCTAAGGTTGTCCTTTAGGATACGGCGACGCATAAAGCTTGCTACTTCTCTAGTTTTCACCCAGACATTTCGGAGAAGAGCCTGGAATTATTGATAACTATATATGTTTGTTAAGTTCGTGCATGCACGAGAATCGAAGAATTAAAGGAGTCCTAAACTCCAGAAGGGCAGGTTAAATTCCGATAGATCTTAGTATTAAGAAATGAAAGAATAGAATGCATATTATGCATAGGTGATAAAGTATCCAATATTCCCGCGCGCTTCAAAAAGTATTCAGTATTGTATAATGACTGTGTATGGATTATAGCGTGTCTGGCAAGGCCTGAAAAACTTTAGGTTACAAAAACAATTGGCCTTCTTGGTATGCTTATGGCCCCTCATCTTCTATACGTATACGTATATATGTATGCATGGGTGGGGTCTGCATGGTTTTAATGTTGTATTGTTTTACAAACACACGTAGCGTAATTCACTACAAGTGGAATTCTGTAAAAAGCTGGCTGATTATGTATTCATTTACACAAAATCCTTTGGAAAATAACACTCTTTGTGAGTTTAGTTAAGATTAATAACAATGTTGGTGATGATGATGATGATAATGAAAATGATAACAACAATTACAATATTCAACAAATTCTTTACTCATGCTCAAACCAGGCAAGAAAGAAAAGAAAATGACAAACCAGCACAACAGCGACTCCTAGCAGCCCAAGTGCGAACAGCTTGCGTAATTGTCCCTCCATCGTATGTAAACTGTAGATTGTAGTCAGTCACTTGTTGGGGGCGATCAGTCCTTTGTTATAAGAACCAGTTTTTAATAATTTCTCTATTAACATGCCTTTGAACGATGTAAAAATAAAATACTAATTACAAAATTATTACTGAGACCGTCCTAACTGAAGTTTCCAAACTATTTTTTTTTCGTATTTGTAATTATATTTCATGCAATATTGACTCCAGGATTCTTACAATTCATCACAAGAAGAGTGGGACAACCGAGTGATCCAAACATGAAAAATGACATTAAGTTAAGGAAAGAACGAGGATTCACAAACTCAGACACTAGACACAATCTAACCCTCTAACTTATACTTTGGTCACCCGACATGAAAGGCGTTACACAGACAACATTGACTTTCCTAGTCAGGTTCATATTAAACACAAACGTTTTTTTCACCTTTCTTTGCACCTTGATTGCGTTTTTATGTCAATATGTCAACCTCTCCACTTGTTCCCTGTACCTGGTACTTTCAAATTGGTCTTTAACCGACATGAATGACATTACATAGACAATATTGACTTTAAGTCAGGTTCCTATTAGCCACAATGACTTTTGCCTTGGCACCTTTCGTGATTGGCATGTTTTTTATGTAAACATTTCAACCACTTTACGCTTCGCCTGTTCCCTGTACCTTGTGATGTGGTCACCACCAAACACAAAAGGCGTTCTAGAGACAACATTGACTTTCCAATAAAGGTTCCTATTAGCCACAATGACTTTTGCCTTGGCATTGGTACTTTTGTGGTTGCTTGATTGGCATGTTTTTCCGTAAACATTTGAACCCCTTCACGCTTCGCTTGTACCCTATACCTTGTTATGTAGTCACCACCCAACATGAAAGGCATTTCAGAGACAACATTGACTTTCCAATACAGGTTTCTATTAGCCATAATGACTCAGTTTGCCTTGGCACCTTTTGTGATTTGCATGTTTTATGTACTAAACATTTCAACTACTTTACGCTTCACCTGTACCCTCTACCTTGTTATGTGGTCGTCACCCAACATGAAACTTTGCCTGGCATTTTAGAGACAGCATTGTTGACTTATAATTATCTGCAGGTGGGACCCCACAGAGGACTTTACGCCTTGACACCTGTATTTTACGGTATGCAAAAATTCCTACCAGCAGGGATGAATGGTTGCTTTATTCTCTACGTTGCATGACGTATGTGCGTTTTCGTACATATGCTGGCCTTTTAAAGAATATTATCCTTTCGATATTTCATATGAAAAAAAAGAAGCATTTCAGGTATGTTTCATGCACGCAGAGAGTCATATGTTGGCAATAACTGGTACATCCTTTAATGTTTTAATATTGATTTGAGACTTTAAGTTTCAAATTTTACCGTCTTTTCCGCATATATGTATATATAATGACTTCAAGTTGACCAGTTCCTCAGATAGATTCGACTTGCAATTATTACTATAGGAAGCTCTGGTTGCATTTTGGAATAGATGAATAAATAAAACTGTAGGAAGCTCAAATCAAACCTGTACAATAATTAATGTATCTATAGAGCACGTGCTAGTTTTCATTTGTGAACTCCCAATGATTTCTCTTTTACAGCTGTTAGGATGAAGTGACAGTTGGATTTATAGCCAAATGCGTAATTTGTCAATAAAGGATTTTGTAGACTGTTTCACCATTAACCAAAAGAAATAAAACTCGACACGGGTATGCTACAGAAACTTTTACTCAGCAGATTAAAACCCCAACTCCACCTCCGCAACGGAAAAAGACGAACCGATTAGATTTCAAAGATGGAAATAAGCAAGTGGGGTACTGAGACATGCAGCTTGATACCTGTGCAGGTCCAGTCTCCTACAATCATGGCTAAAGTGAGTCAGGGACATGATTAGTTACATGTCAATTGGGCATTCATTGTCCTGTTTTTTCTGACGGGCTACCAAGAGTGTGGTCATCTTGAACTCATCTCATTAGTCACTCATAAAAATCTTAACAACAAACTGAGATATTTGACTCTCAGGAAGGTATATGCCTTTACATTTGTGTCGAATTTGCGAGCCTATTATAAAACCAATGAGATTACTCGTACATGTATTCAGGAAGTTCCGACTTAGACCAGTGTAGAAACAGCCTCAAACCGTTATGTGCTAAAGTCAGTTAGGTGATAGTACTCAAATAAATCATAGATTTTGCTGTCCATGTCTACATCGCTTTTCACATTGAAAAGCTTCCCTGCGTTAGAACATTTATAAACTGTGAGAAAACATCCCGGAAGAGACAGGAGAACAGGGTGGAGAATAGATAGGTAAAGTTTGACTCACTTTTGTCACTTGCCCAAGGGACTGTAGTAGTGGTCTCCGCACCGGCTGCTCCCTAGAAACAGCGACCGTCTCGGACAGAAGTGGACTGAGTGATGCAAGACGCGTTGCTGACATGTTGTTGACACTGTGCCATGATCCGGTGTTGAAGGTTAAGGGTAAAGGTCACATTTTACAGCGAGATTTTTTTTACCTTTTTTTTTTCTATTTTTCTTGTTCCTTTACCACTGATTCAGTCAGATAAATCCCAAAGGAAGTCTAAGTTGGTTGGGATTTAACATAGAGATGGTGACTTCTTTTCCGTAATTAGCTAGAACTCTTGGGATTCTGATTCAGAATCATCTTGACTCTGCTTTTTTTACGTCTTAGAAAAGTTCCTAAAAAGGGGAACGGTGGGCCTGTCTGATTGGACAGGTGCTGATCACGTGGACTCATCAAAACAATGTTGATTGCCAAAATTTCATCCTATTGCCCACTGAAATTAGAGCGGGATAATGCCACAGCAAGTAAATTTTATGGATGACATCCTCAGCAGACTGCAAAAATAGTGCGATAGGGCGAAAAAAAACAAGATGGGTGAAAAAAAACAAGATAGCTACATTTTCAAAATAGGCACCATAAAGTTGTGATGACTTGTAAAAAGAATTAAAGGGACAAAACATGGTATCAGAGCCAACAAGGCATTCATTTCTGTACTTAAGACATGTATTGGTGTGGTAAAAGTGACACTAGTGTGGTAGACTGTCATCACCAACAAAGTTAGTAACCACACTCTTAGCTTCCATATTGGTGTCACTTTTACAACTATCCAATAAGTTTCATTTCTACAACTACAGTCCTGGGTACCTCGCAAGTGTCACTTCTACAAGTATAATTATTAGGCCAAACACAATATATTTGCTCATTTTGCTACTTTATCGTCATGTTGACCATCCCTGCAGAAGAAAAAACTTCTTGTTTTTTTTCCTGAAATCAGGCGAAAATTAATGCACGCGCTGATGTCATCCATAAAATTTACTTGCTGTGGTCTAAGTAAACCACCTTTCAGGCTCTCCTGGCCTGCATGGCTTGAACCAAACAAGCAGCATTTTTGTTAGCACAGCCCGTGGATTGTTTATGTTTGTTTACGTTTATTACGAAGAAATAACAATATATTCTATGAATTTTGGGTGTTGTCGTCTTTCAAATCGTACTTTTACTAGGTGGATCATATAAACAATATTTTAGTCGCTAATCGGACCCAATTCAATGTAAAGGGGTTCTAATACAAAATTCTGTCTGGACGAATGGTAGCACCCATCAATGCTAGGAATTACATGGTCTTGGGATTCGAACCTAAAAGATTCCATTGCATGGTAACCCCACAATAGTATTTTTTTTGTACTTTGTATTTATCTCTTTCTGTCTTATTTTAACAAGGGTAGGCCAACTGAGAGAGGAACCTAATGATCATATGATCTCAGTGGTTTGCACTTCAGAACGTTAACCTTTGACCACTGCGGCAGACCCGGAAGCAATTCTGGCGATATTTTCTACTACATTGTAACGGGAGGTCCAGCAGCTAGCCCTGTGCCTGGTCGGGTCCATTTGCCTTTACTTGTTACTAGTACTTTTTACGCCACGAAAGGTAAGACGACCGCTACTTTATACGGAAGGGGTTTTACATTTACCACAATTTATCTTACGCTCACTACTACTAGTAGTTGGGGGGGGGGGGCAGAAGAGGTAACTGTTCTTCAGGTATCGTACACTTATGATTCACGTATTGCTAAGCTTCAAAAGACTGAGTCGTGTGGCTATTTCTATGTATTATGTTTGACAGCCGTTTGCAACGTATTAAACATTAATTTCATATATTGTACAGACAGGGCTCTTATAATATATAGGCACGGCAGTTTTGTGTGAATGACTTTATGCACTCTTGTTGTTCTATGGCATACTGCTTGATGGCGCTTCCAAATTAGGTGCCGCAAGAGCGTGGGGGACCTTACATCTGCTTTTAGATTCAGTATCACGCTGCCCCAATATGCACGTTCACCGTTCTATGTACGCATGTGCAGCGATAGGAATTATGGGTACTATGTGAAAGATGAAGGCCCCTGAGATGTAAACAGACATGTCTGGACATTGTTATGCAAATCGAGACAATAGTCAATAGGTTACAGTCAGAGCCTTCACCACTGACATGTTACTCAGAATTCCTGACACTGCACATGTGTACGGTGTACGTGCTTAAGGTGCACTCTCACTGCACTTGTGTCAAGCTTGCGTCACTGCGGGGTTCGAAAGATACTAAATGAACTTCAGAGATAAAGAACGAATTTTGTTACTTTTTGTGTATTTTGTCGTCTTCTAAGTCATACTTTTACGTTTTACGGAATATCTAAATTATAAAAAATCGGAGAAAATAACAAAGCAGTGCCGCAGTGACCGAACCCCGCAGTGACGCAAGCTTGACGCATGTGCAGTGAGAGTGCACTTTTACACAACGCATCGCCAACTTCAAATACAAAGAATTAGCCATGCAGCACTAATATTTTGGTAGCTAGGGATCGCCTCAAATCAATATCCCACTTTTCAGCTGTTAATTTAGACTTGCACGTGTGTTTTCCAGGCCAGCATGGCTGCAACGGTGTTCTGGACCTACAAGGAAACAAACTTTCCTTCTAATGTTACCAAGGAGACGCTGAAGGACTTACCTGACTTTCAGATTCGCGATGACGACATTGTTGTGGTGAGCTTTCCGAAAGCAGGTGAGCAGGTAGAGTACGCCTGCTGGTAAGATTCATTAGATAGTTTTTCATGGACACACTTTGGCCCTTGTCGCATGATTGCACATGGTTATATAATTCTAAGAGACACACTTTGACCTGTGCACTAAAGCAGTTTTCGCTAAGGTCCCGGCATACACACAGGACCTTCCCACGACTTACACCCGACCACAGGGACTTATTGTCCAACCATGGTTGAGGACCTGCATGAGGGGTCCCGACAACACTTAATTCAGAAGAACCCCCTTCGTATTACGCTAAAATCAACTAAGGTAATTACGCAAAATTTGATTGCCTGGCGGTTAAACTCCAAACCATGGTCTGGAGAAGATCCCGTGAGTATGCTCCGCTATCTGTGACAGGGATTAACGTTAAAACAGCATTTCAAACATGTACATCAAAACTTGGTTAATGTGAATAAATAAATCACCTTTTTGAAAGGCTCGAACTGGCTTCTGGAGATCATCTGTATAAGCTGCTGAGATCGGCGGGTAGGACGGAGGAGCCGGTGGACAGTTTGTTGACAGGACCGCTGGAGATGACCCTCCCGACGGCCGAGCAGCCCGGTTACGTCACACTCGCTGCCAAGTCCTCCCCTCGCATCTTAAAGACCCACCTCCCGATCCGCTTCGCACCGCGGGGGGTGTCCAAGCCGCAGAACAGGGTGGGGCGATGATATTTGATATCTATAGTTTTTGTGAACGTTTTTTGTAATGCCATAGCCCTAACCATCACATGTGTTAGCGATCCTTTCCTCCCCTCTTCCTTTAGTCAGTCCCAGCTACCCCCCTCCCACAAGTTTTTCCTTGGGGACGGCTCAGTAAGTGAGTAGTCGTCCATAGACTACTAGCCATGGACTACCATTAGACGCGGCGCAATACATGTAAACGTTCAATCCTTCCCCCTTTTTTCCGGCTGAGTCGGGCAAGTCAAAGAAAGATATTCATGTCATGTTTGATTCTATGCGGTTTTCGACCAATCGACTGCTCAAATACTTATCAAATTGCTCTTGCTCCCTTGGTAGGTAAAAGTGCTGGTGATGATGAGAAACCCGAAGGACTCCGCGGTGTCATATTACCACTTCAGCAGGAAGCTCGGTCCGCTGATGGGGCTGGGAGAACCGCCGGCCTGGGAGGAGTACGCTCGAGCTTTTGTGGGCGGACAAAGTCAGTAATCAACAAATCGATAATCTTTATCATAGTTGTAGAGTATATGTCATAACTTGGCTGTGATGTGGTTTGATACAGGTGTTCCGAACCGGGTGATAATTTGGGTTATAACACGGGCTTGTGCTGTTGTCACAAGGGCTTTCTTAAAATCATTTGGACGCACTTCGAGTGCTCCAAGTGCTCCACTGTAGCAAATTTGAATTTCACAACATTTGGTGTGTTGGCAGGTGTCGTGAAGACAAAGTTCACGTTAATAGACATCAAAGCTCTTTCCTACGCCGCTGCAGCGGAACCTGTAGGAATCTTTGTCTTTTTTTTACACAGTTTCATACGGAGACTACTGTGACCACGTGTTGGGCTGGTGGCAGATGCAGGACAACCCCCATTTCCTGTTCCTCAAGTACGAGGACATGAAAAAGGTATCGTAAGTCTGAAACTAAAGTGTACCGCATTCTTTCTTGATCCAATACAAAAAATAGGATACAAATAATGCGAATTTAGACAAACTCCTTGGTGTCCCTTAGCATTGCTGCAGTCACGTGTCTCCTACGCCCCGGAAGCTGCAATAGACGGGTCAATTTAGTCCTAACTGTTTTCCCGGTGTTGGTTAAATAAAATTCAGATGCTTTATAAAGTTTGGTCTCCCTCTTGTGACTCACTTAAGACATGAGCCTTTCCAGAAAAGTGACGTCAGGGGTTGATCGAACGTAACATAAACGTGTCAGGAAGTTGATACCGTTCCCCATATGGCGTTAAAATTCTATCCTGGATTTCTTTTCTTCGTGTTGGATGAATGATTCAAAACCTTTTACCGTCACAGTGTGTCTTAACAACGAAGATGACCACCCATTCTGATGCCTAATGTTTTGCATACTCTCAGGACCTCCCGGGTTCTGTGCAGACCATTGCTACCTTCCTAGACATCACCCTGGATGAAGCAGCCATCACCGCCATTGCAGAAGAATCAACGTTTGACAGCATGAAGCAAGACTTTAGTACATCGCAGTGGCCGACGAGAAGGATCCTTCCCAGGAAAGGTACCAGTTTTTGTGAATTCAAAGTGACGAACTATGACCGGTTCTATGTTCATTTAAGGTAACTGAAATTAAAGGACGTTAAATCCACATAGAATAGTTGAACTGTTTTCCAACATAGCTAAAACAAGTTCTCATAATTAGTTAATATCTTTGGTATTACTATTGATTTCAGGTATTTTCTTTGGATTCTAAAATTACAGAAACACAGCACACGGGCTGGCAATTCATGTTCAGGTTATTTTTTAGAAGTAAATTGTTTTGCAATTAATTTTTTGGCTCATTTTCTTTGTGTAAAATTGTAACAGAGTACCTCGGCAGACAGTGAAGTCAGACACAAAGAGGTGCCGTGACCTTTAGAAGTGCATATAATGATCCTTAATTACAAGGTACTCATCTTCTCGCTTCTGGCTGTTCCTGTTCCTACTTTTATCTAATAGGCATAAATGTGTTCCTGCTTTTGCAGTTTCCTCAACAGAACGGTAACATTAATTAGTACTTTTTATGCTTACAGGCATTGTCGGGGACTGGAAGAACATGTTGAATCCTGACGAGAGTAAAGCATTTGACTCGTGGTGTGAGAGGAAATTATGCGGGACAGGCCTTAATTTTGAGTTTGAATAAAATAATATTTGAGTTAAGGTAGCAAGGTTGTCTTGTGGTCAGGGTTCTTAACGTCGAATCTGAAGGTTTTGAGTCCGAATACGAAGAAAAATGATTTTCTGTGATTGGTTTGTTTGTAAACCAAATGACATCAAACAAACAATAAACTTGGTGTGAAAAATAAGTGATTGAGTCATGAAAGCGTGTTTTGATAATGTTTGCCTTCGCTATGAACGACACAGTCTCGACAAGTCCCTAGGCCCTCTTCAGCCAGTTTGAGTGGTAAAAGTCAGTCACAGAAGGTACGCAGTTCTGTTTTTGGTACCCTCTGGCAGTCAGGTACGGAACATGCCGTAACGTCATCATCAAAAGGTTCAAATGTCAGCTGTGAATAACCGGTTTGTTCGGAGAGGACGTTGACTTACTTGGCTGGGTCTGGCTATACCTCCGGGCTATAGCTACTGTACTTCCGTCCAGACAAGCCCAAAAATTCAACATGGACAACAACACGGGACTTTTTGTACTGCTGACCTGCCTGGTCGTCTCCGACAGTGTCCAGGGAACGCTACAGTTGTCAGCGAACGTCCCAGAAAACGCCCACGCTGGGGAAACCGTCACCAGTGTTCAGTCTGCCATAGGGGAAGGTCGGGAGGAATTAAGATGTAAAATCGTCGCCGGAGACAAGAACAGACGCTTTCTTGTGACCGAATGCGTGATCCAGGTGGCCCGTCCGTTGGATTTCGGCGTCGACCCGAGCTACAACCTCACGGTAAACGTCACCGGGTCCTCCGGAAACCCCGAGCAGCTGTATGTTGATGTACAAATCCAAGACGTGGAGGGATACCCGCCTGTTTACAACGACACGTGCGAAATGCCGACTCGGACAGCATGGGGTAATTCAGGCGATTTGAACGTCGATATGAAATGGACAGTCAAGGGCATGTCAATGAATATTGGAGAGGTGTTTTTCTCGAATCACTTTTATTACAATCCCAATAGTGTTAAGGACCAGGTTTCAACAAGAGTATACTCGGATAACAATAATTGTCTAGTGCAGTTTGTATGGAAGCCCATGAATGGCGATGATATCACTTTTATTAATTCGCTGTGGAGTACGTCGATAGAACGACCGTGCTTGAACTGTTCTGGATCAACAGATGGGGCATCCGTCCTCCAATTTGAAATATTGCACAGTTCTACAGGCTTTACTCCCAGTTCGTCTGGCAGCTGTTACACAGGGCCTATTCCTCAAACTGATAGACAATTTATATTTGGTGGTTCGTTGACGATTTCATCCATGAAAAGGAATCTTTTCACATGCGACCTGCCAGACAATATCTCGGTCTCCTTAATTCCACATGGCAACGGTCGTGACATAATACCTCTACTTGTAGAGTTTGATGCCCAACCAGTCGGATGTCCCCCTAACAAGTACGGCGTGTTGTGTGACCAGAACTGCACCTGTGAGAACGGTGCCCGCTGCCATGGGCTGAACGGGGCCTGCAAGTGTCAGCCTGGATGGCAGGGTGTCGTCTGCGACATACCTCACAGTACAGTGGTCATTATCGTGACCCCTGGCGACACGCGACAGATTTACATCACTGGCTCTGTAACGCTGCACTGCAAGGTTTTCCATCTGGCTGCTGACAAGATGATGTTGAAATTTCCAAATGAAACGGAAAAGTGGCTGCAGGGCGCTCAGGAAGATCGCGTAAGGATCCACAACATACAGTCCGAACACAACGGTACCTACACCTGTACTGTGTTAACGGGAGACGGGACTGCCATTAACGCAAGTTATGAGCTTCAGGCCGTCGCTTGTCCTCCCGGAAAAACGGGTGAATCGTGCGAAGAGGAGTGCGTCTGTAGCCATGGTGGCAGCTGTGACCGGTGGGCCGGCTGTGTGTGTCCGCCGGGATGGACAGGAACCACGTGTCAGACCTCCTGCCCAGTTGGCACCTACGGACAGGGTTGCAGCAGGCGGTGTCGGTGTCAGCATGACGCCACCTGCTCCCCTACCCACGGCCGGTGTAACTGCACGGAAGGCTGGTTCGACAATAACTGCAGCAGGCGCTGCCCCGCAGGTCGGTACGGATGGAAATGTCGGCATGCTTGTGCTTGTAAGAACAACGCCACGTGTCACAACGTGGACGGAACCTGCACCTGCGTGTCACCCTGGACTGGTAAGTTGTGTGACGTCATCGAAACGGAAACATACACGTTCCCTTTGTCACTCCAGATTGCCATACCCCTGGTACTGACTCTTCTAGTCACTGCACCAGTAGTGTTGATACTGTACAAACGGAAGAAGGCTAAACATGATGCACAAGAAGAGCCTTTAGAGGAAACCAGAGTTCTTCTAGAGCTGAGAAGCATGGAGGACGACCTGGCGCAGAGTTTACAGCCCGGCTGGCTCAACCGGTGGGAGAGGAACGCCGACGATCTGACTCTGAACGAACTGGTCGGACTGGGCGCGTTCGCACAGATCAGGAAAGGACGGCTTCGCACGGCTAATGCTGACGTCACGGTGGCGGTCAAGTCCGTCCGCATAGAGGACAGGCGGTGCTACCGAGCCTTCTGCCGGGAAGTCGCCGCGCTGATAGCCGTGCACGAAAACAGTGAGGAAGAAAATGGCGGACATCCCAACATCGTCAAGCTCTTTGGGGTCGTCACGATGTCCACACCGAAGTGTATTCTCTTGGAATTTGCTGCCAAAGGCGAACTTTTGCTCATTCTAAAACAACCTGGGCAGAACCGTCCTCTTGGCAGGTTTGTCCGCTATGCCGTCCAGATATCCCGTGCCCTGGAGGAGCTCCGACGTCTGCGTATCGCTCACGGTGACGTGGCCGCCCGAAACGTCCTGGTCAGCGGCGATGACGTGGCCAAACTTGCTGACTTCGGTCTGGCCCATGACGTCTACACAGAGACTACCTACGTGCCCGCAGTAAATGACGACGTCGACGAACTTCTACCCCTGAAGTGGATGGCTCTGGAGTCGCTGGAGTCTCGCGAGTTCACGTGCGAGAGCGACAGGTGGTCGTTCGGCGTGCTGTTGTGGGAGATCGCCGCCTTCGGGGAGGAGCCCAGCTACCAGCGCCAGCGCCAACTGAGTTGTCCCAAGTTGGTGGGGCTCCTGAGGCAGGGGGTCCGTCTGGACAGGCCGCCTGGATGTCCGGAAAAGCTGTATGACGTCATGAAGTCGTGTTGGCGGGAGGAGCCGTCGGCAAGACCAGAGCCGGCAGAACTGGAGCAGAGGCTGACGGAATGCGGCCAAGAGATGGACCCACTTCTGGCTGTGGATAATTAACAAATTGTTTTATGATGTTTAGATCTTCCCAGATTTCTTGATGACAACATATTGATCCAGGTTGTGCTTTTTTCCGACACGTTTGAAAAATCTGTAAATATGATACGAGAGAGGTGTTATATCCTGCATAAGTGCCCAGGGCTATTAGAAACATATATTTGTAGTAGGTTACTTTGGCCTTTACTGTTTGCCTTTTTTTAGAATGTTTAAATCCTTGTGCATTTGGAAAGAAAATTTCACTGTTATCCTATAATTACACGTTTTTTACTTTACATGTTATACTTTTTGGAACAGATTTATTCGTTATACCACTTCGCAGACTTGAAAGAACAAAGTCTGAATTATGATGGCATTTACATAAGTACACACACAAAGATGGAGAATTACTTAAAAACATCAATATTTACAGAAACATGGTACATGGATCGTCCTCCGTAATCATCAGTAAACTAGATGTTGGTTACGCCAACAACATTTTTCTTATCTATTCTTTCTTGCAGTTACTCATTAATGATTTGCAGCATTTTTTTTACCTTTGCACACCATCATTTAAAAACTTTTCGTATTGTTAAATAAAAAAAAGATACCCACCTTGTCATGGAAGGTAAATATATACAAATATACGAAGACAACCACGATGAGTCTCGAGTATGGCTGCAGTTGCTTTTATGTAGGAGCTTAGTGACATTTTACAAGTTATTTTTTTCACTAAGAGCAGACTGTAGCCATTCTTTTGTTAAAATATATTCTATATTGATTATCACATACACAGCTACTTATCCTATGACGATCACTGCACGAAAACCCTTATTTCCAGGTGTTTCAAGGGAGTTACACACTTGTGAAATTTTCTGTGTAATGGCTGTTTACATGACTTTCCTGGTTTGGCGTGTAATGTCCTTGCTTTTTTACATACCTGGACTCGCGCTTGTACAGGAATTTGTAGGACCCTTTCACCAGGCGTGTAGGGGAAATAGGCAGACAAAAGCCTGACGGCGCCTATTCTCAAAGCCAAGCTTGGGTCGCGGGTTATAAGAACAGTTTATAAGAATAATGTCAACTCTAATAAGGGCACCAGGTATACCAAAAGATTGCCACATAGAAAAAAAGCGTTGTAATGCAAACTGCACGTAACATGGGGATTTCTAGCATTCCAGTTATCTTTGTCTGAATTCCAAACTGACAACCGTAATTCTGAAAATGTTGAAAGGCCAAAGAATGGAATGCTGTAACAATCTTTGTTCAAATCTATAACATACATATTAAGTCCTGAAGTGACAACCACCAACGTTACATCTGTTATCGTAATATTACTATTAACAAATAACACCGCCCTCAATATAAAAAAAAATATCATGTATGACAAAAAGATATTCATATTTACAGAAATATCATTTATCAAAAATATAATGATGATTAGTTAGGTTCTTTTCCGATGGCTAATCTAAACCTTTTCAGACGAAGCATTTTTGTAGCCTGACGGCAGCCGGTCGCTTCACCCTACAGACAAGGTAATAATAAATGAATGAATGAATGAATGAATGAATGAATGAATGAATGAATGAATGAATGAATGAATGAATGAATGAAGACAAGGTAATGATATGCTTCGCCTCGTCCGCTTTGCCTGAAATTATAACAAGATTAACGCCGCATCGTTGACCCCATTCTAATAGAAGACTCAGGCCCTTTCTTTTGCATGTTATGCGATTATATTGTTTCAGTGCCCCTAACGCTAATAAGAAGTCAGTGTAAAAACAAAATCGTGGCGGTGGCAGACAATCTATTTCATACGAAAAGCGCTGATTTTACCGGCGTGTTTGGAATACAACCGTGATAGAACAGTGGGTGGGGCTTCAAGATCGACCTATTCAGTATCTAGCTGATATTCTAGCATTTTAAAAATATAGACTCTATTGAATTAATGTATGATTTTGAAATCTTGTAAAAGTTGATTCAGAATCAATTTAAACTTTAGTGATGGGCAATTTGTTAGTTCGTCGATTTTGAAGTAGGTTGACTACTTTGACAGCTGAACTCTGACCTGTGAATTTGTATATGCTGTGTTGTCAAGCGGACCCTAGAAGGTTAGCGATGAAAAAGAGCAAATCTTAATTCAATCATTAGTTTCCGCGCTTACATATGCCAACGGCTGTTTTTTGGTAACTTTGGGAAGTGACAGACTCAAGCCATAGGAATACATATTTCGTAGTAAGTTTTTGCAACTGAGAATAATTCAGAAGGTGAAGAAGACAACTCCGTCTTACCGTTAGTAAAAGTGCGTTACCTGTGTTTTATGCGTCGTGGTCCTACCATGAGAATCGGTCCGTGTACCGTATTTTGAGCGCATACACAAGAAGTGGGCATGGCCTTAAAACAACGAAGGCTCATACATACAATCTGCACCGGACGTATCTTGCTTTGTTACAGCATTTGTCCTATATAGTTATAACACGAGCTGCTAATGCGGTAGACATCCACAAAACCCGGGACAGTACAGAGGGGTGCGGGTGATTGAACTACCTAAATATATTATATATTGCAATATGAGAAGAAATATTTTAATTTTTTTGGCGCATTTCTACGAAACTATGTACGACTCTATGATGGTAAGGGTAAACGTTTCTTGTTATAACTACATGTATACCCAGGGTGAGGAATGATCATGGCTGAAGACATCATCACCACTGATGCTGTACCGAGAGTCCGCACAAACGTTAACGGTGTTTCGGAGGGTGGTTTGGCGCAAATACGTTCAGATGCCGAAATGATTCAGAATCTTTATTGGTCGTATCCTGTTGTAAACGTGTTCCCGAATCCGACGTACGAAACAAGATGCTATCCTGAGAATGATGCTGTCAGTTCGGTTCCTGGTCAAGATAGTACTACCAAACCTGAACTTCAAAGTACAGATGACAGACTTACTAACGCCAGGCACTCAGAAAATGACTTATCCATTGGTTATAATGAGAATGATGATGGGAATCATATGCTTGACACAACTGACGCTAAAGTTGACGCTGAAAGCATTTGTCAGAGTGACATGGTGGCTTCGGAATCAAACATTAATCCAACCTCCCTGCAAAATCCAGGCTGCACAGCAAGCATTCCTAGTTCCCATCCCTGCAACAACCTCCGCGAAGAAACAATTGCAACTACAACAACGAACAACGACGATAATGGTAAAATTGAAACAACCAAAGACGACACTTACTCTGAGATTCCTGACGTAGTCGATAACATAGACAATGTTGCCAGTCTAGACTCTGATATGCCCTTTGCTGTCGCATCTGGATTCCCAAACCCATCGTCAGAATGCAACTCAACTGAACATAATGATGACAACGGGGTTCCCGGTGATGACAACAATGGCATACATGAAAACAGACATATCCCGAGTACAGATCTGAACATGCGAGAAACGCTGAACAGGAATCCGATGTACGTGCGAAACGTACCGCAACAAGCACGTTGCCGTAAGTTTATTTATCTTTTTAAGCCTATGTTACACATAGCTAAATTTAGCTCCGGACTCTATCCCGACTATGGTTAGGAGTACTAGTGATTCGGGAGCTAAGTCAGCTGGCATTCGGCTGAGTCGGCTGGTGTTCGGCTGCGCCATCCGAATGTTTTAAAATGTTCAAAACATTCGGCCCTCAACGGCAGGTCTTGCTTACTCCAAGTTTGTTTCCCCATCTACCAACGATTCACCCCCTAAACCGTAGACAAATCTCTGCTAACTCATTCCCAAGAAAAATTACTATTACCAGCACGTAGGCGAATCGACCTCGAACTTCACACGACCGACATCCAGCCCAAAACAAAAAGAGCCATAAATGCCTATCTGTGATCCAGATTTGATCTCTTGGTGATGTTTACAAAATAGAAGAAAGGATTATTTTGATTAAAAACGAAAATGGTCACCTTTATTTAAATCGCTGATTTTGTTTAAGTCGTGAGAGGGTCGGCAATCGGTTCTGAATCAGTCAGGAGAAATTCGGCAGTCTCCGGCTAGAGGTCGGGATGGTTGGGAATAGGTTGGAAATCATTCGAGACACAGTCGGGAGTAAGTCATTTACTGGTCGGGAGATGGTTGGGACATATTCGGAAGTCGGGACATGTTCAGCACCAAAGATAGGCGTGGCCTAAACTGGTCAGACTGCTCCCGAACAGTAACCGACTTGAGTCGGCTAAGTGTCGGCTGGTGTTCGGGAGCTAAATTCGGCTATGTGTAACCTAGGCTTTACGTTCAGATATATGTTCATGTAATCTTATCAAAACCGAACATATTTAAGGAATCTTATGCTCTTTTAAACTTTCTTAATTATTGATTACAATTATTACGGCGATGGAGCAATACCTGATCAAAGTAAAAAATAATGATGCTTGATATTTTAACTATTATAGTTCTTTCATTTGTGTTCGAATGTATTTAATCGTCTTGCATAAAAATAAAAACAGATGAAGGCCATTCTTTTCAAATACCTATTTTTCAAATATTATTTCTTCTTTGTTTGAATGTTAAGAAACATTTGACATTATTTTTCTGTAAAAAGTGAAATTTAGTATTGACTGAAGTTTCGATGAAGTCCACTATACAACAGTTCTTTTCAATACCTGACCGGCTTTGATTGCGTACCCAAAAGCCCCAATTATAAACTTAGGAGTCGTGGTACATTGAAGATGGCTTTTATATCTGTGTACTACTTATTATCTGTAATGTATGTAGCGTTACTACGTGCTTCATTTTCACCGACATCTTGACGTTTGCTTCATATGTATTTTCAGAGTGTAATTACGGCAGTATTGGCCTTGCCGTGATAATAACTACCTTGTTGGGGGCATCGATCATTTTCGGTACCTGGCTTTATTTCAACAACAATGTTCCGGAAGTTCCTAAGGTAGGACAACGGTCTTTATTTCGTTTTGAGATGTAGCCTACGTGTATGTCTTTGTGTCATGGAAAAATGCTGATGGCATTTTAGGAAGACATTGTTGGCACTGTTTTTACTGTAAAAGCAAGAATCTTTATTATTTACAGACAATGAAGGCTGTAGATGATAAATCCAACCCTGGTCACCCTCCAGAGAACACTACCTACACCAATGGTCACCTTGCTACGGACACCACCTACAACCCAGGTAACCTATGTGCACATGTTATTGATACCTACATCCATGGCTACGGACACCGCCTACAACCCAGGTGCAAATATAAATGCTGCAAATATAAATGGATGTCCCTTTATACCACAGCATAGTCTCCATTTCAAGATATCTATGGCATCATGTCATCATTGATTTCTTACAATACTCGTATGTTACGTCTAAGTCCTTATCTGATAATAAAGTGGTAATATAATGCTGTTTATGAGTTACATGAGTAAGAAGGTGCGGGCCTCAAAAGCCCGTACCCCACCACACCCCCATCCCAGGTTGTGCAAACAAGCTGGGTCTCAATGGGGTTAATGATGCTGGTAGGAGGAAACGGTTAACTACTAGTATATTTTTGCATCAGTCAGTCAAAAATTCTAAGATTTTTTTATAAATAACATATTTACTTGCCCTTAAGACACCTTACCGCGTTTCCCCTTTCTTCTGTCTTAGTGTGCCCAATAGCAGACTACGTCAGTTTTAATGGGGTTTGCTACAAGGACTTTGCTGAGCGGAAGACGTACTGTGATGCCAGACAGACGTGCGCCGCAGACGGAGGGTTGTTGGCCATGCCGAAGGACAACGCGACCAACACTTTTATCCACGAGCTAGGAGGAACAACCGACCCACGCTGGATTGGGTTGACTGACGCCAACACTGAAGGACGATGGGTATTTGCTGACGGCCAAACCCTGGAACCATCCGGCTATACCAACTGGGGCACGGGCGAGCCGAACGATGGCCATTATCAAGACGAAGACTGCGCCGAAGTTTGTGCAAAGGTGCACTTCTGGAACGATGTACCGTGCAGACTCTCCAGGGGGTTCGTTTGTCAGATAGGTATGTCTTATGATTACATCTTGATGGCTTACATTGTTTTTGACGACGCCTCAGGGGAGTCAAGTGTTATATATTGCATTCAGTCTGCAAAAATTCTAGGAATTGCACCGGCATTTTTCCAAGAATGCTAGTACTCCACAGTATGCTGGGTATGCAAGCCCTCCCCCCAAATCTGTTCCATATGTATCTCTGGTATGCAATGGTAGTGGGAATGTAGGTCACACTTGCTCCCTGGAGGAATTTGTCCTTTGAAACTAGACAGGGAAACTCTACACAATGGATCAGGTTGTCTTGGTTGTTATGTTATGTTATGAAGGATACATTTTCTTTTCTAGAGCTTGTTCAAGCCATACGCCACAGGCAGACAGGAAATACTTCTGTAGTGCTCAGCTGTAGGTTTAGGTCACTGGCAGACCATTGTGCTGTACCGGGGATAGTACATTTCTGCTGGCTGTAGGTTTATGTTACAGGTGGGCTAGTATATTGTGCCAGGGATAGTGCGACAGGGAAGTTCCAGTCTATTTCTGATTTGAGCTGTATTGTTGTACCGTCAATCGTCGTCATGGCAATAATACATTTTTATTGCCAGTCTTGTTTGTTTTGATGTTTAGTATTAAAATATCACGTCAAGGTTCTGAGGCAACAAAAGTACATCATAGACTCCGTTGCAGTCTTCGAACGGGGCTGTTTTTATTGGGGGGGGGGGGGCGGCGTTGGTTCGCCTCGCTATCGCAGCAAACTCCCTTTCACAGCATACTCCCTTCCTCGGGAAACTCCCTTTCCCGGCACAAGAAAACCCAGCCAACGTTGCACATCGCCCCCCCCCCCCCTAAATAAAACCCAGCCCCGTTCGGAGTCTAAGTACACCACCAGTTCGGTCATGTGTACCCAAAGTAGAGGAATCCAACTTCAGTCAGGCGATTCTACTCATGCGCGGGCTGGTCTCTCAGGCGATACTTAACACACGTTCTTGTTCTTTCAAGGTGCGATAAACTTCTCAATTCAGGCATCCAATGCAATAGTTTCTTGCAAATCTGTTTTATTTTGCAACTGTTGACTAAATAAACATTATTTTTTTAATCCATAGCTCCTGAGTCTAAGAAGAAGTGGCGAGACGACTTTCGTTGCGGCCAGGGTTACCCTGCAGATCACGGTAACCCTGCTGAATGTGATCCTCACGGTGGAGCCCCATGCTGTTCCGATAGAAACTGGTGCGGTGACACGACTTGGCACTGTGACTGCCCTGGCTGTGTCGACTTCGGAAAGAACTTTCATTGCAAGGAAACAAAGTTAGGGGATAGTTGGAGGGAATTACTTTCTGGTTGAAACTATTTGTGTCAATAATTTACAGAGCTCCTAATTGACCTGATGTCATTGTACGACTTATGTTGATTTTATAATATATGACTTTATCCCCAAAAGTCAAAACTGATGAGGAGATGCATGACGGGAAATGTTTTTCTTATGAAAACACTTTTTAATCGACATTAGCATTCATTAAAGTATCCATTTTCTAATTGTGTTTAAAGTTTGTATTGAACCCTTAACCCTATTCACAGGGCGGGGAGGTTGATTGCCTATACCAACTTTCATCTCGCATAACGCCATAACGGCTAAAGCCACCAAATTTGTTGAGTTTTCCTAACATTAAGTTGGCAAATATTTGACGAAGTTTGGAAAACTTTATTTGTTTTTGTATTGCAACGGCATCCATCTGTTGATAGGCATCTTTTGGCACCTCGGTGAAGTGAGAAAGGTCGTGTAAAGTGCATTTCCCAAGAGCACAACGTCGGGGGCACGGCGGGATCGAACTCAGGACCTCTAGATTCGGAGCCGAACACTCTACCAGTTACGCCAAGCCCGACTAAACAGTCATTTGAATTGTGCATTTGAATAAAATTTGTTCAATTTGTTTATACGAACGGGAATTTGAGGCCGAATACTTGTCATCCCCTATAGTAAGGTATAACTTGTTATAGAACCATCAAATTTAGTAACATCTAACATGAATTAAGATAATGGTGTTCATTCCTATTTTTAGTGTTAACATTGAAGCAGACAAAATTTCGCACTGGACAATCACTTCTTACAGTAACAACTATCACTTATAGGCTACCTATATTACACAAAATCATGGCGTTTCTTCAATTCCATCTTGATTATTTATCACGGCACTGGCATGCCCAGAACAGGGGATGTCAAAAACCAACAGTTTTGCGGCATTACCGAAACAGGCCGCTTAAGGTTTTTGACATTTTCGAGTTATACTGTAACTGTACACACACACACACACACACACACACACACACATACACACACACACATACATACATACACACACACACACACACACATACATATATACTCAAACACACACACACACACACACACACACACACACATACATACACACACACACACACATACATATATACTCAAACACACACACACACGCACATACATATATACTCACATACATACACACAAACACACATACACGCACACATACACACACACACACACACACGCATACATAGATGTCTCGCACCTTCATGAACTTCATGCTTGAAATGACTCGGGAAAAGGAGTTTTACCTTCTAATTTAGAAAAAACGAATGCCTGGAAAGTAATGACTCCAATGATTTGAAATTCGGAGGATATTGATACAAGACTTCATACTATGAAGTTTCACCTGAAAATCTGAGTTGTGCTTGTTATTTCTTGGTGAGGCCGAGGACTTATTGATCACCCCTCGTATGTTGTTTTATTATACCGACCGATGTTTGTATAGATTTCTGGCACTGCAGCCTGAAACGCCTTCAGAATTGGCAAAAGAAATGAGTCATTTGTACACGCCTTAATTTTGATTGTTTCTATCACAAATGTATGTAAGACTCTGTACTAGCTGATGTTGTTAGGAATGTGTGGTAGCCATGTTAATGATTAGAGATATAGACTTAATGACAATGTAATTTACGCCTCTTTCTTTTTACGTGCAATCCGTTAACTAACTAGCTGATGTTGTTCACAATGTGCGTTAGCCATGTCCATTTTGTGAGACAAGCGATATTTCTACGAGTGTGTTTAAAATGGAATCATAAACAGGTTTTTGTGTATCTATCTGATATTTTGTATTTTGAATATGGTTTTGATATATATACATTTTAATGATTAGAGATATAGACTTAATGACAATGTCATTTACGCCTCTTTCTTTTTACGTGATATCTGTTAACTCATCGACTTTTAGAGCAGTTTTACAATTGAACTCTGGCACGTGGCAATACGATACAATATATATATATATATATATATATATATATATATATATATATATATATATATATATATATATATACATGGATGTGGAAGGCTGCTTTATGGTAATTTTATGGAGAAACTGGCGCAATTTTCCCTAGCTTTCTTTTCCAGTACACACTAATGTGTAGCTTTTACACACTACCGTTTTTTTACTTTTCATTTTACTTTACAAACAAAAAACACCCACCTTGTTTTGCTAGACAGTGCTATATGAATATGAGAAGCGATATTGTGATATGTCTGAAGTAAGATGACGTTTGTTCTCTTGAAATATTGTTTTTTTTTTACAAGTAGCTGAAGATTATATTAATTTGAAAGACAAGTAGGTGTTTAGATATAGGACTTGGGAGATATTGCACGGATCCGTACTTAACTATGTCCAACCAATAAGTTCCAATGCTGAACACTTGATCCATTTACAGTATAGAGAAAGCGGCTTTAAATATATACAAAGTATAGTCTTCACCTTACTTTAACCTTTCCAAAAACTATACATAAACCTAACGTTTCACTTGTCTGATGTTCATGGAAAAGGGCTCGGGCAAGTTCATCGAAACATATTTTATCAAAGGGCATGCTGATTAAAAAGCTATGGGACGAACGAACGAACACAACATATGTAACACCAATTCACCTTTATCCGTGGGGTGACCTTTATCCGTTGTCTTTAAAAACAGCACATTAATGAGTATTAACTCTGCTGACAATTGTTTTAAATTTGCAATATTTTCAAAATGTTCCGATTTGAAACCACCGTCCGTCAACTTCATGCCCACCCGGCCCCTAAATACTTTTTTTTTTACAAACAACGAACATAGGTTACCCTTAAGCTTGGATAAAGGTGAATCAGCGTTACACTTTAAATTGTAAAACAAGGAAAGTTGTCTGTGTCTGAATAAAATACATTTTTTTCAGACAAGCACTCGACTTACTATATTCCCAGCAAAGCAACAAGCTGACACAACTAACACAAAGAACAAACTCAGCCCAGAACGATCGTTGTTGTGACGTTGTGTTTTGTGTCATGACAAAACGAAAAGAATCGTGATTCACTACGTTTGAAGCCCTCTGGTGTGTATAAATGTAGAATATTTTCTTCATTACCTACGCCTTACTGAAACCATTACTGTGCAAAAATAGGCACATGTAAGATTGGAATATTCATCATTACATAGACAGTTGTTTATACAAAGCTAAACATTTTGCTGGCTTTGACGATGGGCCAGTTTCAGAACAATATCAGCTCTCGTAGTTTTTTTTTTTTACTCAATGGTCACCACGTAACAAGGCCTGAAGGCCACTTCAAGGTTACTGGTTACATGATTGGAACTGTAACAGCAACTCTTCGCCCTAGGTCAGAAACATCATGATTGAGACCAGCCCAATTGCTCACATGAGTGAGGACTAACTGACCCAATAGGCGAAGCAGGGGTTACGAGGGCTGCTCGGGAGATTCCCTACCCCTATTTTGGCCGGAATGGTTTGATCCGCTCGGGTGGATGTTCGCACATGTGGCGGGTTCTTTAACGTGCATAGGGTATGGCACTCCCCACACACGGGACCTCCATTTTAACGTCCTATCCGAGGGACGACTCATTTTTCACTTGAGTAAAGTGAGGAAAGTCGTGTAAAGTGCCTTTCCCAAGGGCACAAGACCGGCAACACGGCAGGCGGATTCGAACCGGCGACCTCTCGGTCACGGGCCGAATACACTACCACTGTGCTACGCGGCCCCGTAGTTCCCCCTGTAGTTCCCCCTGACATATTCCCTTGAGGTATTTGTTGCCATTGTTTAAGATTAGCTTACATTCTATCATTGTATATACCGGTTAGTTACGGAGCATGCCGTAACGTTATCATTAAATTTAAAAGGGTTCAAATGTCAGCTGTCAAAACCGGTTTGTTCGGAGAGGACGTTGACTTAGTAGACTGGGTCTGGCTATCCCTCCGGGCTATAGGTACTGTACGTCCGTCCAGAAGAGCCAAAAACATTCAACATGGACAACAACACGGGAGTTTTTGTACTGCTGACCTGCCTGGTCGTCTCCGACAGTGCCCTGGGAATGCTACAGTTGTCTGCGAACGTCCCGGAAAACGCTCATGTTGGAGAAACCGTCACCAGTGTTCGGCCGGCCATAGGGGAAGGTCGGGAGGAAGTAAGATGTGAAATTGTCGCCGGAGACAAGAACAGACGCTTCCTTGTGACCGACTGCGTGATCCAAGTGGCCCGTCCGTTGGATTTCGGCGTCGACCCGAGCTATAACCTCACGGTAAACGTCACCGGGTCCTCCGGAAACCCCGAGCAGCTGTATGTTGATGTACAAGTCCAAGACGTGGAGGGATACCCGCCTGTTTACAACGACACGTGCGAAATGCCGACTCGGAATGGTCCGGGGAAGTCAGGCTATTTGAACGTCGATATAAAATTTACAACCGAATGGGTGGCAAGGGATATAGGAGAGGTATTTGTCTCAAAATACATTTACTATGGCAAAGAATCGAACCCATTTTCGTTTTCGAAGCATAATTTTTTCACCGATAACAAGAATTGTCTGGTGCAGGTGATATGGGAGCCTTTCAATACTTATGATACTTTGACCGTTCAATCGATCTTTGATTCCCAAGTACGGTGCGTGCAATGTTTTAGTTCAGCGGACGTGGCGTCCGTCCTCCAGTTTGAAATACTACACAGGTATTCCGGATTTAACCCAGAGGCAAGTGATTCCCGCAGGTGTTATCGGGGGCCCATTCCTGAAACTGGGAGATACTTTATAGTGGCCGGTTGGTTCATACTTTCTTCCATCATGAAAAACCATTTCACGTGCAAGCTGCCAGGAGATATTTCAATCTCTGTTTCAGTGAATAACATTCTTCGGGAAACAATCCCTGTACTTGTAGAATTTGATGTCGATCCAGTCGGATGCCCCCTTAACAAGTACGGCCCGTTTTGTGACCAGAACTGCACCTGTGAGAACGGTGCCCGCTGCCATGGGCTGAACGGGGCCTGCAAGTGTCAGCCCGGATGGCAGGGTGTCGTCTGCGACATACCTCACAGTACAGTGGTCATCATCGCGACTCCTAGCGACACACGACAGATTTACATCACTGGCTCTGTAACGCTGTACTGCAAGGTTTTCCATCTGGCTGCTGACAGGATGATGTGGACATTTCCTAATAAAACGGAAAAGTGGCTGCAGGGCGCTCAGGAAGATCGTGTAAGGATCCACAACATACAGTCCGAACATAACGGTACCTACACCTGTACTGTGTTAACGGGAGATGGGGCGGTCATTAACGCAAGTTATGAGCTTCAGGCCGTCGCTTGTCCTCCCGGAAAAACGGGTGAATCGTGCGAAGAGGAGTGCGTCTGTAGCCATGGTGGCAGCTGTGACCGGTGGGCCGGCTGTGTGTGTCCGCCGGGATGGACAGGAACCACGTGTCAGACCTCCTGCCCAGTTGGCAGCTACGGACAGGGTTGCAGCAGGCGGTGTCGGTGTCAGCATGATGCCACCTGCTCCCCTACCGACGGGCGGTGTAACTGCACGGAGGGCTGGTTCGGCAGTAACTGCAGCAGGCCCTGCCCCGCAGGTCTGTACGGATGGAAATGTCGGCATGCTTGTGCCTGTAAGAACAACGCCACGTGTCACAACGTGGATGGAACCTGCGCCTGCGTGCCACCCTGGACTGGTACGCGGTGTGGCGACATCAAAACGGAAACATACACATTCCCGTTGTCTCTCCAGATTGCCATACCCCTCGTACTGACTCTGCTATTCGCTGCACTAGTATTGTTTATTGTCTATAAACGGAAAAAAGCTAGAAGAGCGGGACATGAAAACAGTCTAGAGGAGACCATGGTTGTACTGGAGCTGAGAAACATGGAAGAGGACCTGGCACAAACTTTGCAGCCCGGCTGGCTCAACCGGTGGGAGAGGAACGCCGACGATCTGACTCTGGACGAACTGATCGGGATGGGCGCGTCTGCACAGATCAGGAAAGGACGGCTTCGCACGGCTGACGCTGACGTCACGGTGGCGGTCAAGTCCGTCCGCATAGAGGACAGGCGGTGCTACCGAGCCTTCTGCCGGGAAGTCGCCGCGCTGATAGCCGTGCACGAAAACGGTGCGGAACAAAATGGCGGACATCCCAACATCGTCAAGCTCTTTGGGGTCGTCACGATGTCCACACCGAAGTGCATTCTCTTAGAATTCGCTGCCAAAGGCGAACTTTTGCTCATTCTAAAACAACCTCGGCAGAACCATCCTCTTGGCAGGTTTGTCCGCTATGCCATCCAGATATCTCGTGCCCTGGAGGAGCTCCGACGTCTGCGTATCGCTCACGGTGACGTGGCCGCCCGAAACGTCCTGGTCAGCGGCGATGACGTGGCCAAACTTGCTGACTTCGGTCTGGCCCATGACGTCTACACTGAGACTACCTACGTGCCCGCAGTAAATGACGACGTCGAAGAACTCCTGCCCCTGAAGTGGATGGCTCTGGAGTCGCTGGAGTCTCGCGAGTTCACGTGCGAGAGCGACACGTGGTCGTTCGGCGTGCTGCTGTGGGAGATCGCCGCCTTCGGGGAGGAGCCCAGCTACCAGCGCCAGCGCCATCTGAGTTGTCCCAAGTTGGTGGGGCTCCTGAGGCAGGGGGTCCGTCTGGACAGGCCGCCCGGATGTCCGGACAAGCTGTATGACGTCATGACGTCGTGTTGGCGGGAGGAGCCGTCGGCAAGACCAGAGCCGGCAGAACTGGAGCAGAGGCTGACGGAATGTGGCCAAGAGATGGACCCACTTGTGGCTCCGGATGATTAAATCCTGGCTTGAATAACGATGCAAAGTAGAACAGCTGATAAAACTTAAAAGGAACTATATCATTAATCCATTGTTATATGGGTGTGTGTGATTCATTTTATGCATTTCTAAACATTATTCTGTTCAGAAATATTATGGTCATGATCCATATGCCATTCATATTAGTTTCAGGTTTCTGCATGTGTGAGAATCATAGAGGTTCGCATTTAGTACGCATGTGTCACGGATGTTAGTATGTTTGACGCTGCTTTTTTTAATACATTTTTAAGATAGTTAAGCAGTCTTTTTATATTTTATAATAGATCAGTTACTATATATGCTGCCCAAGTATTTTAATATCTTAAGACAATATATCTTTACGTACAATGTTGACGAATGGTTCTATTTCTGTAATGTATTAGTCGTGGTTGAGGTTAAGTACGAAGTCTGGATATCTTCAAGTTGTTTCCCTTCGCTTTTTGTAAAAGACTCTTATATTTTCCACAACGCTGTTTGTCGTCTCTTCCTCGGTCATATGATAGTTCGCCGTGAGTTTTCGAGGTAAGTTACGACTGATTTTGACCATTTTAGGTGTTTTGATCAATAAACATTGGGTCAAAATAAATCGTGTGAGTGTTTGTTTGTTTGAACCTTTATCTATTCATGAAAGCTCAAATCGACCTGCATGCCGCTTTTCATTGAGGTCACGAGGGAAGAAGCAAGGGTCAGACAAAGTATATAACAGAGATACAATTACATCGTTTAGAGCCCTTATAAGCCCTTTAAGTTTATATACACAATTTTTACATACATACAAAGAAAGAAACTGCTACATGATTCAAGTCCGTGTCATCATGAGCGTGAACTTTTATCTGTATATACATGGTAGTTGAACTATGTACTATTGCAAGAATCTAACAACTAATCTGATCGAAAGTTCGAATACCTGATTCGGACGTTGGAACATTACTGTTGCAACGATTTTTTTTCGAGGGCAACAAATTTGTTCAACTTCTGGCGCATTTCGCATCAAAACAGTGGTTTTCTCAGGTAGGTATGACATAAATAAAATACAACACGGTGTATTCCGCATCACCCTCGGTCCCAGCCCTCCCGCGGGTCGGATCACCCTCCGGCCTTCGTGCGATCCGACCCGCGGTCGGGATGATACCTCGGGTGATACGGAATACACCGTGTTGTATTCTATATGTACAAGCTATTAAATACTTTAGAACGTTATGTCAAATAGCATTGTCTCGTTTAAGCAATGAGTTGTAAATGAATTGGCCTGCGCAGGTAGATATATGAACAGGACATCATAATAACATACTGAAGCTTTCTGTCTTGGCATGTGGTAGTACTGTATTGGACTTAACGATACAATACATTGTAATAACTTTTGACGGCAAACTAATGACGGGCCCATTGTTCTGTTCCAATTCCTCTGGCAGTCAGGTACAGAACTGGTCCTTATCGTTACGTGACGTCGTCACCAAAACGTTCAAATGTCAGCTGTGAAAAAATAATTCCTAGGAAAACATGAAGCAAGGCTTGGAAATCTTTAATCTAGTTCCATTTGCAAGTACAATAGGTTGACAAATTAGTCATACAGTATCAAAAGAGCAATCTAACCTTCATAAACAAGCCAGCCATGCAGTAGAGTCTAACTCGTATAAACCTTAAATATAATACTAACAGAACACATGTTAGGTCTGCATTAAGAGATCAGAAGAATCACATTATAATACCCGATTTCCGGCTCAATAAAAGCCACAAAATAACCCCTATCAGTATACATTAAGTCACCCCATTTCAAAGACGGGGAATACATTTCTGAACTAAGTTCTTAATTTATATAATTTGTAGCATTATAATTTATAAAGCGGCATATCTCCCTCAGCTATACCGAAGTTTCCTTCTCCATAACCAGAAGCGGCTGCATTTCCTGGCAACATTCCGTCAGCTTCTGCTCCAGTTCTGCCGGCTCTGGTCTTGCCGACGGCTCCTCCCGCCAACACGACTTCATGACGTCATACAGCTTTTCCGGACATCCGGGCGGCCTGTCCAGACGGACCCCCTGCCTCAGGAGCCCCACCAACTTGGGACAACTCAGTTGGCGCTGGCGCTGGTAGCTGGGCTCCTCCCCGAAGGCGGCGATCTCCCACAGCAGCACGCCGAACGACCACGTGTCGCTCTCGCACGTGAACTCGCGAGACTCCAGCGACTCCAGAGCCATCCACTTCAGGGGAAGGAGTTCGTCGGCGTCGTCATTGACTGAGGACACGTAGGTAGTCTCGGTGTAGACGTCATGGGCCAGACCGAAGTCAGCAAGTTTGGCGACGTCATCGCCGCTGACCAGGACGTTTCGAGCGGCCACGTCACCGTGAGCGATACGCAGACGTCGGAGCTCCTCCAGGGCACGGGATATCTGGACGGCATAGCGGACAAACCTGCCAAGACGGTTCTGCCGAGGTTGTTGTTTTAGAATGAGCAAAAGTTCACCTTTGGTAGCAAATTCCAAGAGAATGCACTTCGGTGTGGACGTCGTCACGACCCCAATGAGCTTGACGATGTTTGGATGTCCGGTATTTTCTTCCTGACTGTTTTCGTGCACGGCTATCAGCGCGGCGACTTCCCGGCAGAAGGCTCGGTAGCACCGCCTGTCCTCTATGCGGACGGACTTGACCGCCACCGTGACGTCAGCGGTGCGAAGCCGTCCTCTCCTGATCTGTGCGAACGCGCCCAGCACAGCACGAAAACGAATATTTAAGCATACTTTCCGAGATACTTAAATGTAGCCTAAAGGTGGGAAAATATTTCCGCAGAGTTTACGGTATCGTAAAGACCACGGAAACCATAGTTTTACATTTCCGTAACCTTTCCGTATTCGTTAAGGCAGATTAAATACATGTGATATCTTTACATAACCTTTAAGCATCCTTATATGTGCCGTATATGAAACGGGTATTGCTTATGTACAGAAAACATCTACAGGCTTTGAACCGACCATACGTTCACATACAATCAGTTGACCTTCGCCTTTTTTTTATTTTCGTAGTTCTCTAAGGTGGAAATTACCAATAGGAGATGATATCTTTTCATTGCCTTTCCTTACAATTGATCTCATTTACATACTCTTATTAGTATAGGTCTATGGAGACCTCCCCCTTTTATGTATAGGTGCAAAAAAAGATGTCAGAATGGTAGCGTTTATTTTTAAGAAGAGGCATTGCTTTTACCAAATGAAGAGTATTTTCCGCTCAATATACCACATGCGCCGTTCAATAAAGCAGCGGCTTCAAATGAATAGCTCCTGCTGTGTTTGCGTGTTAAGTTTAACCAAGAAAAGCAAATCTCCTGCGTGAAAGCTACATATAACAGATACAATCTTTCCGATGTCTTTCCGTTACATTTGAGCTGACTTAACATAAAAGGGGGGAGGTTTAAGCAAACCTCCCCCCTTTTATGTATAGGTGGAAAAAAGGTGTCGGAAAGGTAGCGTTAATCATTATTTGAAGAAGAGGCATTGCTTTTACCAAATTAAGAGTATTTTCCGTTCAATATACCACATGCGTCGTTCACTAAAGCAGCGGCTTCAAATGAATAGCTCCTGCTGTGTTTGCGTGTTAAGTTTAACCAAGACAAGCAAATCTCCTGTGTGAAAGCTACATATAACAGATACAATCTTTCCGATGTCTTTCCGTTACATTTGAGCTGACTTTACATAAAAGGGGGGAGGTTTAAGCAAACCTCCCCCCTTTTATGTATAGGTGGAAAAAAAGTGTCGGAAAGGTAGCGTTAATCATTATTTAAAGAAGAGGCATTGCTTTTACCAAATTAAGAGTATTTTCCGCTCAATATAGTACATGCGCCGTTCACTAAAGCAGCAGCTTCAAATGAATAGCTCTTGCTGTGTTAGCGTGTTAAGTTTAACAAAGAAAAGCAAATCTCGTCCTGTGTGAAAGCTACATATAAAAGATACAATCTTTCCGATGTCTTTCCGTTACATTTGAGCTGACTTTACATAAAAGGGGGGAGGTTTAAGCAAACCTCCCCCCTTTTATGTATAGGTGGAAAAAAGATGTCGGAAAGGTAGCGTTAATCATTATTTGAAGAAGAGGCATTATTTTCCGCTCAATATACCACATGCGCCCTCACTAACGCAGCGGCTTCGCCTGAATAGCCCCTGCTGTGTTAACGTGTTGAGTTTAACCAAGATAAGCACCATTTACTCTTTGTTAAAACTTACATATAGCAGATACAATTTTTGGAATGTATAGGTGCAAAAAAGATGTGGGAAAGGTAGCGTTAATTATTATTCTTAAAAGAGGCATTGCTTTTACCAAATTACGAGTATTTTCCGCTCAATATACCACATGCGTCGTTCACTAAAGTAGCGACTTCGCCTGAATAACTCATTCTGTGTTAGCGTGTTTGACGAAACCAGGAAAATCAAAATATCCTCATGGGTGAAACATAAATATAACATATGGTATCTTTCCAATGTCTTTACGTTACCATTGATCTCACTTTACACAAAAAGATGCTATGTACAGGTGCAAGAAAGATGTCGGAAAGGAAGCGTTTATTTTTTCCAGTAGTATCGTATGTTACCGATATCGTTCCGTTACCTTTGCCTTTGAGCTTACTTTTCAGAAAACTCTCTGAACTTTCTTTACAGAGGTGGAGATCGATAGTTACAGAAAAAGATGTTGGAGAGGTAGCGTTGAAAGCAAGGAAATTAAATATTTAACCCCCTTGTTGAAAGGAAACAACAGTCGCCGGGAGCACTGCGTACAGCCCCCGAAGATTGGTGGTCATAATTACGGCGTCATGCCGTACGGGAACGGTTCCCGTTCAGGGTAAGAGGACTGGTACTGGGCGGCCTGTCCAGTATGTCGCTCGTGGGTGGCTGTGCCTTGCAGCTTGGCATCCCGACGACATAGCGTCCTCACTACCGGTAACGTATCATGGGAATATAGCGGGTTTGCTGTTTATATAATTGTACAAAAAAACTTTCTTATCATCTGGAAGAACATTTATTATCTACAAGCAATAATCACGTTCTCCCAGAAAGGCGGGTATTTTCTAGTGTGGTAACAGTTGTGTTTAGCTTAACCTTGACTAAACAGCGTACAAAGGGGATGGTGTTTTTCAAATTCAAATTTATTCGCCGTCAACTATGAATAACGAACAACGCGGCACTGCTAATTGAATTTCTAATTAGCAGCTCCCAGAAGAGGCCAGTCATGTGATAGGGCGTTATCCAATGACAGACAAAGGTGGGTTTTTTAAACCTAACGAATATGCCATAATTTATAGAAGAAACCAGTTTGCAGGGCGTCTGTTTCGGGACAAGTCAAGAAGGAGCCTTGGACCCGTTTCAACACACGGATTATCGGCGTGGCTTTGCCGCAAATGGATTCCAACGGAAACTACAGGACGGAACGGACATAACCATAGGACACTCACGGCTTGTCGGAAACGGAGTACGTATGTTGGAGGGTCTTCAACGGGGCACAACTCAGGGTGAATTCAAGACTGTGTCGTCTTGACCAGCATAAGCTGGCGGAGACATGGAGTTCACGGCCTCTTCATCACAAAACAGTACCCGTCTTCGGGAATCTCAGCGGATTTTTTCTAATGTGATGGCCAGATGGAACTATGTTGCTTGAAATGACGTCTTTCCAGGCGTATCGCCCGACACTGGACTCCAAATTGTGGACTTAAATGTAGCGGAGATTCGTGCATGGATATTGTACACCGATTGTTCCCTCGGTCGACCAATCCAAGTCCACAATTAGAATCACAAGATAGTTTAGACGGCGAAGCCATAGATACCGGTGTAGGTATGATTCACACCAAATAAGACACGCATACCCGATGCAAAAGTTCCAATTTAAGCCACACAAAACACATAAAGGCTACCTAAAGATGCGGAAAGTTTTAAACTTACGCCGCCTTTACTAAAATAAATGACAACTATAGTCCAAGGAAAGATCACGGAAAGCGTTCGGATAAGTACGTTTCTGCACTTCTTCACGTGCCTTTCAGGGTGTGTAAACGACACATAAACGTGAGGAAATCGTGACGGAAATCGACTGTAAATGTGGTCAAAAGATCACGGAAAGGTCTTAAGAAACGCGTGCTTTCCGCCCGTATAGGTTACGAAAAACTGTCATTAACGACGCCTTTAAGCGTCTAATAGTTGTGGAAAGGCACGTGAAGGAGTGCCGAAACGTACATATAAGTGCATTAAAGGGAATCTTTACGTTCACGGATAGATGTCGTTATGTTGCGGAAAGGGTGCAGAAAGGTCTTAATAAACGCGTGCTTTCCGCCCGTATAGGTTACGAAAAACTGTCATTAACGACGCCTTTAAGCGTCTAATAGTTGCGGAAAGGCACGTGAAGGAGTGCCGAAACGCACTTTTAAGTGCCAACGTAAAGGTAACATTAAAGGGAACCTTTACGTTCACGGATAGATGTCGTTAAGTTGCGGAAAGGGTGCAGAAACGTCGCTTTTACGTTGAGTTTAAGCTTGCTTAAATACCAGATTTCGTGCTGTGCAGCCCGACCAGTTCGTCCAGAGTCAGATCGTCGGCGTTCCTCTCCCACTGGTTGAGCCAGCCGGGCTGCAAACTCTGTGCCAGGTCTTCTTCCATGTTTCTCAGCTCCAGTAGAACTCTGGTCTCCTCCATAGGCTCGTCTTGTGCCGCTTGTGTAGCCTTCTTTCGTTTGTAGAGTATCAACACTACTGGTGCAGTGACTAGCAGAGTCAGTACCAGGGGTATGGCAATCTGGAGTGACAACGGGAATGTGTTCGAGTCGGTTTCTATGACGTCACACCTCTTACCAGTCCAGGGCGGCACGCAGGCGCAGATCCCGTCCACGTTGTCACACTTGGCATTGTTCTTACAGGCACAAGCATGCCGACATTTCCATCCGTACAGACCTGCGGGGCAGGGCCTGCTGCAGTGTCTACCTAACCAGCCTTCCGTGCAGTTACACCGGCCGTCGGTAGGGGAGCAGGTGGCGTCATGCTGACACCGACACCGCCTGCTGCAACCCTGTCCGTAGGTGCCAACTGGGCAGGAGGTCTGACACGTGGTTCCTGTCCATCCCGGCGGACACACACAGCCGGCCCACCGGTCACAGCTGCCACCATGGCTACAGACGCACTCCTCTTCGCACGATTCACCCGTTTTTCCGGGAGGACAAGCGACGGCCTGAAGCTCATAACTTGCGTTAATGACCGCCCCGTCTTCCGTTAACACAGTACAGGTGTAGGTACCGTTATGTTCTGACTGTATGTTGTGGATCCTTACACGATCTTCCTGAGCGCCCTGCAGCCACTTTTCCGTTTTATTAGGAAATGTCCACATCATCCTGTCAGCAGCCAGATGGAAAACCTTGCAGTGCAGCGTCACAGAGCCGGAGATGTAAATCTGTCGCGTGTCGCTAGGGGTCACGATGATGGCCACTGTACTGTGAGGTATGTCGCAGACGACACCCTGCCATCCAGGCTGACACTTGCAGGCCCCGTTCAGCCCATGGCAGCGGGCACCGTTCTCACAGGTGCAGTTCTGGGCACACAACAGGCCGTACTTGTTAGGGGGACATCCGACTGGCTCGATATCAAATTCCAACAGGTTCACTTCAAATTGCGTTGCATCTTTATTGGCGATCACTGACATTTTATCAGGTAGTTTGCACCTGAAATGTTGGCGTTTGTTTCCAGTGACATCGACTGAAACGGTAACTATAAAGTGGCTATCAATTGCAGGTATAAATGGACGATCATCATCTAAAATATCACACAATGTGTGCCTTTTGCCGTCAAAGATCGTTGCTTCAATGACAGACTTGTCGTCCGGTTGTCCGTAACAATAGAGACACGTTACATTTCCCTCCCAGAGGCTCTGAATAGTTCTAATGTCTGCAGGATGCCCAGGGCCCCAGATCGCCTGTAACACACAATCACTGTTAACTGTGTCGTAAGACTTGGAGAATGTAGATGGTTGACGGATATCAACATATTGTGAGACAGAAATCACCCCCGTTTCCTTCTCCACGACCTCAATTGTCCATTTTATTTCAAAAGCCAGGCTGGACTTCCCCTTTTCTGTCCGCACTGGCATTTCGCACGTGTCGTTGTAAACAGGCGGGTATCCCTCCACGTCTTGGACTTGTATACCAACATGCAGCTGCTCGTGGTTTCCGGAGGACCCGGTGACATTTACCGAGAGGTTATAACTCGGATTGAGGCTATAATCCAACGGACGGGCCACTTGAATCACACAGTCTGTCACAAAGAAGCGCCCGTTCTTGTCTCCGGCGACAATTTCACATCTTACTTCCTTCCGACCTTCCCCTATGGCCGACCGAACACTGGTGACGGTTTCCCCCGCGTCAGCGTTCTCTGGGACGTTTGCTGACAACTGTAGCGTTCCCTGGACACTGTCGGAGACGACCAGGCAGGTCAAAAGGACAAAAAATCCGGTGTTTTTCTTCATATTGAATATTTTAGGCAGCGGATCTCGCCCGGAGGGATAGCCAAACTAGTAACAGAGCCTCTTTTCCGAACGAACCGGTTTTTCACAGTTGACAATGGAAACATCTGGTGATGACGTCACGTAGCAACTTCCGTACCCGACAGCCAAAACGGACCCGGAAACAGAACCGTCGGTCTGTCAATGGTTCCTTAATTTTGACCGATTTGTACATCTTAATTGGCCCGAGGAAGGCCTGGTTGAGACTGGTTTTTATGTAGCGACGTTAAACCTTACCAAAACACGCTTTCATGACGGGCCTTACACGTCATGATCAATTTTTTGACATCATTGTTATGTGTTGAAGAAAACCCCCTTTGTACATAGAGGAATGGTATGGCCCGGAGGGGTCAGTCAGTTGGGAGAAAAACAAGATACGTACATCTAATACATAAGACATCTAAGTTACGTCTCGAGACAAAGAGCTTGCAGGTTGGCCGAGAGAGGCTGTGAAGAATTAAACAAGTGCTTTTGAAAAAAAGCTGCCATTTTCGCCTCCACGAAAAGGAGTATTTAGTTGACCAGCACATGATGATAGCATCTCATATATTTTCAGATTCGAGAAACATTATGAAGTTACGGTCGTCATTTGACAGGTGCGTCAGCAAGACTTATTATAACACACGTTACATATATTAAATGAACGTTAAAAAAATAACAACGCCGGTTTTCTATGTCCTGATTGCAAGAGCAATAGTTTTAGAAAGATCAACAGGAACCAAAAATAGAAAAAATGGCTTATGATGATGATTTGATTTGATTTATTTGCACATAAAAGTAAGTACAGAAAGTAAAGTCAAACTAGAGTTCCACGACCCCATACCTTCGCCAAATAAGCCTACCTTTCTTTACAACTGCTGTATTAATTGTGTTTGTCATTGATTATGCAAATAAGGTTCTCATTTGCATGAATTACATCAGCTGATCATCTATTCCACCAGACAGCAGACGTACACAATCCAGAAGAAAGAAGAAGAAAGAAGACTTTTATCGCATTTTCTGCTAAATTATGCAAATGAGATCCTCATTTGCATAATTGATATTGAACGATGTTCACCTGTACATAACTTCCAAATGCTACAAGTAAAAATTTCCTGTTATTTACCACAATGAAATAATAGCATTTTCTCATTAATTATGCAAATTAGGTCTTAATTTTGCATAATATACATCAATCAATATTCCTGTCCTTCTCAGTTACAAATGTTACATGTTGCAATGGTCCCATAATGGAACTGAGCGCATTTACCAAATTTCCTAATTAATTATGCAAATTAGATGCAAATTTGCATAATTGTTATGTCATTATATGTAGCATAACTTCAGACATCTACATACCAAAAATCATAACAATCCGTTAATCCTTTCTTGAGTTATTCCCTTTTAAAGTCTGACACTAAACCTGCCCTGCAGTTCCAAAACAAGCCGCTAGGGTGCCCACACCTATATCACTTACTCTCGACATCAAGAGCTATCCACCACTTAAAAATCATTGCCGCAGCATGTCCAGAACTCGAGATATCAAACCAGGAAGTTCCGCTGCAGTACCGTAACAGGCCGCTAGGAGGCCCAGAATCTAATCGTTTTTAGCTCTCAACAAGACCTACCCACATACTGAATATCAATACAATCCATCCAGGCGTTCTTGACTTATGGTGGTCTTCTACAGACATAGAAACATACACACATACACACATACACACGCTACCCAAAATATAACCTTCTTGGCGAAGGTAAAAATAATATATAAATACTGTGCGGGAGAGAGGGAGAAATCAAATAAGCCGTCCTCCTATCAAATACTAAACACGATTCAATGAAATAATGGAAATAGGAAACAAATGATAGCAAATCATAGATAAGTAACAATTCAATGATTAACGACAAGGAAATATAGCAACTATTGTAACATGAAAGAAAGTAATCTAATAGGATAATGACAAATCAAATGCTACACGATAACAAATCATAGATGCATAGCACATTATTGAAAAACAAGGAAATGTAGCAATTTAAGTGCCCTGAATGAAAATATGTTAAATATTTGGCCTTCACTTAGGAGCTGGGAGATGAGACAAAGTAGTTTTTGATGTTGCACTTAAAACGTATCATGGACGAAAAACTTTTCAGGTGGAGGGGAAGATTGATCCAGTTGGCTACACATTAAGATCGAACACTCATAGGGGCTAGTTATAGCCTGGGTACCATTCGGAAAACAGTTTGGGAACGCGGACCATCTTAACGTATGGAATCGTCCAAATTTTGGACGAGGGCGCTGATTGGTCCCCAAATATGAGCGAATTATGGAATGGGTTCAAGCGCTCGTTCGAACTGGCGTTCCAACACCAGACAAGCCCTCTGTCTGCTTGCAGGAGGGCCTGATGTGATCGAACGAGCGCTCTAGAACCTATTCCTTGATTCGCTCATTAACTGATTTTACCACCAAACGGTTTGAATGTGTAAGTCTCCAGACGGATAGCAGAAGCGAACATAGGAGCGAACTTCTATCCGGATGGTACCCAGGATAGGCTAGTATGGTTCTTACTGGTGGAATATGTAAATGACCACTTTGCCGATTTTTCTAATAGTGGAGTCGTGAGTTCAGATTTAGAAAGCCATCAAATGTGTCTGGAAGAGAGTTATAAAAAAAATGCATTGTAAAAAGGGTGAGCTGAAGTTTATTTCTATCAAAAATGTTCAAAATACTAAGCTTAGTAAATATAGTGGCGCTGAATGGGCGACGAAATAGGAACCAGTTGCGGTACGAACAAATCTTTTCTGGGGTAGTACTAGGGGCTGTAGTGTAGTTTTGTATGCCGAGCGCCTGTTGTTTGAGTACAGGAGGTAATGTTGTCTCGCGGGGGAAGTGCTAGTAGGGCTGGGTCAAAAGAACAAGAGAGTTCTACAGTGTACTACGCGTAGGTCTCCTTTACTGTTGCAGGTGGGATTGTAGACGATATATTCTTTTCACTCAATGTATATAAAACTCTACAATCTATGTCTTTAAAGCAGAGCATGTAATAGACTTGATATGCACGGTAACACAGCACTTAGAAAACATGTTTCTTCAACTTTCAAGCAAAGCACTATTGGATAAAAAAATCATAGTTAACAGTACCTAGTTTAGGTCGGCCTTTAGAAGCCCAATCATACAGCAGATTGCCTTACATTATTGAATTCTGTTGGACAGTAACAAAGAAATATTTATTCATCATCATCATCATTAAGCATATTATCTGGACTAAGTTCTTCTATCTGGATTCGTCAGTTACAGACTCATGCTATGTAATATTACATGGCTGCGCATTTCCTTCAGCTAAACTAAGGTTTCCTTCTCCACAAAAAGAAGTGCGTCCATTTCGTGGCCACATTCCTTCAGCTTCTGCTCCAGTTCTGCCGGCTCTGGTCTTGCCGACGGCTCCTCCCGCCAACACGACTTCATGACGTCATACAGCTTGTCCGGACATCCGGGCGGCCTGTCCAGACGGACCCCCTGCCTCAGGAGCCCCACCAACTTGGGACAACTCAGTTGGCGCTGGCGCTGGTAGCTGGGCTCCTCCCCGAAGGCGGCGATCTCCCACAGCAGCACGCCGAACGACCACGTGTCGCTCTCGCACGTGAACTCGCGAGACTCCAGCGACTCCAGAGCCATCCACTTCAGGGGCAGGAGTTCGTCGACGTCGTCATTGACTGCGGACACGTAGGTAGTCTCTGTGTAGACGTCATGGGCCAGACCGAAGTCAGCAAGTTTGGCCACGTCATCGCCACTGACCAGGACGTTTCGGGCGGCCACGTCACCGTGAGCGATACGAAGACGTCGGAGCTCGTCCAGGGCACGGGATATCTGGACGGCATAGCGGACAAACCTGCCAAGAGGACGGTTCTGCCGAGGTTGTTTTAGAATGAGCAAAAGTTCACCTTTGGCAGCAAATTCCAAGAGAATACACTTCGGTGTGGACGTCGTGACGACTCCACAGAGCTTGACTATGTTGGGATGTCCGCCATTTTCTTCCTCACTGTTTTCGTGCACGGCTATCAGCGCGGCGACTTCCCGGCAGAAGGCTCGGTAGCACCGCCTGTCCTCCATGCGGACGGACTTGACCGCCACCGTGACGTCAGCGTCAGCTGTGTGAAGTCGTCCTCTCCTGATCTGTGCGAACGCGCCCAGCCCGACCAGTTCGTCCAGAGTCAGATCGTCGGCGTTCCTCTCCCACCGGTTGAGCCAGCCGGGCTGCAAACTCTGTGCAAGGTCATCTTCCATGCTTCTCAGCTCTAGAAGAACTCTGGTTTCCTCTAAAGGCTCTTCTTGTGCCGCATGTTTAGCCTTCTTCCGTTTATAGACTATAAACAATACTAGTGCGGCGACTAGCAGAGTCAGTACCAGGGGTATGGAAATCTGGAGAGACAACGGGAATGTGTATGTGTCCGTTTTTATGACGTCACACAACTTACCAATCCAGGGCGGCACGCAGGCGCAGGTCCCGTCAATGTTGTGACATGTGGCGTTGTTCTTACAGGCACAAACATGCCGACATCTCCATCCGTACAGACCTGCGGGGCAGGGCCTGCTGCAGTTACTGCCGAACCAGCCCTCCGTGCAGTTACACCGGCCGTCGGTAGGGGAGCAGGTGGCGTCATGCTGACACCGACACCGCCTGCTGCAACCCTGTCCGTAGCTGCCAACTGGGCAGGAGGTCTGACACGTGGTTCCTGTCCATCCCGGCGGACACACACAGCCGGCCCACCGGTCACAGCTGCCACCATGGCTACAGACGCACTCCTCTTCGCACGAATCATCCGTTTTTCCGGGAGGACAAGCGACGGCCTGAAGCTCATAACTTGCGTCAATGACAGCTCCGTCTCCCGTTAACACAGTACAGGTGTAGGTACCGTTGTGTTCGGACTGTATGTTGTGGATCCTTACACGATCTTCCTGAGCGCCCTGCAGACACTTTTCCGTTTTATTAGGAAATGTCCACATTATCCTGTCAGCAGCCAGATGGAAAACCTTGCAGCACAGCGTTACAGAGCCAGTGATGTAAATCTGTCGTGTGTCGCTAGGAGTCGCGATGATGACCACTGTACTGTGAGGTATGTCGCAGACAACACCCTGCCATCCAGGCTGACACTTGCAGGCCCCGTTCAGCCCATGGCAGCGGGCACCGTTCTCACAGGTGCAGTTCTGGTCACAAAACACGCCGTACTTGTTAGAGGGACAGCCGACTGGCTCGACATCAAATTCCAATAGGTTCACTTCAAATTGTGTTGCATCTCTATTGGCGATCACTGACATTTTATCAGGTAGTTCGCACCTGAAATGTTGGCGTTCGTTCCCAGTGATCATGACATCGACTGAACTGGCAACTATAAAGTGTCTATCAATTGTAGGTGTAAATAGATAATCATAATCTACTATACCACACTTGGTGCGTCTATAGCCATCAAAGATCACTACTACGAGTACAGACTCGTGGTACGGTTGGCTGTAACAATAGAGGCACGTTATATTTCTCAGCCAGAGACTCTGAACAGTTCTAACGTCTGCAGGATGCCCAGGGCCCCAGATCGCCTGTAACTCACAATCACTGTTACCTGTGATGTAAAACTCGGAGAATGAAGATGGTTTAGATTTACGACGGATATCAACATATTCTGAGACAGAGATCACCCCAATTTCCTTCTCCACGGCCTCAATTTTCCATTTTATATCAAAGACCAGGCCCGACTTCCCCTTTGCTGTCCGCACTGGCATTTCGCACGTGTCGTTGTAAACAGGCGGGTATCCCTCCACGTCTTGGACTTGTACTTCAACATACAGCTGCTCGGGGTTTCCGGAGGACCCGGTGACGTTTACCGTGAGGTTATAGCTCGGGTCGACGCCGTAATCCAACGGACGGGCCACTTGGATCACGCAGTTGGTCACAAGGAAGCGTCCGTTTTTGTCTCCGGCGACAATTTCGCATCTTACGTCCTCCCGACCTTCCCTTATGGCCGACCGAGCACTAGTGACGGTTTCCCCCGCGTGAGCGTTTTCTGGGACGTTCGCTGACAACTGTAGCGTTCCCAGCTGGACATAACCTGTCACTAGGTTGATCAGGAGGACGAAAAGTGCCCCGTGTGGAGGCATACTGAATGTTTCAGACACGTTAAAGGTACCAATATTCTCTCTTTTAAGTCAGTATGTACTGGTGAATGAAACTCAGGTATAATTACAAGTTCCTGATTTGAACAGGTGCGTTTTCGTGAGTAACCATACCGTATATAACATGAATAGTATGTCATCAAGGGTAGGATCAAATTCTCAACAGTGAAAGCAACCATGTCTTTAGCTCCTGAAACATGATCCCCTTCTTCCCGTGGCAGTGCCTTGATGTGATCAACTCTGGATTCCCCGTAACAGTTCAAACGGCTATATATAAAGGAACCTAAAGATTTTACGTCTGTGAGCTATGTACGATCAACTGTAACATATATGCCATGTCCATGCGTGTGATCCACAGGCAGACCATTGGGACCTCCAAGCAGTCAACATCAGCTGGAAGGATGTGAGGAGGATGGCTGCTGACAGAGCCTGCTGGGCCCACCTGACTGCCTCATGTGTCGGACGACACGGAAGCCCCTAAGTCTAAGTCATGGGTGACCATGGGTATGTTGGCCTGAAATGTTACAGGGCCTGTAACATACGCCACACATGCATCGGCATATTGACCTGTCTATACAAGTAGTGCTTGAAACGTGATCCTTTTCCCTGTTTAACGCAGGGTCTGTTTCCTCTCGAAGTTGGTCTATCACTTCCACTTCACTATCGCTTCCTAAAGTTACTATAAACAAATAATAACCTTCTTCAGTTACCGTACACAATTACACACGGATAGTAAGCTGGCGAAGTGAGGGTCAAGTTCTCAATATTACAAAGACATCTGTATTTGGTTTCCGAATCTCTTTCTCTTGTGGCAGTAGCTTTCACAGCACGAAAACGAATATTTAAGCATACTTTCCGAGATACTTAAATGTAGCCTAAAGGTGGGAAAATATTTCCGCAGAGTTTACGGTATCGTAAAGACCACGGAAACCATGGTTTTACATTTCCGTAACCTTTCCGTATTCGTTAAGGCAGATTAAATACATGTAATATCTTTACATAACCTTTAAGCATCCTTATATGTGCCGTATATGAAACGGGTATTGCTTATGTACAGAAAACATTTGGAATTTACCAATAGGAGATGATATACTTTCATTGCCCTTCCGTTACAATTGATCTCATTTACATACTCTTATTAGTATAGGTCTATGGAGACCTCCCCCTTTTATGTATAGGTGCAAAAAAAAATGTCAGAATGGTAGCGTTTATTTTTAAGAAGAGGCATTGCTTTTACCAAATTAAGAGTATTTTCCGCTCAATATACCACATGCGCCGTTCAATAAAGCAGCGGCTTCAAATGAATAGCTCCTGCTGTGTTTGCGTGTTAAGTTTAACCAAGAAAGGAAAATCTCCTCCTGTGTGAAAGTTACATATAACAGATACAATCTTTCCGATGTCTTTCCGTTACATTTGAGCTGACTTTACATAAAAGGGGGGAGGTTTAAGCAAACCTCCCCCCTTTTATGTATAGGTGGAAAAAAGGTGTCGGAAAGGTAGCGTTAATCATTACTTGAAGAAGAGGCATTGCTTTTACCAAATTAAGAGTATTTTCCGCTCAATATACCACATGCGTCGTTCACTAAAGCAGCGGCTTCAAATGAATAGCTCTTGCTGTGTTTGCGTGTTAAGTTTAACCAAGAAAAGTAAATATCCTGTGTGAAAGCTACATATAACAGATACAATCTTTCCGATATCTTTCCGTTACATTTGAGCTGACTTTACATAAAAGGGGGGAGGTTTAAGCAAACCTCCCCCCTTTTATGTATAGGTGGAAAAAAGGTGTCGGAAAGGTAGCGTTAATCATTACTTGAAGAAGAGGCATTGCTTTTACCAAATTAAGAGTATTTTCCGCTCAATATAGTACATGCGCCGTCCACTAAAGCAGCAGCTTCAAATGAATAGCTCTTGCTGTGTTAAGTTTAGCAAAGAAAAGCAAATCTCGTCCTGTGTGAAAGCTACATATAAAAGATACAATCTTTCCGATGTCTTTCCGTTACATTTGAGCTGACTTTACATAAAAGGGGGGAGGTTTAAGCAAACCTCCCCCCTTTTATGTATAGGTGGAAAAAAGATGTCGGAAAGGTAGCGTTAATCATTATTTGAAGAAGAGGCATTATTTTCCGCTCAATATACCACATGCGCCCTTACTAACGCAGCGGCTTCGCCTGAATAGCCCCTGCTGTGTTAACGTGTTGAGTTTAACGAAGATAAGCAACATTTACTCTTGGTTAAAACTTACATATAGCAGATACAATTTTTGGAATGTATAGGTGCAAAAAAGATGTCGGAAAGGTAGCGTTAATTATTATTCTTAAAAGAGGCATTGCTTTTACCACATTACGAGTATTTTCCGCTCAATATACCACATGCGCCGTTCACTAAAGTAGCGACTTCGCCTGAATAACTCATTCTGTGTTAGCGTGTTTGACGAAACCAGGAAAATCAAAATATCCTCATGGGTGAAACATAAATATAACATATGGTATCTTTCCAATGTCTTTACGTTACCATTGAGCTCACTTTACACAAAAAGATGCTATGTACAGGTGCAAGAAAGATGTCGGAAAGGTAGCGTTTATTTTTTCCAGTAGTATCGTATGTTGCCGATATCGTTCCGTTACCTTTGCCTTTCAGCTTACTTTTCAGAAAACTATCTGAACTTTCTTTACAGAGGTGGAGATCGATAGTTACAGAAAAAGATGTTGGAGAGGTAGCGTTGAAAGCAAGGAAATTAAATATTTAACCTCCTTGTTGAAAGGAAACAACAGTCGCCGGGAGCACTGCGTACATGCCCCCGAAGATTGGTGGTCATAATTACAGCGTGTTCCCGTTCAGGGTAAGAGGACTAGTACTGGGCGGCCTGTCCAGTATGTCGCTCGCGGGTGGCTGTGCCTTGCAGCTTGGCATCCCGACGACATAGCGTCCTCACTACCCGGTAACGTATCATGGGAATATAGCGGGTTTGCTGTTTATATAATTGTACAAAGAAACTTTCTTATCATCTGGAAGAACATTTATTATCTACAAGCAATAATCACGTTCTCCCAGAAAGGCGGGTATTTTCTAGTGTGGTAACAGTTGTGTTTAGCTTAACCTTGGCTAAACAGCGTACAAAGGGGATGGTGTTTTTCAAATTCAAATTTATTCGCCGTCAACTATGAATAACGAACAACGCGGCATTGAATTTCTAATTAGCAGCTCCCAGAAGAGGCCAGTCATGTGATAGGGCGTTATCCAATGACAGACAAAGGTGGGTTTTTTAAACCTAACGAATATGCCATAATTTATAGAAGAAACCAGTTTGCAGGGCGTCTGTTTCGGGACAAGTCAAGAAGGAGCCTTGGACCCGTTTCAACACACGGATTATCGGCGTGGCTTTGCCGCAAATGGATTCCAACGGAACTACAGGACGGAACGAACATAACCATAGGACACTCACGGCTTGCCGGAAACGGAGTACGTATGTTGGAGAGTCTTCAACGGGGCACAACTCAGGGTGAATTCAAGACTGTGTCGTCTTGACCAGCATAAGCTGGCGGAGACATGGAGAGCACGGCCTGTTCATCACAAAACAGTACCCGTCTTCGGGAATCTCAGCGGATTTTCCCTAATGTGATGGCCAGATGGAACTATGTTGCTTGAAATGACGTCTTTCCAGGCGTATCGCCCAACCACAGCACGAAAACAACTTTTTAAGCAAAGTTTCAGAGATACGTATAAAGCCCTTAAAGTCGGAGAAATATTTCAGCAGATTTTAAGATCTATCAAAGGCATCGGAAACATACATTTGGCATTAACGGACGATTTCAGCGTTTGTAAATCTAACTTAATCTGTTGTGTTTCTTTGCGTGAATTTTACATGTATTTTAGTATGCCGAAAAGACAACTTAAATGTCTCAAAAATATTTTCTGTCAAAACGGACAAATACCGTTTCTCTAGATCTGTTACAAAATACATGTTAACCGGCTAAGTCAAATGTAATAATCCTTTGTCTGGTGTTAGATAAAACATTGCGTCATCTGTTTTATAACAGTGGCAAGCAAGATTTACAGTCAAAACTGAAAATTATTGCGCTTTCTGGTACAAAATGTTATGTTTATACCTCAGCAAATACAAATACAATACAATACAAAGTCAAATACAATAATCTTCTGTGTTTTTTAGCTATTCGGAAAGCGTTTGATGTATTCAAACTTTCTGTGCACAAGGTTTAATTCGAACAGGGGAGAACCTCTCACGGTTAGCTTATATGCGCTATTTTACGTTATATGAAATGTTGCGGATACCATGGTCAATATTGACCGAAGGATGCCATATATATAATTTTTTTCGAACCGTCATTTACGCAAAGAAGGGAAGACCTCCCCCGTTAATATATTTGCCAAGACGTATATGAAATGTTGCGTATTTCATTTGAACATACGACATGTTTATTCTTTGAATCCGCGCAGTTTAAGCGAACTAGGGGAGACCTCCCCCGTTTAGCTTATATGTTGCCAAAACGTATATGAAATGTTGCGTATTTCTTTTGAACATACGACATGTTTAATCTTTGAATCCGCGCAGTTCAAGCGAACTAGGGGAGACCTCCCTTGTTTAGCTTATATGCTGCCAAAACGTATATGAAATGTTTCGTATTTCTGTAAAACATACAACAAGTTTAATCTTTGAATCCTCGGGAGACCACCCCCGTTTAGCTTATATGTTGTCAAGACGTATATGAAATGTTGCGTATTTCTGTAAAACATACAACATGTTTAATCTTTGAATCCGCGCAGTTTAAGCGAACTAGGGGAGACCTCCCCCGTTTAGCTTATATGCTGCCAAAACGTATATGAAATGTTGCGTATTTCTGTTGAACATACGACATGTTTAATCTTTGAATCCGCGCAGTTTAAGCGAACTAGGGGAGACCTCCCCCGTTTAGCTTATATGTTGCCAAAACTTGACGTATATGAAATGTTGCGTATTTCTGTAAAACATACGACATGTTTAATCTTTGAATCCGCGCAGTTTAAGCGAACTAGGGGAGACCTCCCTTGTTTAGCTTATATGTTGCCAAGACGTATATGAAATGTTGCCTATTTCTGTTGAACATACGACATGTTAAATCTTTAAATCCGCGCAGTTTAAGCGAACTAGGGGAGACCTCCCCCGTTTAGCTTTTATGTTGTCAAGACGTATATGAAATGTTGCGTATTTCTGTAAAACATACAACATGTTTAATCTTTGAATCCGCGCGGTTTAAGCGAACTAGGGGAGACCTCCTCCGTTTAGCTTATATGCTGCCAAAACGTAAATGAAATGTTGCGTATTTCTGTTGAACATACGACATGGTTAATCTTTGAATCCGCGCAGTTTAAGCGAACTAGGGGAGACCTCCCCCGTTTACTTTATATGTTGCCAAGACGTATATGAAATGTTGCGTATTTCTGTTGAACATACGACATGTTTAATCTTTGAATCCGCGCAGTTTAAGCGAACTAGGGGAGACCTCCCCCGTTTAGCTTATATGTTGCCAAGACGTATATGAAATGTTGCCTATTTCTGTAAAACATACGACATGTTTAATCTTTGAATCCGCGCAGTTTAAGCGAACTAGGGGAGACCTCCCTTGTTTAGCTTATATGTTGCCAAGACGTATATGAAATGTTGCCTATTTCTGTTGAACATACGACATGTTAAATCTTTAAATCCGCGCAGTTTAAGCGAACTAGGGGAGACCTCCCCCGTTTAGCTTTTATGTTGTCAAGACGTATATGAAATGTTGCGTATTTCTGTAAAACATACAACATGTTTAATCTTTGAATCCGCGCAGTTTAAGCGAACTAGGGGAGACCTCCTCCGTTTAGCTTATATGCTGCCAAAACGTAAATGAAATGTTGCGTATTTCTGTTGAACATACGACATGGTTAATCTTTGAATCCGCGCAGTTTAAGCGAACTAGGGGAGACCTCCCCCGTTTACTTTATATGTTGCCAAGACGTATATGAAATGTTGCGTATTTCTGTTGAACATACGACATGTTTAATCTTTGAATCCGCGTAGCTTAAGCAAACTTGGGGGCACTACTCCCGTTTTATCTATTGGCTAATACCATCTCAAAGGTTTTATGAAACGTTGCCTTTTTCTGCTGAACATACGGCATGTTTGAAGCGCAGTTTCTGCGAACAGGAGGAGACCCTTTCCTTTTTATTTTATACCGCATATATGTTCTGAAATTCCAGGGTCTAAATCAGGGCGAGGCCGCCTGTTTTCTTTGTGGCAAGTTGACACTCGAGCTAAGAGACGGTAGAAATCCCGACTACTGCTATGAATATCTCCGCGACTCAACCTCTGCTTGAAGAATAAGGATGTAGTAGGTATAGCGTTTTGTGCAGTGAGTTGTGTTTTCTCTATAAAACGGCAAGCAGTTCTTACTACAGGTAAATGTACGAAATATGTTTATTTCTTTATCTACAAGCAAGCGTCGAGAAAGAACAGTTTGTGCACACAGGCGGTGTCTTCTCGAGCTCGTGTTGCTCGTGTTTGTTTGGGTTAATTATGGTGATATGCGTGGGCAGGCAAGATGTAAAGTTATTCAGCGTTATTTCGTACTCGCCATGGGGCGCACGCCTCCGTCCGTCCAAGGAGGTTGAACTTCCTTGGTCCGTCTGTGGCACAGCTGTGTCATGTGATAGGATGTATCCAATGGCAGAAAAGAGTGGGGGGTTCAAATTTACGGGCCATACGTACGACAAGGAGCGGTTATTTTCCAGGCGTTCAAGAGAAGTATTGAAGAAAGTTTGGGCCTGTTCTAGCCCGCAAGTTGTGGCCGCGACACCGCTTTTACCGCCTAGGACCCCCGGTGACGGAATTTGACTCAAAGATACGAGGTGGCTATCATTCTGTAAAAGCTGTTGTTGTTGGAAATCGACACAGAATGGAAATCACGGCCCTTGTACCATCCGGATTAATAGAAGCCGAGACTGCAAGCTGAACATGTTTCGCGTTCACAGAATCCAGGACCATCCAACAGCACGAGTCATATCGGCCACTACTCTAGATCTTACCGGATTCTTATTCCTGTGGTGACCAGATGGAACTGTACATGTGTGCTCTTTTTAACTTACGCCGAGACGCTTCACCCGACACTGGAAATGGGACTGTGGACTGCTGCACGGAATTGCGCAACCGTTGTGATTGTTTCAACTGCCGACTACATCAGAATGAAAGGCCACAAATACTTAGTAGGCTGTAGGTTTTCTTTACTTTTCCATGTAGTATTTTCTCGTAATTCAATAAAATTTCAAAGTTTCATCCATTGCATTTTCTTGCTTTGAAATGTGCTAATGATTATTCTCCTAAAATGGCACTTATCCACACGTTATAATCAACTTAATGCACACGTATATGAGACGTACAGAGGGAACTTTAAACATGCCTTAAGGGTGTTTTAGTACGTATTTATGACAACTTTAAGCTGCTAAAAAGAAAAATATAGACACATTAAATCCTCTTAATTCACACGTATATGAGACGTAAATAGGCTTTAGATCAAATATACGTGAAGTTTAAACATGTCTTAAGGGCGTTTTAATAAGTATTTATGGCAAATTTAAGCTGCTGAAAAGGCACCTAAACACACGTTATAATCCACTTAATGCACACGTATATGAGACGTAAACAGGCTTTAGATCAAATAAACGTGAAGTTTAAACAAGTCTTAAGGGCGTTATAATAGGTATTTATGGCAAATTTAAGCTGCTGAAAAGGCACCTAAACACACGTTATAATCCACTTAATGCACACGTATATGAGACGTAAATAGGCTTTAGATCAAATATACGTGAAGTTTAAACATGTCTTAAGGGCGTTTTAATAGATATTTATGGCAAATTTAAGCTGCTGAAAAGGCGCCTAAACACACGTTATAATCCTCTTAATGCACACGTATATGAGACGTAAAGAGGCTTTAGATCAAATAAACGTGAAGTTTAAACATGTCTTAAGGGCGTTTTAATAAGTATTTATGGCAACTTTAAGCTGCTGAAAAGGCACTAAAACACACGTTATAATCCACTTAATGCAATTGTATATGAGACGTAAAGAGGCTTTAGATCAAATAAACGTGAACTTTAAACAAGTTTTAAGGGGTTTTTAAAAATCATTTACGACATCTTTAAGCTGCTTAAAGACAACGGGAAAACCGGAAAATAAGGACTAACACGGACCTACAAAAAGACCACTTAAAGGCAATATTTACGTACTCGTATAAGTGGTGTATAGATCCGTAAAGGAGGAAAATACGTCAACATTACGCATGGTTTCAGCATCCTTAAATACCGTTTTTCGTGCCGTGTTTATTTAGTGACTAGTTCATTGTCCCAGACATAACATTGCACTATATTTAACACCCACATTGAATCATGACTGAATTTCAGAATGTTTACATTGTTTGTGTGCTATTTTTTGTAAGGTAGACGTTTGTAAGGTGATAGTGATAGCATACATACTAGTGTGTGATATAATTCTTCTATGAAATCTGACCCCCTATACTGTACATTACAGAGCCTGTGACATCTGTGACATGCTCACGGCCAGGGTTGTAGCCAGCCTGAAATCATTTTCAGTCCCCTTGATTTTGAATCGGAATCCTATCGAGCACCGAAGGCATGGTGTGACGTTGCCCATCATTTCTAGTGGGTCTGGGTCCCAGAAAATTTTGAAATCTAGACCCTCTGAAACACTATTTCCTGCATTTTGAGGTGCAAATTTTGCTTGTAGACTAAGCTGTTCAATAGCATCTGTTTTGGTGAAGTAGAACACATGGGTTTCAGTTTTTTTATATCTTTACATCAATTTTTGTCTGTCCCAGGGGACGGAATGGGGAAAACTTTTTTCAGTCCCAAGCTGCAAAATTCCTTCAAAGGACTGAAGGACAGGTGCTGGCTACAACCCTGCTCACGGCCCACGGTCTGTTGTGTTTGAGTCCTAATCCCTTATCCTGTGTCACAATTGGCTTCTTTGTTTTTGCACTTGAGTATAAAGTGAATACTATACTGGGAATGCCTTTGCCTACTTGAATTGTGTGCAAAATATGTGATGCTGTAGTCTGCATACGATTCAATTTATATTAGTATTTGCAGGTTAGTGTGCTGTATTTCTATTGGTGTTATTTCATTATGTCATATGTGAAATTTGATGAGGAAAAACGAAACAAAAAGACAAAACAGTTGTTTTTAAGCTTGTAAGAAAACATAACCATTGATCTGAAAGTGGATTGTGAACAACTCTAACATAACTTTGCAACAAGGAATCGTCTGATCAACTGTTAGTATCTCCCCACATAAACAACAAAACTTAAACCCGTCTATGACGCCTATTTAAGAGATGGTCGCAGTAGACAGGTAACCTCTATGTAGACAGGGTTCTTAAATCTTTAACTATCTAAACTGTAACTTCCAACAGTTAAAATAGTTCAAGAATGACTATTTCCAACACAGATGAACTTTCAAGTTAGGGTTCTTAATGTTTGAGTCAATGGAAGAATAACCTAGGTGACCACCAATTGCAAAAGTCAATATAGTGACAGAGTGGTGCTTACTAGCCTGATTAAATCTCGCTTATAGCAGCCCGCCCAACATCCATTGGCCTCTCGTGGGGAGGGGCCAGTTACAGCTCCGGGCAGCAGAGTTTGTGTCACACAGAACAGGTGCTTACAACGTGGAGTTCAACAGCACAGGTTTGACCAACAGCACCTCCAATAACTTACAAACAACAGAAGACAAACATGACCTTTTGCCGTGACGCATGGCAAAAGAAGAGAAAAAAACATAACATCAACTTTGTTGTTTATATACTCTCTTTATATACAAACATCTAAAAACTGATATGATGTCAACTTCCTTCAAACAGGTCCTGTAAGTCTACCCCGTCATTGTAGTGTTCCTGGTCCTGAGCACCACACGTGTCTGGCTTCGTCTCACGCTGCTGTTTTCTACATTCTTCCTGGTGTTTATCTTTCCTGTGCTGGACATCACGAGACTGTGCAGAGTCAGTCTGCTGAGAGAGTAAATCTCTCAGGTTGACAAAGAATCTGAAAGAAAAAGCAGAGACTACTAGAAAAACACTATAACATTTACAAGTATGTACCTTCACGTGGTTCATCCTATTAAACTACTGCTCTGTTAAAGTTTACTCAAACACATATACATGTATGTAGTGACCAGCCCCTCCAGCACAGTCTAACGCTACATTAAGTAATTGAACACCACAAGAGTCTAGTAGTACTACATTCTACTTTGTGACAGTAGTCATGGTGACAGTAGTCATGGTGATAGTAGTCATGGTGACAGTAGTCATGGTGACAGTAGTCATGGTGACATTAGTCTGGTTCAGGCCATTAACCTTATTTGTTTGCAGGAGACAGAGCAAAAACAATGTTTTTCTTCTGTGTAGAAAAACATAATTAAAAACTTGATCCTCGTCCCATTTTTACAGAAAAGTTGATGGTTGCCATGACACTGACCTTTGAACTCTGCGCTCATTTTCCTCCAGTTTGCCATTGGCTGCAGTCACCAAGTATCTGATGTAATGTTCATCTACCAGCATCCTTCCCCGGTCGGAGAGGGGTGCCTCTAGGGTGTGGGTGCTTCTGATGGCCTACATCAACATATACTAGTACAGTTAATCATTCATTCATTCATTTGCACACATGAATATGTCAGAAAAGCTACTAGAATGTAGACAATCTAACTCAATCTGCAACTAGTAGTTTTTTGCATCAGTCAACATTTCCAACAGCATCGCTGTATATACAACGTTGATATATGTTAGTTATTCATCAGGCATTGTGCAAGACGTTACGACCCCATGAGATCAGAGGTCATAACACTTGCGCTACCAGTGGCTACGTTTCTCCACATGTCAGGAAAGACATTAGACCTTAGACAACTTAGCTCCATCTACAACTACATTACTAGAACTTGTAGTAGATGTACTTTGCTGCCAGTTTTTTTTCTTCCATAAATCTCCACCAGGTGTACGTACTAGTAAGTCTGTGTCTGCTGTAGCATTGAATGGGGCTATTTAGTGTTATTCCTACATAGATGTAGATGTATGTATGTATGTATGTACGTACGTGCATAGGCCAGGAACTGGCCCCTTGCGTATGGTAATACCGCCCCTTATGAGGTGACATACCCTTCTTTTAGCAAGTCTGTGATGCACCACGTCTCCCGTCCGGGTGAATGCTGTTATTCACGATATGGCTCATACGAAACAGAGGTTCACCAGGCCACATTGATGTAGATGTAGAACACAAATTACAACCTCCATGCAATTGGTTCACCGTTGAGGCAATACTAGTTACTCCCCTACTATTCACCTACGTAGCATATCTACTCACCACCACCACCTTGCCCCTGCTCCCCAGGGAGATCCCAGAATTCCTGAAGCCGGCCTGGACGGCAGCCTGGTGCTGAAAGAATGGTGAATACATGAATAGTTCAGATATGATAAAGTTAAGGTTATCTAGCACTTCGTCTGTGTCCAAACCCTTAAGATAAAACAAAGCAATCAGTTGCTGTAACGATGGAGAATACGAGTGAATAGTTCAGATATGATGAAGTTAAGGTTATCTTATCTAGCAGTCCGTCTGTGTGCAACCTTTAAGATAAAACAAAGCAATCAGAGATGGTAGACACCACTCCATACTGGTGTGCTCTTGTGACTCCACAGATAAAAGAAGCAGCACTCAGGATGTATGGCAATTCGCAATCTGTATGTTGGAAGATGTAGAAAGACAAATTCGTATATGTACATATAGAAACACACTTGTAAGCCACAAACGCAAACAAAATTAGATGTGTGTGTGTGTGTGCGTGTGTGTGTGTGTGTGTGTGTGTGTGGTCCTTACTGTTTAGTTTTAACAGTCGGACACTCCTATGTTCAGACATCCCTTACCCTAACCATAAGTTCATAACATTAAACATTGGGGCTTTGGAATATAGCGGTGTCCCCTTAACACTTACCATGAGCCTGGCATCCTGAGTGGTTCTGCACTGGGCATGGAGGACGAACGGTTCAAACTTGAACACCGCTGACCCGGTATGGTCACACAGGGCTGTCAGCTGGGCAGGGGAGGGTAAAGAGATACACTGTTATTGTTTGAAATGAAATTTATAAACGGTTCTTTCCTGAAGGTCAATTTCAATTAGTAGGGGTGGGTACCGGTACAGAAAATTCAGGTTAAGGTACGGTCAATGTCCAGAGAATCAGGACCTGAACCTGGACCTAATTGTTTGTGAATGGGCAATACTCAAAACAATGGCCCACTTTGCTTCAAAGGAATCTGGTAGCTAGGGTATCCTATCTTCACGTAAACAGCGCTAACTGCCTCTGTTAAGTTACACCAAGTAAGACTGTAGAAACTTGATAAAAATAATTATCAACTCTCCTATACTTTGCTCTTGCTATTTTCTTGGACCAATAAGCCTCAAAACACGTGAATGCATCAAACCCGGGCCGCCAGCTCACAAACCCAACGCCACTATCCATGGCAAGATGCCAAAAGTAAAGGTACTTACCATTTGGCATAGTCAGTTTGGCGGTGCTTGAACCCCACTGTTACAATTGGCTATCCTTACCTTACCATAGAAGGATTTAACTTTTCTCAAGATAAAACCTCCTTGCTTACCACTTCCTGTGTATCAGTCTGAGTGTGGGATATCAGCAGCCAATCACAGCCTCTCTTCTTTTCTTCATGTTTCTGTGAAATAAATTACATGCACATAGTTATTTGGGACTGATACGACAAAGCCGTAGAGGATGTAATAAAGTCATTTTTTCTGTCACCTTTGATTCACTCCTGACGTCACCACTCTTCACAACAACACAAGTCAGCACAGTGAATCAGGCATCTGATGAAGGTTGGCGAGAGAAATTTATAGTGTTTCCCTTGTGTTGGAATAAAGCTCAAATTGTAGAGCGTTAGATTCTACCAACACAGATGAGTTTCCATTCCAACAAACAAAATGAGCTTCCTATGAATAAATAAAAGTTCAAACATTACAAACAAAATGCAAGTTATGTTTACACTGAAAGGGGGAGGGGGGCAATGTTTTACCTCAGCAAAAACTGAAATTCTCCCCGAACAGGAGCTTGTGGTGAAGAGAAATTCTTGCCCGTTGATGAAGTTGACTAGTTCTACTATTGGCTCGTCGATGCTGCCTTTGCGGCTCAAATCTGAGGCAGAGAGACATTGTTTCTTCCACCTCGCGAATTCTGCAGTGGGCGTCGCCATCTTGAAAAAATGAACTGAATCCTAGCGACTTTTGTAAGACAAGCAATTATCTTTGCTGCAGTTCAGATCAAATCTGATAGATGGCGTCGATTATCCCGTCATCCATAGCGCCAAATTGAATTTCAAAATGGCGGCATCCTAGTCGTTTTTTTCCCGATGTATTTTTCTAGCGAAATTGATGGATTTTACTCGCGTCTATCAAATGTTTGTCTCTGTTCTAATTTAGAAGATGATGCAGTTCGTCTGGAGAGAGTGTACCTGGAATGGTAGGTGGTGTTTGACCTTCTAAACGGGTTATTTTCCACCCCGAGAGATGTGATAAACAAGATGGCCGTCCCGCGCTCTTTGTCACCTTAGAACGTCAACAATGCGCGCCGCGCGGACGGCAAATATTTCTATGAGTCACGCTGTGTGATTCACGGTTTCCAGTGGAATTATTTGTGTTCTTAACTCTAGATCGCAGCTACAACGTAGATATGGAAATCTTTGGGATCGCTTAGATTGATATGAAATCCCGCAACTGCTACAGAGCAGATAAAATTTGTTTTTTTTGAGTGACCGTCACCGTGAGTCGTAAGTCTGATTTTACCATTGTCTCATGTCAATCCAAGCCCAAACTGTCTGAGCTGTTTGCACGAGCACAGGTTTCATTTGACTGTAGCGTTTGGAGGAGTCTCACTTTGCAAGATTTGCACCCGCCGTAGACAAGAGCCCGTCTGTGTAAAACTAAAACATGCCCTCTGCAAGATGCAACTATAACCTACAGAGCTTGCTACAAAATACAGTTCGATAGTAGAAAACCTTCAAACAATGTTGGACGCAGGTTACTTGTTAGATTGTTTCAGTGTGATTTGCAAAGATGTTGTGTTATTAATGATGTACTCTTGTCATTATAAAAAAAGTCAATTTATCCACGTATTCATGATGCTTTGTTTTGTTTCATATCTTTACACTGATGATTGTACAAATTATGCATGTTTCACGCATCTCCCACAGGACCAGGACTTATTGTTTCAAAATATAGATAAGTATACCTGCCTCTCAACATGGCGTCCAACATCCGTGCCCGGCGTGTCGGCGAGCCGTCTCTTGTGCAGCGGGGGCCTTCGCCAGAGAGATATGGCGGTTCACTAACAGGTATATCCCTTTTCTTTTATCTAGCAAGTGACAGACTTGCAAGTATATTCCTGGTTTGTTTTCGTTGACGTCTGTTTGGTTAAGACAAAAGAGGCTTGTCCACTTTTGGCTGCGACTCTGCGAGCATAATAATTAATACAAAGGCCATTTGAACTTGAAGTATTCTTCATGTACATGATGATAGAAAAGCGCCAACCTGTTTGATCATTGATGTTTTATTTCAGCCATGAGTTCAGCATGGAAGCAGCTGGGACAAGCCAAGTCTGTGGTGAGTTCATGTAAACATCTGTTTGTTTATTGAATTAATACGTTCTGTAGCTGTTTGCTCACATACACTGGCTTTGGCACTGATCATAAATTACATATTACACAAAACAGAAATACGACATTAATTTCAAGCCTTAATAATTTTCTTCCATGAAGTAACTGACTAACTAACTGCTCAACACTTGTACATAGTAAAAAAACCTTTAAGCAACAATGCTAAACTGTAACTGTTAAAAGATACATTTTAATCTTTTACGAGTATTTTCTTTATTACCCTCACCTGATAGATTCATGATAACAAAATTTGTCTTGCAGCTAAGGCGGGCAGAAAACAGGATTGAAGACGCCGAGCATTTCAAGATGGACGCCAGCCGCAACGGTACAGATGACGGCACGGGCAGGTACATGTTACCGGGTGGAGTCAGCCTGTCGTCACGGCGATACGACAGGGAGCCCAGCGACAGGAGCGTGCTGATGGACCGCATCCCGTCCTACCAGATCACCACGGGGTACCCGGAGGTGAGGTCATAGGTCACCAGGAGAGAAAAGTCACGAGCATGTTCAAGATGTTGTTAAGAATGCTCAGTCCTCAAGATTTTGTCCTAAGATGACTCACGTATATTAAGTCCATGCCGTTTTATTTCTTGCTCATCGTATTTAAAAAATTCAACAATTGCAAGAAGACAAAAAAATCAGAGGGTTAGGACACAGAGGCCGAGGAAAACTTCCATCATTCTTACGACATTGATACGAAAGGTCCAGTGTTCCCTGCATCCAAAGACTTTCATGTTTTTTGTCACAGTTGAGCAGAATTATACAAGTTTTTATTTTCTCTCAATGATTGAGCCACAGATGTGACATTGTGTTTTTGCTCCCACCCAGAGCACGACAGACTACCGGAGCAGAGACAGGTACTCACGGGACCGACCTGAGGTCACCCCGGCTCCCAGGAAAGTCAGCAGGATGGGTCAGTATGAAAGGACTTACCCCGGTACAGTAGATCTGGCTTGTAGCTAGGATTTTCTTTCAGGCAGTTGAAATTTCTTGGTGAGTCACGGCAAGTGATATAGGGACGAGTATTGTTGGTCAGTCCATGGTGCCGAGTTTTACTAAACTTTTAGGGAATTTTAAGTTCAAATGGTGTATTATATTTCCTGAGGGGCAAAGTTACTTTAGAAGAGGTCACAGTTGAAGACTACCAGTTCCCTTTGAAATGCAGATTTTGTTACCTCTTTCTTTTCAGAAGTTAAGAGTTGCATAAAAAAAAAAGGCTACTCTGACTTCTAATTTGTCTTCCTAGATGGGAAGTACACAGACCACCTGTACCAACCTACAGGCAGAACGAGCTATACTGCCACTGGGCTGACCTCTGACCTGACCTCTGACCTGACCCGACCTTCGCGGGAGTACCGATCTCGCAGCCCAGTCGGAATCCCCGACCCCATCCGAGACAGGTCGAAACGAGTTGAATTCCGCGACCCTCTCGAATCTTACCGTTCTGCGGTCGATCCCAAATCATCCCTTCATGGCAGTTCCGAGGACATTCTCGCGGGAAATAGCGCATACGGAACGACAACAAACATGGCCGACGCGTACGCCCCGACATACACGGTAACCGACCTTTCCAGAAGCACCAGAGAAGGTCATGCTGACTCGAGCGTCGTGGATTCGAGCACGAACGTTAAGGTTCTAAACGACACATCAGCCCGAGTTGGCGCGGAAAATGGCGCAGGTTTGTTAGACGGGGAGACAACAACGTCACCTTCACGAGCGAACCACTCGGGCGCTCTTTTCTCCTCTGCGAGAGACAGAATACGTGCTGACCACAGATACAACGCAGACTCCGAACCAAGAACGACATCAGACAGGTTTCCCACAGACTACAGCCGGGGGATATCAAACGTGACGAGTCTCCTGAACGACAGAGCGGACATCGGGAGCCCTGTAGCACAGAGCACGCAGAAGAGTCCGTCAGCGGACAAACCGGCGGAGCTGTACCGTCCTGACGAGATGTCGGCTGAGGCACTGACCAGAACGAAGAGCCCCGTGCGGAAGTTTGAGGTGGTGCAGAGGAAGAAGAAAGAGCTGGGAGGGTCAGGTGTGTACAAGATAGTTATGAAAGTACACCTTATTCCTTTAAGTTAAAGTTTTTTTTCATAGTTTAACACATTGAAGAACACACCCTACATATCACCACTGTACATAACATCAGGCTATTACTTTAGCAGATGATCATAACTTATCATTGCTCATAGGTCATTACAGAAATGTGTTAAGAAAATATCATAACTTGATAGCACAAATGATTAAAGCTAGAAAATGCGAAATGACTGCATGAAACTTTTTTTGAAAGGCCAAAAGCTAGTGACTCAGTATTAAAACCAAAGTAATACTAATAGTAAAATATATGCAGCTGTGGCTTGATACTTGAAGGTTTAATACTACTGTAAGTGTAGGGTTACATAACCATAAGTGAAGGTAGTTACTAGTTGGTATGCAGCACCTAAGTGTGAACTTTAAACCCTGTGTACTAAAACTGATCTTCCTGGCAGATGGACTGGAGAAACTGAAGGAGAGAATCAGGAAACAGAGGAAAGAAGCTGGTGCGGAGGATGCAGGGCCTATCCCGACCAGTAGAGGGCGCTCCTCGGAGCAGGAAGACCCGTTAGCCCGGCGGCTGCACTCCGCCGAGGAACCGGTGGCACCCAGGGGAGACCTGCCCTACAGGTCAGAGGTCAGGTCAGAGGTCACACCCAGGATCAGGAAGATCAAGTCTGCCCCTCCTCCTCCTGAGTACAAAGGTCGGTTATGTGATAGGATTTTTCAGTTCCCTGCAACATTTTGATTTATTGATTCAAATACTGAACATTTGATGGTTGGACATCCAGGTAAACAATATTTAATTCATTTCAACCGGATAAGATATGATGCTTACTTCCAGACCTTACTTCTGTCTCTGTAAATATATAAATAGTATTGCTGTTCAACAACTTGCGATCAACAAACTTTTGCTATTTTCAGAAATACTGTTAATCAAAGAAATTTCACCATTGTATTGTGACAAAAATGAAGGTAGACAAAAAAAATGGTCACTGATTTTGTTACGAATTGTGTGAAAACAGTCTCTTTACTCTGCCTCAACTTGTATATAAGTTTTACTCCTAAGGCATGGCCACAAATTTGAATACAGGAAGTTTCTCAATGAGAAAGTAGTTCGACCACATAGCTGCCTATTGGTAATGTAATCCTGAGCTGTTGTCTGTTCCCCAGGGTTCAGTACTGCGGCCACCAAGTACCGCACCCAGGACGGCAAGGTTGTCACGGAAACGGAGCTGGCCGAGCAGCAGGGCAAAGGTCAGACCGGGGGTAAAGGTCACGGGAGCAGGGAGGCAGCGGCACCACCAGCGAGGAAAGAGAAAACAAAGGGTAAAAACTCCATTCTGCATTTCATCAAGCTGATAGAAGCTATGACATGCTTAGATATCAATACAGTCAAACTTTTTTGTAGTGGAGACAGGATTCTACAATGATGCTACAATAGGTTTTTCGGATATGATGAGGTGGTCCTGGATTCGAATCCTTTTGTTCTTGTCTCTCTACTACATTGATTTTGAAGAAAACGGTCACTGCAGACAGAATTCTGAAATGATACTATGGTCAGTGTGGATGATGAGGGACTACCAAGCAAATTTTCTCTGTGAAAATAGTAAAATGTAAGGTTTTATTGTGCAATGCCCCAGGGGTGTAGCAGTTGGTATGGTACTGCGACTGAGTAAAAAATATTCTAAAAATTGCACAAATGCGTTCCCTTGTGAATTTTTTGGATACACCTTGCTGAATTGGCCTTTACACGTAGCAAAGAAGCCCTAGATTTGAGTTGCATTACACTATTAAGTTTTCTATTAAAAAGATTTCAAATATAAACTCCTGTTGTTGGTCCCCCCACAGCTAAGACCCGCCCAGCGCCCCGCCCTACCTCGGCACCAGCGCCCAAGTCCCCCAAACCCCAGAGGAAGGTGGGAGCTCCACAGGCAGCCAAAACCACCCGGCCATCCAAGAAAGGTACAGCACTGTCTGCTCATGTTGTCATCTTGATATACATAACTCCTTTGTTGGCATTTTACTTTAAAGTTAGTTAATTCTTACATGTGCATCTAGATCTGTAATCTATGCATGGGGACATTGCCCATGTCCATTTCTGTAGCCCTTTGGCCACACATTTCTGCAAGACACTACAGCAGGGGGCTAGCCCTCTAGTAGTTACGTGTTTGTTTAATTGTTTCTCAAAAGTGCTAAGCAAAGAAAGAAAGCAGTTGTGTACCTTTTTCTGAGTCTTTGGTATGACCAGGCCACAGTGCGACCTCCTGGGTACAAAGCAAGCACTCTACATGTACCATAGAGCTATTGCACCAGTTTGTTTATTTTTGCTCTCGATGTAAACTTTTCTTCTTGCAAGAATCAGATTTTCTTTCTCTTCTGTCTGTGTCAAAGTGTACCGTTGACATATTGCAATGTTCTTTCTTTCTTTTTTCTTTCTTCTTGCTGTCCATGCAAGCTTGTCTTCTTGCAAGAATCAGATTTTCTTTCTTTTCTGTCTGTGTCCCCGTCCCAGACGCCCCCCTCCCCCGGCCAGAAGCCAGCCCTGTCCCGCAGGCACACAGCCTCCTGTCCTGGTCATCCCTACTCTGGGGCCTCACCACTTACTTTGACTTCTCCTCTCTTCACTGTATGTTACTCTGTCTACTTACTGTAAATGCAGAAATGTTCGCGGTGGATTAATATTCGCGGTTTTCGCGGCGACCACTTCACCGCGAACTTAAATCCACCGCGAAAATTTTTCTATTGTGGTATTAGGCTGCAGTCTATGGTGTAACCGCGAAATTAAATCCACCGCGAAAAGTCCCTTTTCCCGCTACCGCGAAATTAAATCCCCGCGAACTTAAATGCATTTACAGTATTTCACTGTACGTTACCTTATCTTGTTCCTTTGTAAATGTTTTCTCCTTTTTTTTCTGGTAAACTGGTACTTAGTTTGAATTCTTTTGTCTACACTGTATTTTATTATGTCTTATGTTTACTTTTTCCAGTTCCTTGGTAAATATTTTTCTTCCGTTTTCTGGTACCCCTATACTTAGTTTAACTTCAAGGATGTTCCGTAACCTCCTTGATATCTTAAACATTCTTCTTTTTTCTTCCCCCATGCCTTTCTTTCTTATGCACGAGGGAATGTATCTGGAATGCTAGACATATTTGTAGATTTCAGAAATTTGACTGCCCTTTCATTTTGTAATGTAGGCATCATTACAACATCAGCGTGGCGCGAGGGCCAGAAGGCAGCGCTGAAAGTGTTGGGTCCTCCCCCAAAGCTGCCCAAGCGGTCCTACTCACCTCCCACCAAGGACACTCCGACATCCACCGCTTCTGAGTCCAGCTCAGTGCCGGGCAGGAAGGCTGGAGATAAGGAAGATAAAACCATAGCTAGTGGTGAGCTGCAGTTCTGATGTAAACTGATAGGGGGCAGTAGTGATATGGTTAGCCCTGTGCCAGCCAGGAAAGCTGTATTCTAGGGTTGGCTGTTTTTGACAGTATTCTATGACTGGTGGTCAGCAGATCAGATTACTCGTTAGGATTTAATTAGCAGATCAAATTACAAATTGATGTAAATTGATCTCTCGTCTTCCGCTTGCTTTCTGCCTGCCAGTGGTCACTGTAACATTGTTGCGATTGCTTGTAGCGGGAGATTGAACAAAGTTCTAACTTATTAAGAGCTGCACTTCTCCAACTGATAGGGGGGCAGAAATGATTGAGTATTTGTAAAGTCATTCTTGGTAATTTTTTTCCAGACAAAGACATGTCATCAGATGATGATCTATCCCAGCATCCTCTAGACGACCTATCCCAGCATCCCGTGGCAGCGATGGATGATGGGAAGGCCCCTAACACGGAGGTCCTGTCGAGGGAGGCCAGAGGAGTGTTCGATGACCTACAGCTGGACAAGTCAGGTAAGGGGGACAAGAAGATGAAATACAATGTGCAGTCCTGTTAATTTCTTTCTTCTCCTTCAAAATAATGTAGTTCTTATTGCTACGGGATGGGAAAAATAATCTAAAATACTGACAAAAGTTCTAAAAAGTTTGATGCAATTGAAACTGCGCATTGTGACAGTTTCAATGATTTTGTACCCATTTTCAAAGGGAACCATCCTTTTTTTAACGACTTGTGAAACTTTGAAACTATTTCTTCATTTGACCAGTAGCTTGAAAACACATATAAAACAGACTGTTTATGTTGCAGTTTCAAAGTTGTTACTTATGTGCATTGTTAGTTCACATTATTGACTTGGCCAGTAAACATCATCTGGAATCAGCTGAGTCCTGTCCTCCGTAATATTGGGGTTCAAGCCACTGAAAAGTCTAACATCTTGACATTCAAGCGATCGCTTGTGAGGGCCACGTTTGTGAGATTTGACACCCAGTTCAATATCGACGTCCCCTGCTCTTGGTCCACATCTTGTGGGTGTGCCTCTTGCACTGCTTTAAGGCTACATTAGTATTGTAATTAGCTTTTTACTCTCACAGTATATAATGATCTTTGATAATTTTGTATATAATCAATTCTGTGTATAATTGTCACCGTATTGTATATTCATGTCTACTGACTTTTGATGTATGATGTTTATTGTTTGATTTTGGTTTCGTATTGTTTTCTATTATCATTTCAGGTTTGGGAGGACAACTTGTAAAGGTGTTGATACACCTGTTTTGTCCTCCCTTCCACTTGTTTTTGCATGTGGTAAATTCAAATAAAGAAATAAAGAAATAAACAGTAGTATTTGTTTATATATAGATGATGAGGACTCAAGCACGCTGAAATCAGAGCAGCCCGCGGCACCAGACAGACCCGCGGCGCAGAGCAGACCCGCGGCACAGAGCAAACCTAGCAAGGCTGCCAAGAGAAAGGCACCCAAGGCTTCTCCTGGTAGGTACTTTCTCTCCCACTCACTCACTCCCTCTCTCTCTTCCCTTTGTCCCTCTCCCTCTCTCTCTCTCTCTCTCCCTCTCTCTGTGCCTCCCTTTGTCTGTTGTCTTCTGTTCAGTGACTTAGCCACAAAGTTACAACAATATCACAAAAGCTATTGTAAATTATTGAAGAAGAAAACTTGATTTTATCTGTATATGTATTACTATTAGTAAAACACAAAGGGGATGCCAAAGTATAGTATGAGTCAGGCTTTTAGACAGGGATGCATCCATGCATCTTATAGACAGGCTGTTCTAAAAATAATAAGAAATTGGACACCCTATTTTGAAGCAAGGCACCTCATTTGTGTCTCTCTCCCTTGATCTTGCTTTCTCTCTCGGAACTTCTCCCCATGAAGCTTTGCCACTATGACCACAGCGAGGTCCAGCGCTACATGAACAAGAAGCCTTGTAACACTTCTCTCATTTGTAACATTTCCTTCTCTCATTTGTAATAATTCCTTCTCCCAGTGAAAGAGTCAGAGCTTCCTGCCACAAAGCTTCGTCACTACGACCACAGCGAGGTCCAGCGCTACATGAACAAGAAGCCTTGTAACACTTCTCTCATTTGTAACATTTCCTTCTCTCATTTGTAATAATTCCTTCTCCCAGTGAAAGAGTCAGAGCTTCCTGCCACAAAGCTTCGCCACTACGATCACAGCGAGGTCCGGCGCTACATGAACAAGAAGCCTTGTAACACTTCTCTCATTTGTAACATTTCCTTCTCCCAGTGAAAGAATCAGAGCTTCCCGCCACAAAGCTGCGCCACTACGACCACAGCGAGGTCCGGCGCTACATGAACAAGAAGCCTTGTAACTCTTCTCTCATTTGTAACATTTCCTTCTCTCATTTGTAATAATTCCTTCCCCAGTGATAGAGTCGGAGCTTCCTGCCACAAAGCTGCGCCACTATGACCACAGCGAGGTTCGGCGCTACATGAACAAGAAGCCTTGTAACTCTTCTCTCATTTGTAACATTTCCTTCTCTCATTTGTAATAATTCCTTCCCCAGTGATAGAGTCGGAGCTTCCTGCCACAAAGCTTTGCCACTATGACCACAGCGAGGTTCGGCGCTACATGAACAAGAAGCCTTGTAACTCTTCTCTCATTTGTAACATTTCCTTCTCTCATTTGTAATAATTCCTTCCCCAGTGATAGAGTCGGAGCTTCCTGCCACAAAGCTGCGCCACTATGACCACAGCGAGGTCCGGCGCTACATGAACAAGAAGCCTTGTCACTCTTCTCACATTTGTAACATTTTCTTTCCCCAGTGAAAGAATCGGAGCTTCCTGCCACAAAGCTTCGCCACTACGACCACAGCGAGGTCCGGCGCTACATGAACAAGAAACGTAACGAGCGCCAGCGAAAGCTGAAGGAACAGCGAGACGCACAGAAGAAAGCCGAGGAAGAAAAGCTGAAGATGTTGGAGGAGCTGGACAAGAAGCGGAGGGAGGGATGGAGGGAGCATGTGAGGGAGGAGAGGAGGGCCAAGCCTAAGGGCAGCACGTTTGTGAAACCCCCCGGGAGGGAAGTGGACCTGCCCAAACGGCACCCTTTTCACGAGGACAGGAGACCTGTAAGTTTTACTGTAAGGAAAGTTTTCAAAACTTGAGATGCACGAAAATTTAGTTAAGGTTAGTTTAAGATTTCCAGAAAGTAAATATTCAGGCTTAATACGTTAATGACGGTTAAACATCCAGCCATATTCAGACTTGATGTCAAAGTGCAAATCTGCAATGTTTTTAAGAGTGGCAAATTGGTCAGGTTTTTATAATTAAAAACTGGTTGAAACACTGTAGGGACCAAAATCACAGCATAGGCCCCTCCTACGCTCAACTGCACTTGTGGGCACCTTGCGGTGTATTTTGACCTTGGAAAGATTTTCAAGATGCCTAATTCCATGTGAGATTGGTAGGAAGACAGACAGACAGATTGTGCAGATTTTATCACATCTAATACCATGTGTATAAAGGATTTCTTCACTGTAAGATGATACCGTAGCTTGTTCCTGTGACCTTTACCTTTTGACCCCACAATGTCGCCCCCCTCCCACCCCAGGTGTTACGGCCCACAGCTAGTGAGGAGTCAGACAAGGAGAACGCAGGGCGCCGTGCAGAGCGGCCCTGGAGCGGCTCCAGTGCTTCCATGTCCAGTGAAGATAGGACACCTGTGGTCACACCTGACTCCGACAGGTAAGACAGGACACCTGTGGTCACACCTGACTCCGACAGGTAAGACAGGACACCTGTGGTCACACCTGACTCGGACAGGTAAGACAGGACACCTGTGGTCACACCTGACTCCGACAGGTAAGACAGGACACCTGTGGTCACACCTGACTCCGACAGGTATGTTTCATTATACTATTTCGACACCCGTGGTCACACCTGACTCTGACAGGTAAGACAGGACACCTGTGGTCACACCTGACTCGGACAGGTAAGACAGAACACCTGTGGTCACACCTGACTCCGACAGGTATGACAGAACACCTGTGGTCACACCTGACTCCGACAGGTAAGACAGAACACCTGTGGTCACACCTGACTCCGACAGGTATGTTTCATTATACTATTTCGACACCCGTGGTCACACCTGACTCTGACAGGTAAGACAGAACACCCGTGGTCACACCTGACTCTGACAGGTAAGACAGAACACCTGTGGTCACACCTGACTCTGACAGGTAAGACAGAACACCTGTGGTCACACCTGACTCTGACAGGTAAGACAGAACACCCGTGGTCACACCTGACTCTGACAGGTAAGACAGAACACCCGTGGTCACACCTGACTCTGACAGGTAAGACAGAACACCCGTGGTCACACCTGACTCTGACAGGTAAGACAGAACACCCGTGGTCACACCTGACTCTGACAGGTAAGACAAAACACCTGTGGTCACACCTGACTCCGACAGGTAAGACAAAACACCTGTGGTCACACCTGACTCTGACAGGTAAGACAAAACACCTGTGGTCACACCTGACTCTGACAGGTAAGACAAAACACCTGTGGTCACACCTGACTCTGACAGGTAAGACAGAACACCTGTGGTCACACCTGACTCTGACAGGTAAGACAGAACACCTGTGGTCACACCTGACTCTGACAGGTAAGACAGGACACCTGTGGTCACACCTGACTCTGACAGGTAAGACAGAACACCTGTGGTCACACCTGACTCTGACAGGTAAGACAGGACACCTGTGGTCACACCTGACTCTGACAGGTAAGACAGAACACCCGTGGTCACACCTGACTCTGACAGGTAAGACAGAACACCCGTGGTCACACCTGACTCTGACAGGTAAGACAGAACACCCGTGGTCACACCTGACTCTGACAGGTAAGACAGAACACCCGTGGTCACACCTGACTCTGACAGGTAAGACAAAACACCTGTGGTCACACCTGACTCCGACAGGTAAGACAAAACACCTGTGGTCACACCTGACTCTGACAGGTAAGACAAAACACCTGTGGTCACACCTGACTCTGACAGGTAAGACAAAACACCTGTGGTCACACCTGACTCTGACAGGTAAGACAGAACACCTGTGGTCACACCTGACTCTGACAGGTAAGACAGAACACCTGTGGTCACACCTGACTCTGACAGGTAAGACAGGACACCTGTGGTCACACCTGACTCTGACAGGTAAGACAGAACACCTGTGGTCACACCTGACTCTGACAGGTAAGACAGAACACCTGTGGTCACACCTGACTCTGACAGGTAAGACAGAACACCTGTGGTCACACCTGACTCTGACAGGTAAGACAGGACACCTGTGGTCACACCTGACTCTGACAGGTAAGACAGAACACCTGTGGTCACACCTGACTCTGACAGGTAAGACAGGACACCTGTGGTCACACCTGACTCGGACAGGTGGGCTATGCAAAAGACTCAAACTGTTTAAGATCAAGGCTTTTACTTCACAACACTTGATTGTACTGTGTACATAACCTTTAATTAGAATGCCTGAGAAAAAAAATTGTTGTGGTCTTATCTTGAAAGTAGACTGGTAGTAAACTGGTTTGAAATATGACTGTTTCTTGAGAATATTCTAAGCTTTTCATTGTTTGAAGTTCAAAATTAAGACCATCATATTTATCTAACACACGTTGATGTTTCCAGGTCCCCGGAGCACACAGCCACAGTTCCATCCAGAACATCAGCACCCGCTGCATCCTCTGTTACCACGACAACTGTTCCCCCAGCAACCACCGTCCCCTCCATTTCCATCCGGGGAATCCCCTCCAGAACAGAGGCGGCCGCCCAGCCCGATCGACCAATCAGCTTCCACGACGCGTACATCGAGCAGCTCCACGGGAAGCAGCCGGACCTGTCGGCACGGTCGGGCGTGTCATCACTAGGCAACGGTGGTTATGACGTGGGGGGTTCCCGTTCGCGTCCGTATAGCTCTACGTACTCGAGATACCCTGTCGGTGAGGAACTTATTCATCAGTGAATAGGAAACATATTAAATTTTATATCAGGATTCATTTCTAGATTGTTTGACTCTATCAAAATTGGTCTGCCTTTTCTTCTCAATTATTATATCATCATTGCCATTTTGTAATTATGCCTTTATGGTACCTTTATTTCTGAAGATATTCACATAGCCTTTGTTAGACTCTTAGAGTAAAGTTTGGTGGTTGGTTTTAGGAAGACTACTACATATAGGCCTTGTTCAAATTACGTGATTGTTTTGCAAAATATTGTTATTACTATACACTACTCCTAACTATCTGGGAGGATATCAGTATTGTGCTTGTTTTGTTTTTTTAAATTTGACTCATTCCATTGTAACGGAATCTGAATCTGAGCTTTTGATCGCACCTTTTTCCTTAGGTGGTTACTGGAGTTCGTCCAGCCGGAGTAAAGTGGAGCGTATCGCGGCGCTCCAGGCCACGGCGGAGTCACTACAGGTCACGGCAGAGTCGCTTCAGGACAGGTTCGAGACTAAATCTGAGCTCTTTTGTTCCCCAGGAGGTTACCAGAGTTCGTCCAGCCGGAGTAAAGCGGAGCGTATCGCGGCGCTCCAGGCCACGGCAGAGTCGCTACAGGACAGGGTCGAGACTAAATCTGAGCTCTTTTGTTCCCCAGGAGGTTACCAGAGTTCGTCAGGCCGGAGTAAAGCAGAGCGTATCGCAGCGCTCCAGGCCACGGCAGAGTCGCTACAGGACAGGATGGAGAGTTTAGATTTGAGCTTATACACATGTATGTTGTTCCCCAAGGCGGTTACCGGAGTTCAGCGGAGCTCAAGGCCACGGCAGAGTCACTACAGGACAGGTTCGAGAGTTTAGATTTGAGCTTATACACATGTATTATGTTCCCCCAGGAGGTTACCGGAGTTCGTCAGGCCAGAGTAAAGCGGAGCGTATCGCGGCGCTCCAGGCCACGGCAGAGTCACTACAGGACAGGATTGAGACTAAATCTGAGCCCTTTTGTTCCCCAGGAGGTTACCGGAGTTCGTCGGGTCAGAGTAAAGCGGAGCGCATCGCGGCGCTCCAGGCCACGGCAGAGTCACTTCAGGACAGGATGGAGAGTTTAGATTTGAGCTTATACACATGTATTTTGTTCCCCCTCAGGAGGTTACCGGAGTTCGTCTGGTCGGAGTAAAGCGGAGCGAATCGCTGCGCTCCAGGCCACAGCGGAGTCGCTACAAGACAGGATCGAGACGGAGGCACGGAGGATTGTCGAAGGGCTCGAGGGGGGAAAGGAAGGTCAGTGGAGCAAATGTTACTTACTGTTTAAAATTATTGACGTTTTTCTTTCTAGTTTATTTATTTGTTTCTGTTTTATTTTTAGCCAGTGTGTCTAGTATGTCTGATTTATTTGTCCTTACAGTGGCATTGTAAGATTTTGATGGTTAACATGAATTGATCGTTAACTGTTGATCTATCTTGTCAATCGAAAATAATTTACACACATGATATACAATATATTTTATACCTTAAAGTTTGTACATTGCTGACATCTTTCTTTCTCAATTTGTTGTCGAATTCTTTTTACATAATATGATGTCCTTAGTCGTTGTCAGCTATATAATGATACAGAAATTTGTGATTTTTTCTGTAGCTGTTGTGTAAAGATACATGTTAAGCCATGTGCAAATGAAGGTAAATCCTGACGTTTCCTTACGCTGTAGCCTCGCCGACCGGCGCAGGGCGTTGGGCGTACAGCAGGGCGGAGACATCGCCACGGCAACAGCCAGTTGTTCTCCCGAGCACGTCTGCCTCTAACAGGGACTACACAGCTTTCACAGGGGACTTACCTGGTAGGTAAACTGTCTGAAGTGTGTGGCTGAAGTTAGTATTGGGTAAAAAAATAGCACAAATTGTTTTTTTCTTTTATTTTCTGTCATCTCTTAGATTTAAAAGCAAAAAAGATTATGTTTCAGTTGTTGTTAAGTGTCAATTGCAAAAACAGCTGCATGTTTAAACTGAGGTTTCTTGCCAGTTTGTCTAACTAAGCTGGTTTTTTTTTTAGGAAAATCATGCTTGTCAATCTTTCTAATTATGCATTGCCCCCCCCCCCCCCAGGTATCAGCAGTATTACCCAGCATGCCGCAGACTCAGAGCGGAACCGACGACAGGTTGCGGCAGCAACAAAAATCCAGGCGGCGTACCGCGGGCACCACGTGCGGCAGGGTCTGGACTGGAGACTGTCGTCAGGGCGCACGCAGGTGTGTGTGTGTGTGTGTCTGTGTGTGTGTGTATGTGTGTGTGTATATGTGTGTGTGTGTGTGTGTCTGTGTGAGAGAGGGCACCACGTGCGGCAGGGTCTGGACTGGAGACTGCCGTCAGGACGCACTCTGGGGGGAGCCAGCGGAAATCTCAGGGTAGGGAACTCTTTTCCTTCTAAAAAATAATTGTAAAAATTTGATGAACTGTAACTACCAGCATAAATGGCTCCCTCCTTTGACAAATACTGGAGTTGGTCAGTTTAAAATAGTTTATACGGTTTTGTTTGTGTTTGAAATAACGGGTCAACTTGGCTCTTTGATGAATTTTACCAACACATTTTAAGTTTGAATGTGAGAAAATTTACATGTTATATGAAATCTGCTGAGTACCCTAAGAACGTCCTTAGTATTATCAAGGTCTTTTCAAAAATGTTTTGAACACCTGAATATCTGAAGTGTGCATAATTCAGGGATTACTGCATTATTGTATCTCTTAAATTTCACCTTTTGTAAAAGTTATCTGAAGTATATGTGATTGTACACTAACAGTAAACTATAATATTGTAAATTTAATCAATAGAATGATACAAGCGTAACTCTGCTAAAGAACGGAATGTCAAAACTTGTTATATTTGAGTTTTACTGAAGTAAAAGACTTAATTGTCCCCAGCTGTCAGCAGTGGATGAGGAGACCACCAGGAGTAACACCTCCAGTCTGAGTGGAGGCCGGCTCAGCGGGGGGTCCCTGCCTTTCCTCAATAAACAAACAAACAAACACTTTATTGTCCCCCCAGCTGTCAGCGGTAGATGAGGAGACGAGGAGTAACACCTCCAGTCTGAGCGGCGGCAGGCTCAGTGGGGGGTCCCTGTCATACCACAATAAACAAACAAACAAACAAACACTTTATTGTCCCCAGCTGTCAGCAGTGGATGAGGAGACCAGAAGTAACACCTCCAGTCTGAGCGGAGGCCAGCTCAGTGGGGGGTCCCTGTTATACCACAATAAACAAACAAACAAACAAACAAACACTTTATTGTCCCCAGCTGTCAGCAGTGGATGAGGAGACCAGAAGTAACACCTCCAGTCTGAGTGGGGGGAGGCTCAGTGGAGGGTCCCTGTCATACCACAATAAACAAACAAACAAACAAACAAACACTTTATTGTCCCCAGCTGTCAGCAGTGGATGAGGAGACCAGAAGTAACACCTCCAGTCTGAGTGGGGGGGGGCTCAGTGGGGGGTCCCTGTCATACCACAATAAACAAACAAACAAACAAACAAACACTTTATTCCCCCCCAGCTGTCAGCAGTGGATGAGGAGACCAGAAGTAACACCTCCAGTCTGAGCGGAGGCCAGCTCAGTGGGGGGTCCCTGTCATGCCACAATAAACAAACAAACAAACAAACAAACAAACACTTTATTCCCCCCAGCTGTCAGCAGTGGATGAGGAGACCAGGAGTAACACCTCCAGTCTGAGCTGGGGCAGGCTCAGTGGGGGGTCCCTGTCATACCACAATAAACAAACAAACAAACAAACAAACACTTTATTGTCCCCAGCTGTCAGCAGTGGATGAGGAGACCAGAAGTAACACCTCCAGTCTGAGCGGAGGCCAGCTCAGTGGGGGGTCCCTGTCATACCACAATAAACAAACAAACAAACAAACAAACACTTTATTGTCCCCCAGCTGTCAGCAGTGGATGAGGAGACCAGGAGTAACATCTCCAGTCTGAGCGGAGGCCAGCTCAGTGGGGGGTCCCTGTTATACCACAATAAACAAACAAACAAACAAACAAACACTTTATTGTCCCCCAGCTGTCAGCAGTAGATGAGGAGACCAGGAGTAACACCTCCAGTCTGAGTGGAGGGAGGCTCAGTGGGGGGTCCCTGTCATACCACAATAAACAAACAAACAAACAAACAAACAAACAAACACTTTATTGCCCCTCCAGCTGTCAGCAGTGGATGAGGAGACCAGGAGTAACACCTCCAGTCTGAGCGGGGGGGGGCTCAGTGGGGGGTCCCTGTCATACCACAATAAACAAACAAACAAACAAACAAACAAACACTTTATTCCCCCCAGCTGTCAGCAGTGGATGAGGAGACCAGGAGTAACACCTCCAGTCTGAGCGGAGGCAGGCTCAGCGGGGGGTCCCTGTCATACCACAATAAACAAACAAACAAACAAACAAACACTTTATTCCCCCCCAGCTGTCAGCAGTGGATGAGGAGACCAGGAGTAACACCTCCAGTCTGAGCGGGGGGAGGCTCAGTGGGGGGTCCCTGTCATACCACAATAAACAAACAAACAAACAAACAAACACTTTATTCCCCCCAGCTGTCAGCAGTGGATGAGGAGACCAGGAGTAACACCTCCAGTCTGAGCGGGGGCAGGCTCAGTGGGGGGTCCCTGCCATACCACAATAAACAAACAAACAAACAAACAAACACTTTATTCCCCCCCAGCTGTCAGCTGTAGATGAGGAGACCAGAAGTAACACCTCCAGTCTGAGCGGAGGCCAGCTCAGCGGGGGGTCCCTGTCATGCCACAATAAACAAACAAACAAACAAACAAACAAACACTTTATTCCCCCCAGCTGTCAGCGGTTGATGAGGAGACCAGGAGTAACACCTCCAGTCTGAGCGGGGGGAGGCTCAGTGGGGGGTCCCTGTCATACCACAATAAACAAACAAACAAACAAACAAACACTTTATTCCCCCCCAGCTGTCAGCAGTGGATGAGGAGACCAGGAGTAACACCTCCAGTCTGAGCGGGGCAGGCTCAGTGGGGGGTCCCTGCCATACCACAATAAACAAACAAACAAACAAACAAACACTTTATTCCCCCCCAGCTGTCAGCTGTAGATGAGGAGACCAGAAGTAACACCTCCAGTCTGAGCGGAGGCCAGCTCAGCGGGGGGTCCCTGTCATGCCACAATAAACAAACAAACAAACAAACAAACAAACACTTTATTCCCCCCAGCTGTCAGCGGTTGATGAGGAGACCAGGAGTAACACCTCCAGTCTGAGCGGAGGTCGGCTCAGTGGGGGGTCCCTGTCATACCACAATAAACAAACAAACAAACACTTTATTCCCCCCAGCTGTCAGCAGTGGATGAGGAGACGAGGAGTAACACCTCCAGTCTGAGCGGAGGCCGGCTCAGTGGGGGGTCCCTGTCGGAGGGAACGCTCACCGACTCCACCTTGGACAGCCCCAGACAAGAACCACCTCCCGGAAGGAAGGTGAGTACATTTTCTTTCTTACGTACAACAGGATTTCAAGAGACTCCATACAAAAAGATTTGATTATATCTTTAGGTGTGAAGACAATTCTCATAATGCTAAAGTAGGTATATAAATAAAAGACTTAGTTGATAATTTGAAATAGACCCACCTTTGCTAAGTGGGTAGAGTGTTCTAGAATTCGAAAGGTTGTGAGTTAATACTTTTATTTACCAACTGCTTTCTCTGCTTAGCACTCAGCATTTAGGAAAGAGTATAACAGTTGATCGCACAGATCAGTGCCAGTGGATTAGCCCCCTGCTCTATATATTGCACAATTCTGTGTGGCCCAGGGCTACAGAAACGGAGATGGGCACCATCCTTTACATCCAATTCGGCATCAGGCAATTGGAATTTTATTGGTAAAGATTTCTGCTGCCTTGTTTGAATACAAAGTACACTGTGTTGATGTTTATCGTTATTTACTCCCAGATTGCAGACACGTTAACCAAGCCTGAGTTCTGTGCTGCCACCAAGAAAGGTAAGACTTTTACACAAATCATACTGTAACTGTTAGTAATTTATTATTTATTATTCTGCCCAATTCAAGATAAGACATATTATGAAGACTAGAAATTTAGGGATTATGTGGGGTAACAGCAGAGTAACTAGCATGTAGGTCCTACATTCAAATCCTGCCATGCTGCTCATCTGTTTCCTTTGGAAAGGCACTTAACACAACTTTCCTCACTTTACACAAGTGGAAATGAGCACACTTCTCAGACTACATGTAAGGCCACTTGTTTAAAAATTTATGATTAAACGCCTGTTGTCCCTTTCCCAGACGACCACCACTATAAACCGCTGGATCCGTGGAGGCCACATGAGGACACGGTCAGGAGGAAGTACCCATGGGAGGAGCCGAGGGGGGACAGCCTCAGTGTCATCAACATCTACACACGGCAGTACGAGGAGGCCAGGAAAGGTTAGTGCACCTCACACCCCTAGGGTGTAGTGGACTGGTCCATGGGAGGAACCAATATAAGGGGGGAGGGACAGCCTCAGTGTTATCAACATCTACACACGCCAGTATGAGGAGGCCAGGAAAGGTTTGTCATTTACTATAATTGCTGGTCTTCCACTTATCCTGCCGACAACGCCAATGTTCAAAGGTCTGTTTTGATTAAAGGATCACTCAAACACACCAGAATCGGTGCAGACACTTAGTTGGCTGCCATGGTCACCTGGCTCACTTCTCAGAAACTCTCTCCATGTAACTGAGAGAGCTTCTGAGAAGTGGACCTCAGCTGACCCTTCCTGGGCCCTGTTGTGTTGTCCTACTTCATCATAACAGTTACATTGTGTTTCACAGCGAGACATGGCCAGTCCGAGCGACCGAAGTCCCGGACCCCCTCCCCCCGTGTCACAGACCCCTACAGAAACCCCTCTCCACAACCTGACGACTACGAAGAAGACTTCACTAGCTCCGCGACCTCACGACCTCAACATGGCAGCCGGGGGTCGGGTTACAGGGATGACATCACAGGGAACCAACATGGCAGTAGGGGCTCGAGCTATAGGGATGATAGACTCCACCCTACAAATGGGGTCAAAAGTCATAGCTATGGATCAGAGAGAGGTCATGGGTCGTTGCCAAGGGAACCGATTGGTAGCAGCCACCACTCTAAACCAATCGAGAGAGAGGATGCAGGAAGGTCGAGTCACTACTCAAGGTCAGCACAAGACAAGGATGAAGACACCTTAAATTCCTCCTTAACACTCAGGTAAGTGGAGAACATTATTGTCTGTTTCCTTATTGTAATGAAGGAGTCTCTACCAGGCCATTCAGTTGTAGATTCTGATTTTGTTTGTACTGAGATTGCTGGAGGAGTAAACAATTAAGTCTTTGAAAAATGTTGAGTACTGATAGAGAAGACTTAGCACGAGGAAGCGTTGTTTGTTTCTTTGTAATGTTTTTGAATTTGCAGTATTTTTCTTTCTGTGCCACCCCAGTTCTGAAGACGAGACCCCCTCCCCGCAGAGACAACCCTCACAGAGCCAATCTTCCAGGAGCCACACAGACCCTCCTCGAGTCTCAGACCCCCCTCGAATTTCAGACCCCCCTAGAACATCCCCCTACACCATCGACCTCCGCTCACGTTCTCCGATCGATGGTGCACGAAGGAAGACCCCCTCCCCAACAGACGGCAGTGTGCATAGGAAAACCCCCTCCCCCATCGAGGGGGGTACCAGGAGGGGGGTGTACTCTCCGACAGAAGGAGGCTACAGAAGAACCCCCTCCCCAGTAGAGGGCAGAAGAGACTTCGGCACAAGTAGATACGACAGAGATGTACCAAGATCTTCCTTTCGGGTAGGTCTGGTGAATGATATATGACATTTGAATGAAGGTGTCCTTGAAGAAAAAATAATTACAGGCTGTGTTATACATGTAGAAAGGCCTTTTATAAGTTACTTTTTACATTGCTTTAATACTTGATGTATATGTTGGTGTTATGTTTCACTTCACTTGTTTTACCATCAAAAGTTTGCCCTTTGATTGTTTTTTTTGCTTTCAAGACTTAGGCTTCTATAAGTTGCTAGCTTTTTAAATAACCCATCTTAAAGTTCTTGCTTTTAGAAAAGCAGGCAGATCTTCTTGCTTTAGGAAATGGCCTGTTTTGCTACATTTTATACAGTTAATATGCTACATTTTTTTCTTATAAAAATTAATCACTCTCTATCACACTGCCCACTGTTTCCTGGATATTGGTATACATGTTTTCACTTCAATACTTTTTGAATAGGAAAATTAATCTAGCAACCTGTACTTCCCAGCCCCTGCCCACCTCCGGGTCGTACAGTGTGGGATCCCGCTACTCGCCGGCGAGCCTGGGAAACCGCATGGCTGCCGAGCTGAACTATCTGGAGTCTGTGGAGGAGTCGGTACGGCAGCTGGGGGACGTGGAACGTACGCGGGGCGTCGGCATGGCGCAGCAGGAGTCCGTCTCACTCGCACAGATTCTCAAGGTAATGTCTTTATTGGGCTGGGTCATTGTTTAATGTACAACACAGCGGTACTTTTGTGTACGGTTATTTAGGTAAAGGTACTATTGTGCACCGTTATATTCTCGACAGTGTCACACAAAGTGATAAAACTTTGAATTTTGAAGCAAGCTATAGAAAATAATATTCTGGTTCAGAGAGGCAGTAAGGTCTGCATATTGATGTACAACTTCTTATGTTCACCCGGATTTTAAGGTTATGTTGTCATATTCCCCCAAATGAAATTTGAGTCCTTTTGACTTCTACCCCCAATCGCAGGCCCGCCAGCAGCAGCACGAGCGTGAGATGGCCGAGCTCACGATGAAGGCGCGCCAGGAGGCGGTGGAGGCCAGCCGCCAGCTCGAGGATGCGCGTCGGAAAGCCGCCAGCACCGCGGCCGAGGCGGCACAGGCCATCGCGCACGTTCGCAACGAGGCTTCGTCATCGATTAACGACTCGGCGCGGAAACTCATGGAGACGCAAGCGGAAGCTACGAGGGCCACGGCAGAGGCCGCCAAGCAACTTGCTGAGGTGAGACTGTGGTGCTTTGGTTTGCAGAGGTTTTCGTTTTAGACAAAGAGAGAAATAAAACACACATTTGAATAAAAAAGACACTCATACATTGCAATATCACTTTAAAAATATCAGAATCGTCAACCCAGGATAATATTTAAGTGTTTCAAACCATTTTTTTTCCCGAACTGTCAAAGAGTGGAAGGGATGACCAGTGCTGCATAATATTCAGCACCAAGGACAGGGAAGATATTTTCTCTTTGCAAAGTCATCATACCCAATTTAAACCCCATTTTGCTGAATTCCAGATACCTACATGAAAAAGTAAAAAGCTGTATTATAACTAGGGCCGTCTCTTGGGACCGCCACTCAACAGTTGGGCCCTTCCGATGATTAGAAAGGAAAAAAAAATGGAGATGGTGACAGCTCTGATTGCAACCATATGTAGAGTTGGTAGTGATACTTCTTGTGATGTCCGTAGGCCAAGACTGCTTCTCTAGAGCAGACCTCAGCCATGCAGGCTCACGATGCTGGCAAGCTGGCCACCGAGACAGCAACGGCCGCAGCAACTGCAGCTGTCACTGCAGCCATGGAACAGCAGAACAGACAGCAGGAACAGCTGCTGAAAACCCTGCAGCAGGGCAGCCAGGCTTACAGGTGGGTAACAGTTATAATAGATACAGCTATGGAACAGCAATAGTGACAGCAGCTGTCACCACAGCCATGGAACAGCAGAACAGGCAGCAGGAACAGCTGCTGAAAACCCTGCAGCAGGGCAGCCAGGCTTACAGGTGGGTTACTGTTATACATTTTAGATACTAGGATGGAACAGCACTCGTAAAAATAGCTGTCACCGCAGCCATGGAATAGCAGAATAGACAGCAGAAACAGCTGCTGAAAACCGAAGGATCACGTGTGGCCAGTCTTCAACTGTGACCTGTCTGATGGTAGCTTGGGCCCCTAGGAAGCCATGGAATGCTCCATTTCAACTTAAGTTAGAATTATCAAAAACTCCACACCCTGTAAGAAAGAATCTTATCCCACTTACTGTAAATGCATTTAAGTTCGCGGGGATTTAATTTGGCGGTAGCGCGAAAAAGGACTTTTCGCGGTGGATTTGCAGTAATGCCATAGACTGCAGTCTAATACCATAATAGAAAAATATTCGCGTTGGTTTTAAGTTCGCAGTGAAGTGGTCACCGCAAAAACCGCGAACATTAATCCACCGCGAACATTTCTGCATTTACAGTAGTGGCACCACTCAATAGCACTGCTCCCTCTTTTTTCTAGAAAAAAACAAACCTCATGCTTGTGGTATGCTGCATTTGGATTAGATTGGTATGTTACTTATGAGAAAGCTTTCTATTAGGAATACACCTAACCCTTACCCAACATCTTAGATCCCGAGACCGGCAAGACACCAGGAGCTCCTACAGCAGCAGTTACACCACCACAGACTACGACAGGTCTGAGACAGCACAACTAAGGGAGAACAGTAATTGGAAAAGCTGAAAAATCAGCTATACAGGCACATCATCATCAGTCACTGTATTCTGCATCTATAGTCTGGAAAGTCCTGTAGCTGCATTCAGTCTTTCTTCATCCTTTTCCATTGTTCCTTGCATCCTGCAAGCTTCCTTAGCTCCCAGAGTTTCTTTGCTGTTGTGGGAAAAGCTCGACCTTTAGGTCTGCTTTCAGCAGGCTGTGCAGGTTAACACAATGTCTTCCCTTGCATGCCTTGAATCTGTTGGAACCTAGGATGGCGAATTCAAGGCACATGTAATTGATAATAGAAGTAAACCTTACCCTAACCCTTACCCAATATCTTAGATCCCGAGACAGAGACCGAGGCCGCCCGGACACCAGAAGCTCCTACAGCAGCAGTTACACCACCACAGACTACGACAGGTCTGAGACATCGCCTGCCAAGACGTCCCTCTCCAAGTCTCCTCCTTCTGTGCAGGAGAAGCCACCGGCCAAGACACGACCAAGGTCCCCTCCCAAGTCTGAGGGGTAAGTGAGATTCTGTTAGATTGTCTGAAATTCTTTATGGGCATGTTTGAAGCAAGAAAGACAGCAAAAGAACAGAAGATTTAGATACTGTAAATGCATTTAAGTTCGCAGGTATTTAATTTCGCGGTAGCGGGGAAAAGGACTTTTTAATTTCTCAGTGACACCATAGACTGCAGTCTAATACCGTAATAGAAAAATGTTCGCGGTGGTTTTAAGTTGGCGGTGAAGTGGTCACTGGAAAACCGCAAACATTAATCCACCGCGAACATTTCTGCATTTACAGTAGATGCTGTTCTAGTTTCCTTTTGCACATGGTAACAAGTAAGGCAAGCTTTATGTGCTTTAGGGAGGAAAGAAACTTGTCAGGCTCACATAGATCCATCCATCTGTAGCATAACTTTAAGTTGTTTGTTTTAACAAGCTGTTGAACATGTATTGCACAGCAAAATGATACCAAATCTCCCATTACCAAAAAGGTAACACCAGCGATATGAGAATGACTAGTGATGTGATTTTAACAAACCATAATTCTATTTTGATATGCGCATCATACATAAATGCATATACTTTGGTACAACAAAATAATGTAAGGTTATTAGCTAGATAGATAACTGCCAAGTTTATTTGATAAACACACTTGGAGTTATGTCCTTGTAGGCCTAGGCAAAATTCCAAAATGATGCTTGTCTTACCTAGCCTGGGTACAATCCGGATAGTAGTTCGCTCCTATGTTCGCTTCTGCTATCCGTCTGGAGACTTGCACATTCAAACCGTTTGGTGCTATCGTCACTTAATGAGCAAATCAAGGAATAGGTTCTAGAGCGCTCGTTCGATGACATCAGGCCCTCCCGCAAACAGACAGAGAGCTTGTCCGGTGTTGGAACGCCTGTTCGCGGACGATTGCTTGAACCTATTCCATAATTCGCTCATATGTTGGGACCAATCAGCGCCTGCCTCCAAAATTTGGACGATTCCAGACGTTAAGATGGTCCGCGTTCCCAGACGGAAACACAGAGAAGCGACTGTATATAGCATATAATAAAAGTCAGAGTCAGAAGCGACTGTATATAGTATATAATGAACGCCGGAGCGAACTGCTTTCTGGATGGTACCCAGGCTAATTGTCTTACCTCCACATTAGTAAACCTGGCCGCCACGTTTTTCAGGCACACAGACGAGGACATCCCCACGGTCAGCGAGCAATCCCAGAAGGCCGCAGCCCGCAGGGGGAACGATTCGCAGTCTTCCATCGGCGAGGAGCTTCCCTCCGGCGCTGCCGACGTCTCCAAGGATGAGAGCATCGCTGAGGAGATTCCCGAAGACAAAGGTACTAAGAGTCTTAGACTTGGTGTCATGGGCATTATTAGTTTATTATGTAGCATCTACTTATCAACATTGCAGCTAAAGAAGTATTAAATATGAGGTCAGTCAATGTATTAAATGGCTTTAAAAGAATATTGTTGTAATCTTGATAGTTAAAGATTATTTATTTATTTATTTTGAATTAAAGTTCTAGTTTATTGCTCAATGAGGAAGCTTAATTATTCGTCTAACCTTTACCTCTTCCCTCATGACCTAAAGAAGTGGCCTTCAGGCTGATTTGAGCGTCTAATGCATAAACAAAGGTTCAAACAAATTTACTTTCCTTTTGCAGGCGCTGAAGATTCTTTTTCAAAACTCCAGTTGGTTCAATGATGGCTGAGTGCTTTCTTGAGAAAGTTTCCAAATCTTCAAACTTTTTTGCAGTGTCCGTGTCCAGAAGCGAATACAGCTACTCCATGAAGTTTGACGAGCCCAAAACTCCAGTTGGTTCAACGATGACTGTTGTACTTTCTTGAGAATGTTGACAAAGTTTCCAATCTTCAAACTTTTTTTGCAGTGTCCGTGTCCGGAAGTGAGTACAGCTACTCCATGAAGTTTGACGAGTCCCTGACGGAGTCTGAGATGGAGGAAATGTCCTTTAAGATGCTCCTCCCGTCCGAGAGTCACCGCAGAAGAAGCATCGGAGGCAAGAAGCAGAAGACGCCAGAGGCGAGCCCCCGGGACCAGTCGGACGCTGCGTCTTACTCGTCAGACGAGCTACACTCAACCGTCGGGTCAGGAAAGGTGACAGAAAGGAAACAATAACTTGAAAACTGCAGTAATAGTCAAGTACCTATAATGTAAAGCACTTTCTCAAGTGAATTAGTGCACTGCCATGCATTGCAATATGCTCAAAGCCGAGGAGAAGGCCACTTCCGCTACATGACGTGCTCGTGTTTGGACAAATGGGAATGGAAAGACTGAAAAAGTATTGTTTGAAAAATAGTTGCAGTGAGATACATTGTATGGTGTTGATCCCATCGAGCATTTCTTATCAGCAAGGTGATTTTGTTTGCAGTTCACAGTTGAAATGTTATCTTCCTGATGTCATGTTTGACCAATTGCTGAATTGTCATGCATGAGTTCTAAATTGGTCATTTGACCCCTAAGAAGACTGCTGTATGGCAGTATAAGATCCTGAAAGACTTGTTTGCTACATGTATGTTGGAACACAGTTGACAATGTTTTGTGTACAGTTCCTGATGACTGTTCCTTTACCAACAATGTTGTTTTGCACAGTTCACATTTGAAGGGGTGAGCGCGCCCTTCTCAGCGGAGGACTCGTTCAGCCACTTCATGTCTGACATGGTGCAGCAGTACATGCATGAGGAGGAGGTCAGGGCAAGGCATCAGGTACGCATCATCACTAGGGGAGCACAGGGTTCTGTGACATCATCAGTAGAGGTGCACAGGGTTCTCATACATCATTAGGAGGGGTACATAGGGTAGCAGTTCTGTTACATCATCAGGAGGGGTGCACATGGTTCTGTTACATCATTGATAATGGTGCACATAATTCTCTTACATCATTAAATTATAATGGTACACAGGATTCTGTTACATCATCAGTAGAGGTACACAGGATTCTGTTTGTGTTACATCATCAGCATTGTTACTCAACTTTCTGTTACATCATAGGTAGTGGTGCTCAACTTTTCATTACAACATCATGTACAGTCAAACCTGTATTAGGGGCCACCTCTACAGAGGGGCCACCTGTCCATAGTGGCCACTTTCTGTCGGTCCCTTGTGTATTTTATCTACAAGTTGCGACCTCTATACAGAGGCCACCTGTCTATAGTGGCCAAATTTGTCTGGTCCCTTGAGTGGCCGCTATAGACAGGTTTGACGGTATTGGTATTCAAACTTCTGTTACATTATCAGTAGTTGGTGTTCTCTAAATTCACTAACAAAAGATGTGCAAATTGTTTGCCTTTTCAACACTTCATAAAACATCCTTGATACAACAAAAGAATGATTATGGCAAAATTTGGCTATTGTGACAATACAGACTCAAGCTTGCAGTAATAGACTCCATTATGGCAGGGTTTTCTAGAGTTTGGAATGTATGAAGTATTACAATTTGATTTTACTCAATTTAGTCGACAGTAGTTAAGTGTTGTGTAGTAGTGTGGTGTATCTCTTTATCGTTGTCACTTTTATCTTCAGTTTCTTTCATTTTCACCTGTGTTTTTGTCTTCCTTGGGCCCCTCACTCATTTGTGGTTCTGTCCATTTTCTCTTTCTTCTTTCGTTTTTTCCTTCTTCTTCTCTTCCTTCCATCCGTGCGTTGGTGGGGCCCAGTTCATCTCGCAGGGCTGTGTGGTTATAGACCTGGTGTGTGAGTACCTGCGCAGCAAAATGGTTCAGGCACAGAAACAGGTATACCATGGACGACCCCGCCCCCCTCCCCCTTGCTAGTACATGACCTTGCTGAGCTCTTTTCTTTCAACATTTCGTCTTTGAGTTTGATTTGTTTCGTTTTGTTTTCTCCATATCTATTCTAAGCGACACCACATCATTCTGCATGTGTGCCATAGACAGTGTGTTAACTTTTCTTGGTGACGGACTTGTTTCATTGTGGCAGGAATTTACAACGTTACATGAGTTTGTAAGTAATACAGAGTAGCAACAACTGCTTTTTGATACTAAGGGGGGTTATAGAACTTTTATATCTTACATGTAGCTGTTACAGTAGTTACTGGTAGGGTAATACAGACATTGGTAAGAAATCATGTACATGTACATGCAGGTACATTTCTTAACTCGGCTTTTTCTGACCAAGCTTGGTTTTATTCCAGTCTCATGCTTTGGGCTGCCATGATGTTACATCAGGGCTCGAAATACCACCTGCACATGCATGTTAGTGCAGGTAAAATTGGAGCTGTGCAGGTATTTCTGGTGTCTATCTGCACCTAACCTGCACTGGTCCAATGTACTGAGTTGATACATAAATGTCCTATGATGTAGCTGTATAAAGATTGTCATTAGCTGCATTGACTGTTACTACCTATTAAGGACAAAAGAAAAAATAGCAATGGTTCCTGAACTATTTTAGTATGATCTAAAATTCCTAAATTCAGAGTGGTGCAGGTAAACTTTGTCTGGTGCAGATATGCAGAAAAAAGTATTTCGAGCCCTGTACATGGTGTATTACCTGTACATGTATTTTGTATGCTAAGGAGCCTCTTACACCAAATATGTATGGATTTTAGGGGTAGCAGGGATAAGGACTGGTTAATTTTTGTCTCATGGATGAAAAAAAAATGGGTTGATGATGAAAAAATGTAGTATATAGACAAAGTGGTTTTCACTCAAAATTCTCATTCTCACTTTCTGGCTGAGTTGTTACAGATTTAGTGTGAATAGCCTTATCGGGTTGGGTACCAGTAAACTCTAATATCCTATGACTGATTTTGTTTGTGCTTATCCGCAGGCATCCCTGCTACGGCTGAGAGAAAAGGCTCTGAAGGAGAAGACGAAGGCAGAGCTGGACTGGCTCGAGCACCAGAAGAAGTGAGTCTTGACTAGAGGGACTGTCAATGGTAGAGGGATTTAGGGTGGAAGAATTGTAACGGTACCTTTCAAAAAAAGAAAATTTGAACAGAAGATTGTTGACAAAAGTGTAGTATAGAGGCAGAAGAGAAAAACTGTTGTGTTAACAAAAAAAGCTGATGTTTGTTCTAATTGTTGTTGTTTGTGTTTGTGGTTGCTAGGCATTTGAGGGACAGCAGGGATTGATGCTGTTTGCTGTTCTATCTGTTGTTGTTTGTGTTTATGTGGTTGCCAGGCGACTGAGAGACAAGGGTGCGGATGACAGCATGCCCCCCATCAGGAAGAGACAGCGACGACTGATGCTGTTTGTTGTTCTAACTGTTGTTGTTGTTTGTGTTGTTGCTAGGCGACTGAGAGACAAGGGTGCGGATGACAGCATGCCACCAATCAGGAAGAGACAGCGACGACTGATGCTGTTTGTTGTTCTAACTGTTGTTTGTGTTTATGTGGTTGCTAGGCGACTGAGAGACAAGGGTGCGGATGACAGCATGCCACCTATCAGGAAGAGACAGCGGGGACTGATGCTGTTTGTTGTTCTAACTGTTATTGTTGTTTGTGTTGTTGCTAGGCGACTAAGAGACAAGGGTGCTGATGACAGCATGCCACCTATCAGGAAGAGACAGCGAGGACTGATGCTGTTTGTTTTTCTAACTGTTGTTGTTTGTGTTTATGTGGTTGCCAGGCGACTGAGAGACAAGGGTGCGGATGACAGCATGCCCCCTATAAGGAAGAGACAGCGAGGACTGATGCTGTTTGTTGTTCTAACTGTTGTTGTTTGTGATTATGTTGTTGCCAGGCGACTGAGAGACAAGGGTGCGGATGACAGCATGCCCCCTATCAGGAAGAGACAGCGAGGACTGATGCTGTTTGTTGTTCTAACTGTTGTTGTTTGTGATTATGTTGTTGCCAGGCGACTGAGAGACAAGGGTGCGGATGACAGCATGCCCCCTATCAGGAAGAGACAGCGAGGACTGATGCTGTTTGTTGTTCTAACTGTTGTTGTTTGTGATTATGTTGTTGCCAGGCGACTGAGAGACAAGGGTGCGGATGACAGCATGCCCCCTATCAGGAAGAGACAGCGAGGACTGATGCTGTTTGTTGTTCTAACTGTTGTTGTTTGTGATTATGTTGTTGCCAGGCGACTGAGAGACAAGGGTGCGGATGACAGCATGCCCCCTATCAGGAAGAGACAGCGAGGACTGATGCTGAGATTACAGACTGAACAAGTAAGGGATACAAAATATTCTGATAAAGTGTGTAAGTTGTAGGTGTGCTAAAGGGTGCATGTACATTCAAACTACATTACAATGTAAATAAAACCTGACCTTAAACATGACAGATAAAATGCATGACATATTCAAAAATATCTGTCTCAAGTTAAAAACATGTAATTATCAAGCACCTCTGTGTCGCAAACAAGGTTACTAGTAATATGAGTCAGCTTAAATTCTGTACTGAGAACACAAAGTTAATGTATGAAGACTAAACTCCCTACTAACCTCTGCTGTCTAAAACCCTAATGGGCAGAGATAAAACGACTCCGCGAGGCAAACAAGGCGGCGAGCCGTGAGCTGCAGCTTTTCCTTTTGTCCGCCCAAAACAAAGTTAATGTTACAGTATAAAAAGACATAACACCTTATAAACCATTTAACCCCTAACAGGCAGAGATCAAGCGTCTTCGTGAGGCGAACAAGGCGGCGAGCCGTGAGCGACAGCTGCTCTTCATGCAGCAGCAGGAAATCATGAAGATGAGACAAAGCACGGCTGCCATACGGGACAAGATCAGGAGCAGGAAAAAGGACACAGGTAAGTCTGTGGTGGCTGTGGTGTAAGATCAGAGCACGGCTGCCATACGGGACAAGATCAGGAGCAGGAAAAAGGACACAGGTAAGTCTGTGGTGACTGGTGTAAGATCAGAGCACGGCCGCCATCCGGGACAAGATCAGGAGCAGGAAAAAGGACACAGGTAAGTCTGTGGTGACTATGGTGTAAGATCAGAGCACGGCTGCCATACGGGACAAGATCAGGGGCAGGAAAAAGGACACAGGTAAGTCTGTGGTGACTGGTGTAAGATCAGAGCACGGCCGCCATACGGGACAAGATCAGGAGCAGGAAAAAGGACACAGGTAAGTCTGTGGTGACTATGGTGTAAGATCAGAGCACGGCTGCCATACGGGACAAGATCAGGGGCAGGAAAAAGGACACAGGTAAGTCTGTGGTGACTGGTGTAAGATCAGAGCACGGCCGCCATACGGGACAAGATCAGGAGCAGGAAAAAGGACACAGGTAAGTCTGTGGTGACTATGGTGTAAGATCAGAGCACGGCTGCCATCCGGGACAAGATTAGGGGCAGGAAGAAGGACACAGGTAAAACTTTTAAAGATGATACTCCTAAAACGATGAAAGTTGCAGGGAAAACAGGATGATTCTCCTAAGAACAATTAAAGACTGGTATGTTTCTAATACCTTATGGAGAGGGGAACAGCCCCAATCAGAGACAAGATCAGGAACAGGAAAAAGGACGCAGGTATCAAAGTCCATTGTGGGCAGCTCCTTCACAAAATAATTCCCAAGACAGTGCGAAGGTTGAAAATGGTTGGAAGTGTATAATCCTCTGTCTCCACATAAATCAAAGGTGAAGATTTGGAAAAAATCACAACTTGAAGATAATAAAACAAAAATTAGAAAAAATTACCCCATTCAACATGCAGTATGAAGAAAAATTTCCAAAATCAGGAATATGAAACTCTGCTTTCATTGTTCTTTCATCTTGGCATTGTTCTTTTGAATAAAAGAAGTAACAAAATGAATGAATGAAGAAGACCTTTATTGTACATACATACCCACTGGGTTCAGTACAGGTCACAATAAATGATACAACATGATATAATGATACAATGAATCTACAGTACTCAAGAATCGTATTCTACTGCGTACATTCGGCTTCTTCTCGTTTCTTTGTGATATTGAAATGTAAGAACAGATATGATTTATAAGTAAAGGTTTGTCTAGATTCTTAAGGAATATAAATTTGTCTATATTACTTAGTCGTATAAAGTGGGGGAACATGGATTCTATTAATCTGTAGAGTTCAGCTCTCTCTTTCTTGTACAAACTACATTCTACTACAAAATGATAAATGTAGCACCGACAAAACATCATCACCCAATCTGAGTCTTCCTCCCACCAGGAGCCTCAGACGAGGAGATTCCTGAGGAGTTGTCGGATAAGGTCTCCCCCGCGGACAGGGGCGCCGCGGCCGCACCTGGAGACGTCTCAGGAGACACGCCCAGGGACAGGAAGGACTCCGTGTCAGACGCCGAGGCTAAGATGCTGGAGAAACTCAAGAAGATGCATGACCCAAAGGACGAAAGGTCAAGAAGCCTTTTCTCAACTTCAAAAACATACATTTGAATCATTTTATGTTGTAAAGGAACATAGAGTTGGTTAGATAATGAATCCTGCTCTTTTAGAGATCTTTTCAGTGTCACTGTCGAAAGATAGTGGATGCTAACTGAATGTCTGACCGTATCAAAAATTAGATGTATATCCAGTACCTTGTGTAATTGATATTTGGCACATCTTATTACACATGTACCTCAAGGTCTACATGTGTTATATAACCTTCATCAATGGAACACAGATGTTTTTTTCTAGATCTCTTTCTTGGAATTTATTCATTAGAATGTCCGTGTATACAGCAATAGGCCATGTAGGAAAAGCATTTTTGTTTTGTATTGGGTTAAAAAGCTCTGAGAAATGCTCGTTGTTTATTTCATCCTTTACACTTAATGTCGTCCCTGAAGGTACCTGACGACCCGCGAGCAGAAGCTGCAGCACCGTAAGAAGAACGCGGAGGACCTGTTGGCATGGAAACAGCAGCTGGATGCTGAGGAGAAGAAGGTCCGCTCGCTGGAGAGGCAGGCGCTGTCCGTCTGGGGGGAGGACGTCAAGGGGGGCAAAGGTCAGTACAGGGTGGGGGTCAAGGGAGCAAGGTCATTATGTGGCTAGATGTCAAGTGGTAAAGGTCAGTAAAAGTGGAATATCAAGGGTCAGAGGTCAATGGAGCATGGGATATAAAGGGTCAGAGGTCAATACAGCATGGGATGTGAAGAGTACAGGGATGAATGCAAAGGTAAAGGTCAGTTAATAATTTGTACTTAGGGTAGGAGGTGAACTGTGGAAAATTACCTGCCTCCAGGTCGTTGGGGGGACAAGGTAGCTGTGAAAATTGAGAGTTGTCTCCAGGCCCTTCTGTCTACAAAACTACAAACCTTGAAAAGGGTATGATGATGGTACCAGACAGAGTGTAGCAAAAGCAGGCATTAAACACTAAACAAGGGGCCACTTTTGCATTTGCTTGGAGACTAAATCTGAAAGAAGTAGTTAGTCAAGGGGTCAAAGCACTTTTCATAAGTAGATTCCCTGTTGTTTGAACTGTTGATATATCTAGATGCATAGGTTTGAAATTTAGATTTTGCCTTAATCACATCCAGACAAGTCAGTCGCGACCCCCCAGCCCAAAGTCCCCGCCTCTCCGGACAGCGTGGTCACTGAGAGCGCCAAGACCGCAGACGACTCCTCCGCCAAGAAGCACCGCCGTTCCCATAGCAACCAGAGCGAGAGCTCCATCGCCGAGGAGATCGGGAGTCGCTCCAGCTCCATTCCGGAGGAAATCGGGACGGAATCCAATGGAGACAAACCCAGGTAAGGGGATATTCCAAACTTCACACTTTCAATTGGTACTGGTAAACCAAGGTAATGGTTTCCCATAAGGGGATATTCTGGATATTCCACACGCAACGCTGCTGTAGGAACTGCTGAGAAATCGAGCTGCTCGTTATGTATTACTGAGACAAAATAAATCTGGCAATTGATAAATTCTTCAGATAGTCAGATATTTCAGACAGCATCTGATAATATCTTTCATCTTGTCTGAAAAAGGTAGGCAGCTATCCTGATTTGAACGTTCGGATGTGTTCATCAATAGGACTGGTATTCTGTTCATAAGTTACAGGGTTCTAGCTAGCGCAAAGTTGCGTAGCGGCCCGCTACGTTAAAATTTTGGACCGCTACGCTTATTTTGGGGCCGCTACGCTTATTTTCAATACAAAGTAGCGGAATTTTGACTGTATTTATTTGTGCATGAATGCCAGATCAAATATGAAAAACGTTGTTTTCGGAGGGAATCACAATGAGCAAAACACAAATACAAGCGGGCGCTGCCTGACGTGACTTGTCGCGTCCCCCAGTGCGCACGGAGGCGGGTCTTCATGTTGCCCTCCCACGTGGCGGAGTGGCAAGCCCAGACTAAGTGTCGGCTTTCTTCAATGCCATATTTGGGCTAGGCTGGCTTATTACAACTTGCCGAGGGAGTGTCCAAGTATAACAATTTTTTTCATGGAACTGGTACAAATACAACTATAAAATTTAATATGTTTCCTCCCCATTGTCAACATTTTTTTCCTCGTAATTTGCGTGCCTCCACTAAACTCGATTAATAACATTTTTATGGAGGCGAAAAAAAATAATACTCAGACACTTGGCACACCCCGATCTGGCAGTGCTGTGCTGTTGGAGGGGGTTTGGGAGGCTGTTGAAAGTTCGTGACAATAGCAGATACTTTTGGTCATTTTATCAAAGTAGAAAGTCAAACTAAACTAACAATATATAATGTGAAATATTTTTTAAAAGTTGGAGCACTGTTACCGTCAGATATGCTTTATGAGCATTTGTTTTTGTCATTCAATCATCAGATATTGCCAGTTCAGTCTTTGTTTTGGAAATTCCAAATGCCGTTTGTCCTCCCCACAAATAAACCTGACTAGACAACACCCCCAAAAGGGCGGAGTCTGCACTGCCGGCAGGCTGGTGCCAGAGACTGTCCAGTGCAGTGGGCGGAGTCAAGTCTCTTTAGCCTCTAAAAAGTGCCTGCAGAGGAATCAGCAATACGATATGACATGTAGGGGGAGGTGTAAAATGTAAAGTGTGTTACTTCTGTGTTCTTTCTCTCACTAAATTTCTGGAATTGATTTACAAGAGAGGTAGAGTGGCTTACATTGATAAACATGTTAAGATTTTGGCAGTGTGATGTAGCCATTCTTTTTTTATGTATTGTAAACATTGTTCCCACTGCCATGAAATTGAATACAGTATTCTGAACATTGTATGGAAATGGAGGAACATTGAGGAAGTCTAAGCAAATTTGGAAATGTATGTAGAAATGATTACAGACTTTTGAAATTAATTCTTAACTTTGACTTGACTCTGAGTAACTTTTAGTAAAATGATGTTACTTACCTGTTTCTAGGTTTACCTGTTAATTTTTTGTTTCTATGTATGAGTTAAGATATCTTGTGACAAGGTCCTTTGTAAGGGTAACACAATGACAAGTCGATGCAAAAGTATAAGAATTACCCATCAAGAATACATATTGAGAAAACAACAATTTTCCTTTTATAGGTCCCTAAGAATGGCCCATTTCAATTTTATATTTCCAAAAGCTCCATACCGTGGAAGGGGGGGAAACCCCCCTTCCACACCATCCCCCCCTCGGTCGCTTCGCGCCCTCGTGCTTGGTCGCTTCGCTCCCTCGCCTGTACCACTACGCTCAAATTTCATCCTAGCTAGAACCCTGAGTTAGTTAGGTTTCAGTTGAATTGTCTCCAATGGGACCTTACTCCTTATGGTTGGTTCCTTTTTGTACCACTTTACGAAAAAAGTGTTGAAGGTTGCCCCATCTTGCAGCTATGAAGAATCTTTGGATACTGAATGTTTCTAAGCTAAATGTTTATTGCAGCTGGTTTATTGTAATATCTTTTACAAAATGACATCAGTCAGTTGTACTGCAATAATGATAGAAAATCCCTCCATACCTTCCTCATAAGTCATATGTTTGATGAAAAATAGTACGGTTTGAGGTAGAGTTAATTGCTGATCGTAAAAACCAAACTGTCAGTTCCATTTTGCCCTGATGTTAAACATCCCAATTTGAACACCCTACTCTGCTGGCTATGGAACCAGGTAATCCCATCATGTCCCTATAATTAGACGTGATAGATTTATGGTGAATCAGCTGGTTGGGAAAGATTGATGGGTTTCCTAATGTGGCAGCTCGTTACTGGCATCGTTAATATTTAATCATCTTGATTAACTTCTATTAGATGACTCTAAATCGAAAATCCAAATCTCCACATGCCGGAAAGATACCATGGTCATTTACAGTTGTCGGTTTATCTGCTACAATCCCAATGATGTGTACTGTATCATTATTTTCAGTGGATTCCGTGATGCATACATGTAAATGACTGTAAATAAAAGCCTCTGTATTGTGATTTAAACATAGAGGAAATGCACGTTACCACTTGAGTCGATTGACACAAAAAGGATATTAGATTAGACAAGATAAAAGAGCAATTTTTTATTGGTTTCTGAGGTGAAGATTTCCATTTCAGCACCAGGGACAGGATCTGGTTATGTCTTTTGTGTGAGAGAAAAAGATAGACAGGGTTAGAATTTAGTACTCAAACAGAAAAAAGCACTAGTACTCCTACACCGATAACACTTAAAGACATAAGCCAAAAACTTTATTGCAATGCAATGTATAGTTCTTGGTATTTTGTACTGGGTACTGTACAGTCACGTGATTTTAAAAGTAAAGTAGGAATATCCAAAAACACATCCAGTTACTTGAGTAACTACTATCTGGTGTACCTTATTACCTTGATATCCAACCTTCATCGATGTACCATTTTGATGTTCCAAAGTATGAACCCTGACAAAGTGTACAGATGTTTCTTGTCTGTCGAGTACTAATTACGTACATGTGTATAGAAGAAGAGAAAGCAGATTGTGTACAATTTTCATACCCAAAGTAATAATATGCAAAACCACATTCAGTTGCTTGTCAAAATGAGTAACTGCTTTTTGTTCTGGATGTCTAATCTTCATCAACATACACATGTATCATGTCCACACTGTTGCATATGTCAAGTAGCTACTACATTGTATCTGGCGTATCTTATCACCTGGTTGTCTAACCTTCCTTGACGTACCATTTTGATAGTCTATAGTACGAACCCTGACATAGTAATACAGTTGTTCCTACCCTGTTGATGTACATTAATATTACATGGCCTCGGAGCCATATATGTCGAGTAGCTACTATTAGCCTTCCTTAACGTACCATTTTGATAGTCTATAGTATGAACCCTGGCATAGCGTACAGTTGTTCCTACCCTGTTGATGTACATTAATATTACATGCCCCCGGAGCCAGACGTCCCGACCACACCAGACGTTATCCCCTTACAGGATAAAAGCCTGTCTCTCGCACGTCCTCCGAGCCTTACCCTAAATCTTTCATCGGGAAATCCCGGGAGAATTCTTCATTCAGGCCATACTGATGTGATTTATAGGTTCTTGGACTGGAGAAGATAATAAAGGACAACATAGCGTAGTATACCTACATGTAGTTCAGTGGTCTTCCTCTTGGACTCAAAGCAGTGAGTCGGATTTTGTGCAAGTTTTCCTCCTAGCCAGGCTTTTAGCCAGGCATACGTCAAAGCGGCATCTGGACGCAATTTTCTTAGAATAACAAGAAATTTGATGCCCCTGGACGCCCTTACACTGGGGAGAAAATCGTCTGACATGCACGAAATTCTGATTGACCAGGGATGCAACCAGGTCATCTGTGCTCACAGTCTTCTACTGTGACCTCTGGAACATTATTTTTGCCTCTTGGGATACCTAAGAATGCACTTTTTAAACTTAAAATCATCAAAAACTCTGCACCATGGAAGATGGATGCCCCCAGACCCGCCCTATAATAGTCACCAATAGGTTTGGACTCCCTATTATAAAATCCTAGCTAAAAACCTGCTCCTAGCTCTCATCTTTCATCATGTCTGCATACTGCGCTTTTGCTAAAAATGCACACAGCTTCAGGGAGTCGATTGGTGGATTCACTTGTTGCTAATTTTTCCCCTTTTTTTTGCTTCATTTTTCTTCAAGATTTATATCAGAGCCTGTATGTAGATTACCAAGGAAATGATTTTTGTGTGCCCAGACGTTTCAGAGTCAAGGCTGGCACACATAGATTTGTATGTAAGGGATAATTTATGGAGGGATTCAGGTTGAAGAGCAACAATCTGCCCACTTGTACCTGTCATATCTGTTTATCGAGTTAGAGTCGTGGCGATGTGGGCAGAATGCAGGCACTATACGGAGACTCTGCAATATGGTGAGGTGGAATAGGCAAATTACTTAAGATTTGATGTTGCTGTTGTCTGAAAACATTTTTGCTCTCTATTGTTTCTTTTCAAAGATGTATCTAAATGATATGTTTTGTACAATGTATAGTTTTCATCCTTAAATATTTGTTTTAGAAATCAAACTGTTGAAATTTGTAGCATGGGATATTCCTTCATAAAACAACATGCGACGTGCACACTATTTGAAAGTGTTGCAGTCCTCAGGACAGGATTTTATGCTATCATCCACTGTTCATTGTGCTTGTCAAAAAGAGTTGAGCTAAGGGAATTCCCCCTGTACATTTAACAATTATGCACATACTCAGGGATCGAAATACTTTTTTATTGCTACATGCAAAATTGCAAGTTGGCAAAAATTTTACGTGCAATTTAAAATATTTACATGCAAAATACAACTAGTCTATACTGCAATGTTCTAGCCACCATCCATCATTCTGTACTTTGGTGGAACGTTGCTGCTCTGGATGGATAAGAATTTTGCCCATTCTGTCACTGTTGATGGACTGAAACTGGCACTATATATATAGACAGAACTGCAAATTTTGGAAACTTAAGATATCCACATAATCAGCATGTTAGTTTGCAGCAAAGCCGAAGTTGATTGTTTATAACACCTAGGTGACCGGTGACGATCCCCATCAGACAAACAAAGGCACCATGGCCGCAGTATTTTTACTATAGGCCATGTATTTTCAACATGCAAGATTGCAAGTTCAGAAAATTTTTACATGCAAATCTCAAAAAATATGTGCAAATTGTAAGTTAAGTATGTCTATTTCGAACCCTGATACTTAAGTGCCTTTCTTTTCTGTCATAGCCAGTGGAAGGATGGCTCTTCAGTCAGCTAAAATCTCTTTTTTTAAATGTGCATTGTAGGATGATGAGAAAACGATGGGCTTGCAGTTTTGTAACCCCTTTGTAAGACAGTTAAGTGGACTCTCCCAATGTAAAACTTATCCCTAGGATTTAGCAGCTGATCTGAGTTATTGACCACTGTGCTAAATCATACTGGGTAATATTGACATATGGCATGCTTCCCATATCTATTTTTTTGGTTGAAATTGATTTTAGAAAGTTTTTTTTTTAAATTTTTCAATCAGGATGAAAGCAGAGACTGGTTCCAAGTTGTTAAAGTCAAGTTGATGGTACTAGTATTCAGTTTCAGAGAGTAACGGTACATGTGATTTCAGACTTAAGACACAGTGGGCAGCAAAGGCCCCTACAGCATCAAAAAAGCATAAAAAAAGACTACTTTGACGTTTTCAAGCTTGTTGTTTTGTTCAAGTTCTTTTATTTATTATTAGCTTGAGTGTAGTGCCACATTGTTCTTGTCTCAGTCCAAAAGTAAATTAGAAATAAGACTCAAGTTTTAAGTTTAACATGTTCCTAACCAGGCAAATCAAATTGTGTGGCCCAAAGTTAAAATGAAAATGATAAACAATCCACTTTGATGTATTCTGTAACCCTAATAGAAAAGGAAATTGTGCTTTCAGACTCAGTTGTCCTCTTGGCTCTATATTTTTATCTTGTCCTTTCAAGCTATAATGTTAAGTATTAAATGACGTTGCCCAATAGGGAAAAGTATCTATTAAACAGTCCACATTGCAGTACTTTGTCACCCTAATATCAACGGAAAGGCACCATTTTTCCACATAAATTTTAACAAACGTGCCACACGCGATCCGGCCCTGCATAATTAATGAGGCAGCACGGTAAGGCGAGCTTCCCGGGATCTCCGTGATAATCCCTCCTGAATGGGTCCCTGCATCGGCACCGGGTGGTTCATGTTCCATGTAAACCTTGGACCTAAAAAAGGTTGAATGTAGACTGAAGGTGGACTTACTTGTGTCAGACGGGAAGTTACTCCCACAGTAAGTCCACCCCATTTTGCCATGTTTGAAAGAACTGTCGGTGTTCAAGTTTTGGTGGACTATTATCCAGAGTAAGTCCTTCACACTAATTGTGGCAGTAAGTCCATCTTCAGTCCTCCCTGAGTAAGTCCATTTTTGCACCATTGGACTTACTGTGGGTGAAAAGAGGACTATGGCCAATGGCAAGTCCAAGGTTTGCAAGGGAGATGTCACTCAACTTTGATCTCGGCGTGATATCGTTTCCCCCATGTGCGTAACGTTTGGCGGTGCAGTGGTTCTCGCAGTGTGTCAGTACGTGGTGCAGACATCGCTCTACGTGAGGAGCCATGTAGAGCGCAGGCTCGCACTCGGATTCTGCTGGCTGTAAGGGACTTAGAACTGTTCTTAACTTTATATAGGCAACGTGCATGCATTACAATCGGAGTTGTGCACAGGTATTTCTGGTAACCAAACCTGCATCTGGTCGAATGTGGAGGTGTTTTTAGATTTGTTGTTAACTCACTTACTAAGCTACGATTTTTTACCACTTGTTAAAGGCTCAAGAATTTGAAATTGTTGCATAACGGTCTCCAGATAAATCTGAATTTCGTAAAATCTATTTTTTTAGGTTGGTGCAGGTAGATTTGTGTTTTACATGACTTTGTACTGTCACAAAAGACATCATGGCATTCTGAGCCCTGTCCTTACTGTCTGTACATGTAACTGTAAGGTGGTCTAATGCTTTGGCACTGCAGTTCAAGGCAGATTGAACAGCGACAGGGGAACCTATAGCTATTGGGTCATCAATTCTTGACTGTGTAGTTATGTGTGGCATAATTGGTAATTAGGGCCAGATATAATTGTGTTATACTGTGGACATGTATTAATTAAGATGTCATCTTCCAATTAGCGGCTTATCTTTTCCATGTATGTCTGTTCTGTACTAAATACAATCATGTTATCTGATGGGCTTAAAATCTATAATTGCCTTCGGGATTTTTGTTACTAGAAATCAAAACTGACATTCCTATAAATCTGTCAACTGTGTCAAAAAGTGATTGATTTTATCTGATCATTTAGAGGTATGTTTTCTGCAGTTAATGAACATTCTCTGAATCTTATGTTTCCTGCTTGAAATTGGTTACAGGTTGGCTTGTACATTATATTGTGAATGATTCAAAGAAAGTATTAAATCATGTCTTTGCTTGCTTTTGTGTACGTATGTGGTAAATAATTTTATGTATGAATACTGTATATACATGCATGTAAATGTTAACACAAATGAATGTGCTTATTTCCCAGTGTTTACTACAGACCCCACAATGTTTCCAGTGACACACAGGAAAGGAGGCCTTCTACTCTTTTTGTTCACATACGTTAGTTATGTTTAGACATCCATGTGTCTTTAATATCTCCTTTATTACTTGTTTACTACAAACCCCACGATGTGTCCAGCGATGATACAGGACAGAACAGCTCCATAGGGGAGGAGTACTCCAACTCCTTCATTAGTTTTGTTCAGACATCCATGTGTAATGTTTATTACCTGTTTACTACAGACCCCACGATGTGTCCAGCGATGATACAAGACAGAAGGCCTTCTACTGTTTTTGTTTACAGTAGTTTTGTTCAGACATCCATGTGTAATGTTTATTACCTGTTAACTACAGACCCCACGATGTGTCCAGCGATGACACAGGACAGAACAGGAGTCATTCTAATGTTACGTGTAACACAAATGTTTTTGTTTACATTAGTTTTGTTCAGACATCCATGTGTAATGTTTATTACCTGTTTCCTACAGACCCCACGATGTATCAAGAAATGATACGGGACAGAAGGCCTTCTACTGTTTTTGTTTACAGTAGTTTTGTTCAGACATCCATGTGTAATGTTTATTACCTGTTTCCTACAGACCCCACGATGTGTCGAGCGATGATACAGGACAGAACAGCTCCATTAAGGGGAGGAATACTCCAACTCCTTCATTAGCAGGGCTCGAAATACTGGGTGCATGTGCACCCAGGCGCACCCAAAATTGGAACTGTGCACCCAATTATTTTCTGTGGGTGCACAGGGTGCACCCAAATATTTTCTTACATTTATGTATGTAAAGATATCAAAGTATACTGGTATACATCATTCTTGACATCTAAGTATTAGAAAGATAATAAAAATGTCTGCCATGCTACTTGTTTAAGAATTTGAGAGTTTGTATTGTTGTAACTAAGTTTTATTATTAGATTATTAGTACTTATTACTTAAATTCAAGTGGTGCACCCAACAATTTTTTGGTGCACCCAATTTTTTAAGCTGGGTGCACCAGTGCACCTAATCCCCAAAATGAATTTTGAGCCCTGATTAGTTTTGTTCAGACATCCATGTGTAATGTTTATTACCTGTTTCCAACAGACCCCACGATGTGTCCAGTGATGATACAGGACAGAACAGGAGTCATTCTAATGTTACATGTAACACAAATGTTTTTGTTTACAGTAGTTTTGTTCAGACATCCATGTGTAATGTTTATTACCTGTTTACTACAGACCCCACGATGTGTCGAGCGATGATACGGGACAGAACAATAGGGGAGGAATACTCCAACTCCTTCATTAGTTTTGTTGAGACATCCATGTGTAATGTTTATTACCTGTTTACTACAGACCCCACGATGTGTCCAGCGATGATATAGGACAGAAGGCCTTCTACTGTTTTTGTTTACAGTAGTTTTGTTGAGACATCCATGTGTTATGTTTATTACCTGTTTACTACAGACCCCACGATGTGTCCAGCGATGATACAGGACAGAACAGCTCCATAGGGGAGGAATACTCCAACTCCATTAGTTTTGTTCAGACATCCATGTGTAATATTTATTACCTGTTTTCTGCAGACCCCACGATGTGTTGAGTGACGACACAGGACAGAAGGCCTTCTACTGTTTTTGTTTACATTTGTTTTGTTGAGACATCCATGTGTAATGTTTATTACCTGTTTACTACAGACCCCACGATGTGTCGAGCGATAACACAGGACAGAACGCCTTCTACTGTTTTTGTTTACAGTAGTTTTGTTCAGACATCCATGTGTAATGTTTATTACCTGTTTACTACAGACCCCACGATGTGTCCAGCGATGACACAGGACAGAACAGGAGTCATTCTAATGTTACATATAACACAAATGTTTTTGTTTACATTAGTTTTGTTCAGACATCCATGTGTAATATTATTGTTTATTACCTGTTTACTACAGACCCCACGATGTGTCGAGTGATGATACAGGACAGAACAGTTCCATAGGGGAGGAATACTCCAACTCCTTTGAGTCTCCTGACACCGCCAGGACAGCCAGCAAGGGGCCTGTACGTTCCTTTGTTTTATTACAATCTCCTAGACGTTAAATAGCGCATGAAGTCCAGTGGTTACAGCCCTGAATGTGGACTAAGATTAAGAAGCCGTGAGTTTGATACCGACTGTGTCACTTACCCGACATTCACGCTACTGGAAATAAAACATCCAGGGGAATTTCATGCAATGTTTTATTACAATCTCCTTCGAGGTTAAATAGCGTGTTAAGACCAGTAGTTACATGCCTGAATCTGGACTAAGATTAAGAAGCCGTGAATTTGATTCTGACTGAGTCGCTCACCTGACATCTACGCTTACTGGAAAGAGTTACAGTCAATATGATGACTTGAAGACGTTAAGCTGTGGTCCACTGTTTATTTGCCTGTCAAAAACATTTGGGGGAATTTTCCTGCAATGTGCCTGTAAATACTGTACATTGTGACAGTCTTTTATTATGTCCAGTAATCTATGAAGCCTTACTAAAAAGTTACTGACGCTATCACTAAAGAATAATTTAAAAAGTACATATTCTGTAGAAACTGTCAAATATGTTCAACAAAATATTTTATATTAGTTTTGATTAATTAGTAAATAAATTACTATTCCTTGCTGAACCCCAGGTCCTCACTCCACCCCCACCCAAGCTGGACCTTGGGAGGGGTGCGGGGGTTCGGACACGGGAGAGCCTCGTGTCGCCGCGCTCGCAGAAGGTTCCGGGGAAACGGCGGGAGTCGGAGAGCGGGTCTGAGGGAGAATCCAACCCTCACACACCATCCGGTTAGTATATGTACCATTTTTGGTGTGTCAGCCGTTTCAATGTTTCATTTGTATTTATATGTTCCGAAGCAGCGTTCCCGCCAGGTTCTTGAGAGTATGTGTCCAAATATTTGGGAGGGGCGTAATGAGCGCCGGAGGCGCGAGACGAGCGCCGCGGGCGCTCGCTTTCTAGGGGGGTCCGGGGGCATACTCCCCCGGGAAAATTTGGATTTTTAAACCCTCTAGAACACAATTTCCTGCAATTTGAGAGGATAATCATGCACTTGAGATTGGACGTCGGTTGCCTCTTTTACTCCCATTTTCAGTTATCGACGACCACCCTCTTCATCAAAATACGTAAAAAACTATAAGCACAGGGAATCAGCCTTCCGTGATCTGGTCCGGGTATTATTTGTCCAGACATGTCTACATGAAAATTTGGGATTTTTGATGCTTCGAAACTGGGCTCTAGCCAGTTCGTCAGTATGGAAAAATTCTGCCAATTTTTTTCCGTCAATGAATAAAAAAAAATGTCTACCTCATGCAATCGATGTTGCGCCCTCCCGCATCAAATAGTTTTCCGAGACGACAAAATAACGGCGCCATCACACTTTGTGTTTCTTTTCTATTTTGCCCGATGATTTTACTCAAATTTTTCGAATCGGTGGGGTTTTACAAGGCCGCGCCGTCATTTTCCACGAGCGTGCGTTTGTTTCCTGCGACATCAGGTAACCCCGTTTTCGGAGTGAAATCTTTGGCTGGATTTCTTTTTAAATAGACCAAGGACGTTGTACATTACTCGAAGGAGGACGATCTGCTGCCTCTTTGGCAGTGATCAGTGCCGGTGTAGCCTTGAAGCAGTAGCCAGAAAGACGTCCAACGTTCTGGGCGCTGCGATCGACGATCCATCTGGGGAGGGGGGGCGTGCCGCGCCATGTGCCACGGAGGCCAACGCTAGTGCACAACCGACTCGATCGACGCCTGACAACAATACTGCGGCCCCTTTTCTGCCGCAAATTTTGTCTTTTTGAAGCAAAAGAAATTTTGTAAATAAGAAATAAAGTGTATAGTTTTGAATTCTTCACTTATTTACCGCGCACGTTTTTCTAACTTGGATAAATGGGGAAACTTTAATAGTAAATTGTTAGCAGCTAGGGAAGAAACACAAGTTGCCAGACGACACGGGCGGCTACCAACGTCACGTGCGCTAATACTCGGTAACTTGTTTTCCCGATGACCAATGACAATGTGTAACATTACATTTATCGAATGCTGATTGGTTATTAAGATGATTGGATTTGGACCTGGTGGCCAATCTAGACTACTTGGCGCCGGCGGCCTGTTGTCAAAAATACCGACTGCCAATCAACTGCCCACAGCGTGAGAATTTTTGTTGAGCTCGCGCAGAACAGTTTGTTTATTCAATACTAGTATTGCCCACAAATCTTTAACAAATACGTGAAAATGAGGACAAGTTAGTATCATGTTAATATCAGAATATAAAATCTGCATAAGATTTCTTCGAGTGTTAAAGAATGCTGACTGTCAGATGTATTTCACGGACTACAAAAAATTACATTGCGCAACGGACGGCTCAGACTGGTGCGTGGCAGGGTGTGTCGCACATGGGTCCCTAGTTGTAAAAAGTGCCGCGCTCCGCCCCATGCCCAGACTACTGGGATGACCGGAAAGTGAAGAATTTGAAGTATAAATTGTAAAGGTAGGATTCCTTCTTATAAAGACAGATTTTTTTTAAAGATTCCAGATACATTTTGTACACAGGTAGTACAGGTCAGCCTTTCTTTCAGATTTTTTTATGGACGCATTCAGCCGAGCCGAGTGCGTCTTTCCAGAAAAAAATGCGTCCAAAGACGTAAAGACGTATGCCTGGCGGGAACGCTGTTCCGAAGTGTAATATTGTCTGTTTATTTTCTTTGTAACATGCTTTTATTTCCTTGTATGTAAATACTGGGCCCTATTGAAAACCAGTTTCCCCTAAACTGAATAGGCTACCCAGGCGTTTGAAAATAAACAAACAAACAAACAAAGAAACAATTTGATGCTCAGCTCTAACTGCTCTGCTGTTGTTAGATGGGTGTAAGGGATCAGAGATCTGTAAAGACTATTGGAACAACCACACTAAGAACCCCAATCTTTAAATGCTTGCAGACTGGTTCTTAGAAGCCACCCTCCCACTGTAAGTGGCAGCATTGTGTAGCCAACAATGGCTGGTTTGGGAGAATAGTTTAGTGAAAGGGACAGGGTCAGGCTTTGGTTCTGGGTCAAGGCCATTGTAGAAGTAGGGGGGTGCAATTAGATATTTTCTGAAATAGTTTCTCCTTTTAATTTTACATAAACTGATAAAGTCAACTCCATAACATTTTAAAGAATCTACAAATTGTTTGTATCATTGGCTATATACAAAATGTATTGGGATAGTGATACGGTTCACAAAAGAATTGCTTTCCCTTGGAAAGTGACCATGAACTTGTGTGACGATCCCATGTTTGATTTGAATGAAGGATCTTGCATGTGATTCACAGAGACAGGTTTTCGGACCAAAGCAACATTAAAGATCTAGATGTTATTGGATGTAGGGGCTGGAAAGGGTCGACAAGAATTCCATACCTTTGGAACGTGACCATGAACTTATGTGACGTTTGATCTGAGTGAGGGATCTTCCGTGTGATCTGCAGAGACAGTGTCCTAGGAAACCAACATTAAGGATCTCAGTGTACATGGCATTGAGTATAGGCTGGGACTTCAAAAGACTGAACAAAAGAATTCCTTAAATAACAGCTGTTGGAAAATAAATGTCAGAGACTAAGAGATGTGTGATTTTACTAAGAGGTTTTCCGTGTGATCCGCATAGACAGTGTCGGACCAAATTATTTGAAAGCAACCATCTATGTGTTGGCATCATACATAGGCTAATGAAACAAGAATTCTGACTCTTTGGAAGTTACCTTGAACTTGTGTGACGATCCTCTGTTCAATCTAACTGAGAGATCTTCCGTGTGATCCGCAAAGACAAGTTCTGGCAAAATTAACATTATGGATCTACATGTACAATATAGGTTTAATCGGTATCAATGGGTTTACTCTAGGACCAACAAGAGGCTCGACAAAAGAATTCCTAACCCTTGAAAGTGACCTTGAACCTGTGTGACGATCCCCTGTTTGATCTGAGTGAGAGATTTTCCGTGTGATCGGCAAAGACAGCATCAGACAAAAGCAACATTAAGGATGTCATACAGGGACAGCAATAGGCGTATAGAGACAGCAAAAGGCGAAACAAAAAAATTCCTATACTGTTGGAAAATGAACTTCTGAGACTAAACTTGTGTGATCATACTGAGAGGAAAAAACCATGAACTTGTGTGACGATCCCCTGTTTGATCTAACTGAGAGATTTTGCGTGTGATCCACAGAGACAGCTTCAGACCAGAGCGACATCGAGGGACGGATCCGAGCGCTGAACCAGGAACTCAAGCAGCGGAAGATGGTGGCCGAGCGTCTTAAGAAGGAGGCGAAACGACGGACACGGGAGAAGCTGAAAGCGCGGGAGGAAGCCTTGAGGAAACAGCTGGAGGTGAATACAGTAACAATCTCAGTCTTTTCATTTTTCTCCTCGTAAAGAAAGTACATTTTGTATATTCACACACAACGAGTTTTCTTTCCATAATCCCCTCTTTTCATGTTTCTTCTTACTAAGGAAATAAGTGCTCAAGTTTTCTTTGCAACAATAAAGTTTTTTTTTCTGTCATTTCCCAAGAGAAAGCCATATGGTCTTTATACTCTTACACTCTTTTAGCAAAATGATTGTGTATGGTTGTATTTTATGTTTAGTTGACATATTTCTATCCTATAGCTTTCTACCCAAAATTTGCTGTCCAATTGTATCATCTCTATATTCGTGTGTGCTACTAAAATTGGGGAAAGTTTTCTTGACTTTAGCTGTGAGTAATATAACTGTATAGTGCTTCTGGGTCTGATGGAATGTTACCCACACTTGTACTTGTCTATGCGAGTCACACGTGCACCACTGTACCCCCGTGACCCATGAAATCAGTGAATGGGCCATGTGGGACTGTGGGCCAGCTGAGCTTGTAAAGGAACGAGACTCTACACAATGGCAAACCTGCCTTTGTCTTTCTTTTCTCACACTTCCTTGTAAGTTTGTGGGTGAGGCAAGACCCTGGGCATGGCCAGCTGGTTCTTACCTTTTGTTTTTGTCATTAATGTAGACCAAGTAAATGCATCTATTTTTCTTAAAGTGTCATGTTCATTCCGCACATCAATGTTGACACTTGAAATTGTAAATCTTCTCTGAGATACAAAGTACCATTTTTAAGCCTATCATTTAGTTGCCAACATATAAAACTATTAGTAAATAAATTATTATATAGACCTGAGAATTAAACTAAATGTTCAATCTATAATAAATTTTACTGTTCAATTCAATTCAATTCAATGTTATTTATATTTTCCCTTTGCAGGGATCGAAATACCTTTTTTTTTGCTACATGCAAAATTGCAAGTCGGCAAAAATTTTACATGCAATTTGAAAAATTTACATGCAAAATACAACTAGGCGGCGATGGCGACGAGTATCGCTAGCTTGAATCGGTGAATTTTGATTACATCTAGTAAAGCTACCGGAGAAAGTTACTGGCAAAAACAAGAAAGGATAAAGACACACGTCCTGTTGTCTTTTTGTCTAAGAGTAGGGGGTCTAATTCCTCAGTATTTTTCCAATAGGCCAGGTATTTTCAACATGCAAGATTGCAAGTTCAGAATAATTTTACATGCAAATCTCAAAAATTATGTGCAAATTGCAAGTTAAGTATGTGTATTTCGAACCCTGCTTTGTTTTCAGGCTTTATGACTTAGGATGGAAGGAAAACTAGGAGAAAGAGGAAGAATGTGAAGCAACTGAGGTCTTCTGGTATAAGAAATATCCACATTGTTTGTCTCATCCAAAATGATTTTGTGTTTTTCTCGGTGATTGCAGGCTTATGACATGTTCATTAAGAAGACGACAGAGGATCTCGAGCGCGAGCAGCGCGAAGTGGAGAACGTCGTCAAGCCGCAGATCAAGCAGACACGCCCAGCAACAGAGTCACCACGGAGACTGAAGACCCCGCCCGACATCAGCCCACGCAGCCAATCAGAACTAACCAGGTTTGACTGTTTGTTTATTCTTTATTTTACCAGGGTGAAAGCTTATCGGTAGCCCCCTAGGTTTAACATTGTTTTGACAAGTTCTATTTCAAGATGTATGGCATTACAGCTAATTGGCTGAGTTGCGCCAACATTTACATACATTCCGCAATCCGTAATAAAATCTGTAATAAAATCCGTTCACAATGTCAAAACTTAAAACATATTTTACAAGCATTTCTGTACCGGAATATTGAAGGGTATTCTTTGTTCTAAAAAGAATTTTAGTAAATAGAATTATCAAGTTGTCACACGAAAATATTCTTGATATATAAGCTTGTTATACTACCAGGGTAATACGTCATGATTATGTACATGTCAGGAGCAGTGCTCAGTTCAGTGGGAGTAATCACTTGTTCAGTAAGTGTACCAAGTATGGTATTATATTGTAGAGTTCTTATATCTGTTCGTTCGGCAAAAGGTGGAAGCAGCGCAGCGAATCGGAGAGCAGCCGGTCGAGCAAGTCAAGTTTCGAGGAGGAGTCGGCACAGAAGGACCACACTGACTCCGTCATGCCCACGCCGGCGAGCGTACAGCCGACACCGCGGTCCCCGGCGGAAGGTACGAATCAAACCTGCTCTCCGGCAAAAGAAACTTTCAGAGCTGCACTTAGCAGTATCTTACTGTTCAACCCACCAAACATTAAGAATCCTGTGCCTGGTGGCTATATGTCTGCTACATGTTCATTGTATGACCATTTTCTCTTGAGTGACTAGTAAAGACAGGTTTTACTGCAGCCACAAGTTTTCTCTACCTGCTTCATAATTTTATATTTCTAAAAGACACTTAGGAGTATCTTTCTATTCAACCCAAATACAAGGAATCTTGTCTGTGGTCGCTAAATGTTTGCTTCAACCACTAAGCGTGCACTACCGAGATGTATGCTGTAAACATAGGCAGCCACAAATTTTCTGTATATGCTTTAAATCAAGATATTATATTTTCTGCCCCAAAACAGGAAACAGATGATATGGACTGTTGTATGTCTCTCTTACAATGATGATACAAAGATAGTATATATTTACAATACTACTGGAATGTTAAGATCTAAACTTTGATACAAGTTGAAAGATTTAAGGCGTGGTTCTATCAACGCTCATGATCAGGCTGTAAAAACAAGTAAAATCTCATGAAATAATGGGTGGCGCACATGAATCTCCACCATGCAGTGCCCACAATGGTGAGATAGTTGTTACAGTTACTTGTACACGTTTGGCTGTACTTACTGTGCACCTGTAATAAACTCATGTTCAATGGAGACTCATTTTTCTTGCCTTTCTGTTCTCACCACAGAGAAGAGAATCATCAGCCCCCTGCCCTCCCCCACCCGCCCCGAGAGGCTGGAAGACATCCGCCCCCTGCCCTCCCCCACCCGCCCTGAGAAGCTGGAACACATCCGCCCCAGGAGACTGGAAGGGATCCACCTCGAGCTCAGCAAACTCGAGCCTGCAGAGAAATCCCCTCGCGACACGAAATCCACCGCATCCTCCATCGCTGAGGAGATTCCCACCGAGCCCAGCTCTGCGCGGACGGCAAGATCGGAAGGTTCAGAGCTGTCACCGCGGGTGAAACACGTTGAGTCTCCGAAGCTCGCAAAAGAGCATGAGGAAAAGGCGCGGCGAGCACAGCAACAGCAACAAGCGGCAAAGAAGCCTGTCGTCGAAGAGGAACCGGAGAGCGATTCTTCGCAGAAGAGCGACCGATCGTACACATCCTACTCCACGGCTTCCCGAAATTCTCAAAGAACTCGGACAGTAAGCGAAAAGTCGGATCAGAGTTACAGCGATGATTTCGAGGGCTCGCAGCGGAGCTACCGTAGCCGGTCCGACCGGAGCCCAAGTGTCACAAGCGAGGAGGAAATCAGCGAACACTTCAGCCAGAAGAGCAGCCAATCAGGACGCAGGTAAGAAGGGTTACATTCCATGTGTCGTGAGTTCGATCCCCAACCAAGTCCTGCCAAACACTTCAATATGTCACCTGCTGCTTTATCTGTAGTTCCTGCACAAAGTTGTTTGGCCAGGGCTTTTGAAACTGAGATGGGCGCAACCTTTTACCTTTGACTTTTTTTTTATTGGGGTTAGAGAATATGTTACTGTGTCACCTGGGTTATCTGGATTTACGAGGGTTACTAGAAATCAGAAACTGACATTCCCAATCACTATAGTATTTTAGCCTGTGTGAAAAAGTGATTTTATTTCAGAATCTCCCATATAAAGATGTATTCGTCAGTTAATGGATGACAGTATTTTTTTTTTTCAGCACGGCCAGTTCCCAGTTGTTACTGTGTCACTTGGATTATCTGGAAATCAGAAACTGACATTCCAAGTTATCTCATTCTGTGAAAAAAATGATAGATTTTTTATCTCCCATTTAAAGATTTGTTTTGATGGATGTATTTGATTTTTTCAGCACCGCCAGCTCCCAGTCTCGCCATGAACTCTTCATCGACCTTAAAGGCGAGGTGGGACCAACCACGCCCAGTAAAACCACGGAAACGGCAGACAGTGACGAGGAAAGGACGCCAGTCGCATCGCCGGCGGAAACCCCCACGCCACGCGATCGTCGCGCCGAGATCGACACCAGTACGCCAATCATCGTGGACCCTCTTGCAGAGTACAGACTTGGGGATAACGTCATCGTGGACGGGGACAAAGCAGGTCGGAGTTTAAAGTCGTGATATGTATCTAGAAAATGATTTCAAGTAATAGTCTTGATATATCTGTAGGTCACCTGGTGGACATTGTTGACTGTTTCAATGTGTCCTCTGATGACAGGTGGTTGCCTGCACTAGGTGGTTGCTTAGACAAGTTTCACTGTAGATGATTTGCAATTTTTCATGGGTAAACAAAAATCTGTATGCTTGTTGTATGTTTTGATGGAAATAATTAGTTGCCAACATAATTGCTTTTAGATGTCCAGTTGTTATGTTGTTGCATTCAAACTTTAACAATGGTAACAGTCCTAATCATTTGGCCTTTGGGCCGTGACAGTAAGTAAACCACGTGCGTGCATACTCCAGTGGTTAGCGGCCCTGCCTCTGGAACTAGAAGCTGTGAGTCCGATTCCGGCTGTGTCGCTGTCCCGACGTGCACGCTACTGGAAAGAGTTGCCGTCCTTAAGACGGGACCCTCAGCCATGGTTCACTGTATTTGGCAAAAAGAGCTAGGGAATTTCCCCTGTACAATGACTTTGAACCCGTAACTAGTAACTGTACTGTCTGTCCTCTCTGTCACGACCAGTGGAAGAATAGATCTTCAGAGCGCTAAATCTACAGCTTTTTCCTTTTTTTCAACCATTCTTTTACCACTACTGCAGGAGTGCTGCGCTTCAAGGGCCCCACGTCGTTTGCGCCGGGCATGTGGGCAGGGGTGGAGCTACGGAAAGCCATAGGAGACAACGACGGCTCCCGAGATGGGATGAGGTACTTGTTTGATTTATTTTATATTTCTATTTTTGTTAAGATAATCAACCAGAGAAGTCCAACTTGCTACTTTGCAGAAGGGACACAAATAACTCAAAGGAGCATCCAACTTGAAGTGCGTTCAGTTGCATAGAAACAAGCAAATTTATGATCTATGAAAATAGATTATGATGATAAAAAGAATGAAAACACTCAGGGCTCCCTTGGAAACCAGTTGTTGACAACTGAAGGGACCACCTTACAAGATTGATGAATAGATAGATAAAAACTGACATGGATTTACATTAGTCTATATAGAGTGTGGCCAAAAGTTCCACAATTATTATGATTAATATGCCCTTTCCACATTCATGTGCAGGGCTCGAAATACCACCTGCATATGCAGGTTAGTGCAGGTAAAATTGGAGCTGTGCAGGTATTTCTGGTGTCTACCTGCACCTAACCTGCACTGGTCAATGTACTGGGTTTTATACATAAATGTCCTATGATGTAGGTGTATATGGATTGTTATCAGCTGTATTGACTGTTACCACCTATGAAGTATAAAAGAAAAAATAGCAATGGTTTCTGAACAAATTCAGTACAATCCATACTTCCTAAATTCATAGTGGTGCAGGTAAAATTTGTCTGGTGCAGGTAATTTTCAATGTTACCTGCACCAGTGCAGGTATGCAGAAAAAGTATTTCGAGCCCTGATGTGGCATGCAAGTGGCAGTTTTAAAGATAGATTAGGTTGGGATAGCTGTAACTTTCAGAAGCCCTCTGAAAGCTGTTGAATGTATACTCTGGATGGCCATTGATGATTGCCTTCTACGTTAATCATAGGTACTTCTCGTGTGAGCCGGACCATGGTGTGTTCGTCACAGCAGAGAACCTGAGGCCAGCTCTGGAGGAGTACACTTCAGAGCGGGAGGAGTCCGTGGCAGAGGAGATCCCGGAGGCGACGGATCGCACCGACTCCGATGCGGATACACCCCGGCTGAAGCTCGACTTCGCAGAGAGCGAGAAGGACTTCACTCCAAGGAGAGAGAGGACATACTCTGACGACTTTGAGACCCCGAGGTATAGTGTAATTGTAGTTATAGTTACTACTACAGTACTGTCGTAGTTGTAATGGTAGTAGTAGTTACTGTAGTAGTATTAGTAATTACTAATAGCAGCAGTAGTAGTAGTTGTAATAGTAGTAACAGTTGTATTAGTAGTAGTACATACTTAGTAATAGCAGTACTTAAGTAGTGATAGTAGTTGTAGTAGTAGTAGCAATAGTAGTAATGGTTTATTCTTTCGTTCTAAAATTGCACAGCTTCGCAGTGCATGCAACTCGTGCACTGACTTTTACTGGACAACATATCAATCACAAACAGGTAAAACAGGTAAAAGATACATGTAACTTTTTATACTAAACATCCACAGGTCGATCCCTGAATCCCGGGAGAGGTCCCAGAAGGATGAGGAGCCGGATTCGGAGCAGATCTCTCTCCACAGCAGCGACAGCGAACTTGAGAAAGCCATCAGCTCTGCGGCAGCTGCTGTTGAGTCTTTCGCTCTGGAAACTCCCGAAGACTCTCCCCGGGGGGCCAAGGATCTCGCGGACACTCCTCGAGATGCTTCCGATCTACCAAAAGACTCCTCGGAAGAAAAGAAAGACAAGCTCGTTGAGGACATCACGGACGACCTTGCCTCGATGGTTCTCCAAGACTCGCTGTCCTGCATCACGAACCTTGCGGAAAGTCGGCAGGCGGAAGCTGAGGAGTTGGACGACAGGACTCCGACGTCCTCCCCCCGGGAGAAGCCGCACACTCCACTCCTGGACCTTCTCCTGAGAGAACACGAGATCCAGCAGAGACGGGCGGAGCAGCCTCCTCCAGCCGCTCCGGAGACCAGCCCCGAGGTCACGCCCAGGCAGCAGGCGAAGAAGTTCTCGGAGTCACTCGTCTCAGGTAAATCAATCTATCATATTTTGTTATTGATAAGAACAAGTGTCTAGCTGCCGAAAGCTGAATTATGCCTTGTTATATTAAAGTTCAAAGTTCTCAGAGTCGCTCGTCTCAGGTCAGTCAATCAGTCATCTTTTATTACTGACAATAATAAGAGTTTAGCAGGGCTGAATTTCGCCTTGTTGTACCAACTAAATGATATGATAAAACATAAATCCTAATTGTTTTGTATACATATATAGAACGTACATGTACTTCCACATTTTACTTGAGAATGTTTGTTATTCTATGAATTTGTCATATAACAAAATAATATTTAATTTAGGTTTTACATGAATGACAACATTGTCCTTATATTGCAACTGTACAACGTTACATTGCATACACCTTATCTATTGTGTCATTTTTCATTCTACTAGTTATAAGTTTAACAATGTTATTATGTATGGTAATTTTTTTTCTACTCTTTTTTGTAACAGGTCTCTTCACAGACGCCATCTCAGAGATTCTCAAGATCAGGAAACAGAAACTAGGGACTTCTTCCGGTGGACGTCGTCTTGATGTCACAAGACCCTCTCCAGCGTCTAAGGAGTTCCCCGAGACGAGAGACCAAGACGACAGTCTTGACGATGAGTTGAACGAACTCCAGCTCCCGAGTTCTCCCCAGGAGCCTGTCCCCAGACCGAACTCCCCGGTTGAGCTGCACCCCCGTCCGGGGTCGCCCGTGTTCGGGGAGAAACTCGACGAGTTTCAGGCACAGCTGGATGACATCCTCAGCACCGACCAGACCTGGTTCGAAGAGGACGGCATCTTTGGGCTGGGCAACAGGTGACATGTTTAACAGTTTTACAATTACTGTAGGTAGATATAGGTAATAAGATACACCAGAAAGCAGTTGCTCATTACAAGCAACTGGATATGATTTTGGAAACGGTCAGCCATTTCAGACAACTATCTGGCGTCTTTCGTCAAACCAGCTGTTCCCAAAATAATATCCAGTTGCTTGAGTAACTGCTTTTTGGTGACAGGCTTTGAGAATTTGCCTACTAAATGAGTGTGTTGTGTTTGTAAAATGGCTTAGAATTTCAGATTGTACGAAATTTCATTTTTATCCAATATTGAATCCTTGATGAGTTTTATTGTTTTAAGTACGTATTGCTGCCTGTTGGCTCCAAAATACTTTCATGAACACATTTACACGATTATACTTCTAAGCTTTATATATGTAATATGTCTGTTATTTGTTTGTTGAGTCATTCGATTCACAATCTGTAAGTTGTGTAACTATCTCTCTGAAACATGAATGTACCACAAAAGTCATTCTTCCATCCATCCATCCATGCATTCACTCATTCATTCATTCATATATTCATTCATTCATTCACTCATTCAACAATTCCTTCCTCCCAGGGGTGCCCAGAAGGGCCAGGGGGCCTCCAAGAGGCACCCGTCTCCAGGTGAGACCCAGGAGCCCCAGCAGTCGGCGAGGACCTCCCTCACCAAGCTCGACCTTCAGAAGGTCACCGACGACCTGTTCTTCGCCATCCCCCACAACAAGGAAGAGGTTCGTTTGTTTGTTTGTTTATTAGGAATCTCCATCAGTTCAATACATCAAGCTATTCTTCCTGGAGTCCTCTACATGTACACCAGGGCTCTAGCCAGCGTCCGTTTTTCCGTCAATTGACGGAAATTTGCTGTGCGTGACGGAAAAATTTTAAAACCAATCCGTCAACCTTGACGGACAAAAATCCTTGGTGGAAGCTACAGGCGGCTTGGGGACGCCATCCACGGCTGTAAAAGCCACACACTGTTTGTTTTTCTATTATATCTTATGATTGTTGACAATGTGTGTCGGTGCCCTTTCGCATACGATAATCTCATTGAAAACCAGTTTTTCAAGGTCTCAGTTCAGTCTTTCTAACTCCTGGAATAGTGTTTTTGCGGTTTTCACGACAATGAGAATTGGCTGACGGAAAGAAAATTTGAGCTGGCTAGAGCCCTGATGTACACATTCCAATAAAATACAGAACAATAGATTACACATATATTGTCGATCAGTCAATTTAGCATCATCAAACATAGCATATTATACAATACAATGAATATTACACATATAAGGCCACACAAATTTTATTTGTTGTACTTCGGATTTCCCGACCCGGGATTTTTGCACACTGTTCACTATTTCTGTTGTGTAACTTGAGTAAGCCCCTCGATCTCTCCTTCCCCGAATTTTTGCAAATTTATTTTTTCCGACCGACAAACCCAATTTTTTTCTGAAAAAAATCCGAGAAACAATAAATCAATTAGCATAAATTCAATATTATATCATACATGTATACATAGATGGCCTTAGTTATCATATGTTGTGTTTTGTAGGTGCAGAGCCTATTAGAAAGAATACTGAAACTAATGATTAGCCTACTCCATTGCAATACCTGGTGCATATCAAAGAATTATGTTAGCCCTTATTGTTATGTTCACTAGGTTGTTAAGCTTTATCCTATATCTTGTACTTTGTGTAATACTAATAGTTGTTGCCATACATGTATCATATACAATTGTCATGCAATAAAGTCCTTCTACATTGTGTTTTGTAGGTGCAGAGCCTGGTGAAGTCTTCCGTCCAGGTCTTCTACAACAACCGGGAGTACGGCGACGACCTGGCGCCCATCGCGACCCCGCGCGACCTCCTCAGCAACGACACCCCCGGGAAGGACGTCGAGAGCCTCAGCAAGCGCAGCTACAAGAAGATCATCTTCGACCTGAGCGGGGAGATCTTTAAGGACATCTACGCGGAAGACAATGTCGAGACGCCGCCCGTTTGGATGAAGGCGAAGAAATCGCAGCGTAAGCACTTCAGGCGTCGGCCACCTGGCGGGCTGGACGAACTAACCGGAGTCATCGAACACCGCGTCTTGGTCCTCCTCGGGTTGCAGCCTTCCAGGAAGCTGCAGCACACCACCAAGTTCTTAAAGATGGGGCGGAAGAAGAAGGATCAGGTGGATGAGATTCTGATCGAGGAGCTCGCCACGGAAGAACCCGAGTGGGTTAACTATGACGATGATGAACTTGCGGTGAAGCTTCAGCTCAGTGACTCCATCTTTGAGAACCTGTTGACTGAAACGGTCCAGTTGGTGAGCGATATTTCCTTAAGGAAGGCAGGCTCTCATGCAAATCTTTGAGAAGAGCCGCGTCTCCTCAATGACGTTTTTGAAGTTACCTACTACTCTCCAGGCAAATGTCAGGGTAGATAGCTGGAAAACTTCAGCTCAGCGACCCCATCTTTGAGAACTTGTTGACGGAGACTGTCCAGTTGGTTAGTGACATTTCCTTAAGGAAGGCGGGATCTCATGCAAATCTTTGAGAAGGAACTCTCCATGACGTTTTCGAAGTTACCTACTACTCTCCAGGCAAATTTCAGGGAAAATAGCTGGAAAACTTCAGCTCAGCGACTCCATCTTTGAGAACTTGTTGACTGAAACAGTCCAGTTGGTGAGTGACATTTCTCTAAGGAAGGCAGGCTCTCATGCAAATCTTTGAGAAGAGTCTCTCCTCCATGAGGTAACTGAAGTTTTTGAACTTACCAACTCTCCCTGCAAATGTCAAGGTGAATGATTGTAATGATGTCTTGAAAGCTACAGGAGAGATACAAGTCTTTCACCCAGATCACAGCAACTTTGTGCTTTCTATTGTTTTTCAGAGTTTTGGTAAAGCTATGATTTCTTTGCTCTTTTGGTATCAGACATGAAAATAGAGACGATAGACGAAATGGAAGTATTACATGAGTTGTTGTCAACATTTGTACCATCAAGACGTCTTCTTTGTTTGATTTGAGTAAGGTTGAAGATTTTGGTCCATTGTTCTACATGTACTGTTAGCTACTGTAAGTGTAATGTATGAAGCTAGATATTACATGCTTGATTTGATAGTGTGGAAAAACTTTACTTTGCAGTAAGGCAGTCTGGTAGCTTCGGTGTGCCCTACTCTTTAAAAAATCTTTTTGTGGCATGGTTGAGGCAGTTTCTTAAATCCCTCGCCTGTTTCTTGTGGATGCATATCTGAGCATATGGTGTCATATCTATAGATAGACTTGTGTATTTCTTGAAGGTCAAAAGTTCCATCCTGAAAGTGAAAGAACTTTGCTTAATCGTCAAATCATCTTTCCCAGGTCAACCGGAAGTTGATATAGGTACATATATTTTTCCTGTAAATACGAAATGTGCAGAGACTTGTAAGATAAGGTTTTTGTCAGCTACGGGACCAACCATTGTGAGCAATGATGCTGTAAATACAGCATGTCTTACTGAACATTGTTCATAGCGTCTGTAGAAAGTGTACATCTAAAGTGTTGTTAAGGCAAACTTATTTTTTTTAAAGGTTTTGTGTGGTTCCCAGATTTAGTTTATCATCCTTTTGCTTTCTCTTTCTCTTGTTCTCTATTTTTCTTGGAATGGGCAATTATTTCCCCATCATTATTTGAATCATGGTGAACGAATAGACCAGTCTCATTTTTGTATACTTTTAGATATTTCTGTGAATCACTGTTGTCTTTTATGTGGTACACATGAAAAGTAACACAAACTTTATTTGACAGATAACATTCTGGAATTATCTGTTTTCGAGATGTTATGAGCAAAATTTTTATTCTATGGCAATCGGTGTGAGATACACGTACATGAATGACAGAAAGGGTTGCATATAGTGTGTATTATTGAAAGGCAGCTTTTGGTAACTGTTTTAATTGTTGCTTTCAACCTGCTTTTGAGTACTTTACCTACAGTGAAATGTTCCTGTGTGTTTTTGGTTGGTCCTACGTTATAACTGTGGAAGAGTTGTAGTACTTTAATCAAATGTTTAGGTAAAAACGCTCTGTGGTTTGTCGCGCAAGAAAAATGTATAATTTTTCTGACGAAGAAAAGGTGAGATTTTTGTACAGATTTTATGAAAGTACGGAATACGTTAAACTTTGTGAACTGGAATAAAATTGTGTACATAGTGTTATGTATTCTTATGTGTGGTGTCTTATCATTGCTACTTTCACTGTATCAAGGGAGAGCAGATATCTTTATTTGGAAAGTGTGTTGAGTTCTTTTATGTGTACAGTTTTTGAATTAACGCATGACGTTCTCAAATAGACAAGGCCGCAAATTTTACATGCCCATCCGATAGGGTAGTTTATTAGGGCCAAGCTTCCACGGCGTAGTTGTACTGTGTGTACTGTTCGACCATCCTCCTAACGCCCGGTCCCAACGGCATTACCTTATGGGGCCCTGCTATCCCATTCCCTATCAGTGGCTATTATGATTGTCGCCACAAACAAGCTGTCGACCAATCAGAGAATAGGCCTTTCTTGGGCTTGTTGTTGTCGCAAGCTGTCTCGCAAAGGCCGCTGGGAAGCTATCAGCCAATCATGTTACGTATTAACATGGCTTTGTTTGCTCACCATGCCGACGCCCGATCCCCAACGGCTGACTGCCCATATAAGGGCAAGCTCATTAATATTCATAAGCAAGGCACCCCTAATAACCGAATACTGTGGCTGAGTTGTCAGGGGTGATATCATAGGCTTTGCCGTGATTGTCAACCCTGAGTGTGAGGGTGTGTTCGACAGACGACGGTTATTGTAACGTGCGTGTATACAATGGCTTTTTATGAGTGTGTTTTCGTGTCTGTCATGTCTCAAACTTTCATTCTGATCTAGCTCCGCTGCTATTCAATCAACAGAAGGGCAAAAAAGACAACGAAATGTTTCGTACAGTAAATAAACTTTACTATCATTTATGGAACGGTTCAGTCTTATTCAGTACAAATGTGTGCTAGAGACTTCAACTTTTAGAGCTTAAGAATTGTGGATGACACTACGGATACAAGGGGCTGACCAAGGAGGTTAAAACCTCATTGGACTGACTTTCTATTTATACTTGGCAGGTTCTCATTAAGAAATATATAGAGTGTGAATACAGAAAGACACTAAGGGATATTACTCCTCAACATTGTCCAGAGCAGACATTCTGCAGTACTTATGAAAACCTGTAGAAATATTTTCACGGCAATATCAAATGTGCATAGTCTGTGTAAGTCTTTAAAAAATGCTACAGAGAACATTTTCATGTAAAAAACACTATCTGGCTCTATTAACCTAGACCAGGTTTGACTGTAGAAACTTCAATAACTCTATCTACTTCGCTTATGTAACCTGTGGACTGGTAAGCCCCAAAACACTTGGATATATATACACAACTGATGCTACATTGTAGCAAGCCTTGCACATATAATAGTAATATTTTGGACTACACCCTACTAAATTAACCCTACACCCATCATTACGAAATACACAACAAGGCAAGTTTAAACTAATCTGTAAAAATCGTTGCACATATTAAAGAAACACTTCTTGCGTCATACGTAAAAACTACGTTCTTTAAGAAATAAAAAGATACATAGATTTAAAAAATGTTTTTAGATTGATCGAATTGCGAAACTACAGCAAATCTTTGGGCTGAAAAGTGTACAAATAACAGTTCTGACCTAAAAGACACCACTAGATGCTAGACTTAAAAAAATTATGTGATTCGAATATTTACTCATTCTTGTCGCTAATGTAAGATATTTCACAGCAAGGCCGACATCAGCGCTAAGACTACGCCGAAGAGCCCCCTGACGCCCGCCGTCTGTACTGCACCGTTGGCGATTCCCCAGAATCCATTGCAGCGGTCCTCCCGGCAGCAGAAGCTGCATTCCCGGATGTTGTTGGTGGTCTGGCAGTCCCACTTCTGCCACTGTGCGCATGTGCGGTCCTCGCAGCCTCGGCTGTAGAACGTCCACACGTTCCTCTGCAGGTCGAATCTGTTCGTCACCTAGCAACGACAAAACAACAACAAATCTTTAAATCTGTCCGTCACCTAGCAACGACAAAACGACAACAAACCTTAACTTTGATTATTTCCTTCTAATCTATACCTACAGCTTTAGAAGGATACGTTCCCATGGAATATGGAAGGTATAACTAAGAGTAGTTGCCTGAGTACCATCCTCCGTAGTGACCGCTGGCTCAATGATACCTTCGCTTGCTAGCGAAATCAGTGACAACTCAACTATACTGAAACATAGACGGGTGGCGATACGAGATTTCTGACGAGTAAGTGCATATCGAAAGACTTCGCTGAGTTCAATTTTAGGCAGAGTACAATTTCTATTACTGTAGCTGATTATCTTCCATCTTCAGAATATTTCTTAGAAGAAAGAAAAAAACCCTCACCCAGCAGTACTCTCCCGGGTCGCACTGCGCCTTGCCTGACGTCTGTCTGCTGCGGAACTTGTAACACTCCGGGTCCGTGCTCATGTCGCAGCTGTAACATTCTCTGTTCTGCAAACAAACAAACAAACAAACAAATAACGTAAGTAACTGTCCTCTTCTTTTCTGCGCTTAAGAGACAAAATCCACTCAAAACAGGAAAATTCAGTGTTGGTCAACCAATTTTGAGAAATCTACATCATTGTAAGGTAAGGAAATATTTGACCTTTCTGAATAAGAATCTTCTATGCTAAGACTTTCGTATTTTCCCACAATGCCTAGGTAACGAAGAAAGCCAGTAGCCCTTAAGCTTCTTGTGTCTTGTAACCTATACCTAAGAGACCACCGTCCGTCGATTTGATATCTCTACATACCCTTCTTTAAACATCGGGCATAGGTTTACATGGCTATACATATAGAGTTACTGTTGTGTAGCTGCTCTCACCAGGCTGACTTCTGTGTTACAGTTGGGATCTATGAAGGGATCGCAGGCTGCCCGCCGGACCCGGGCCTGGATATAGGTTACCCCACGGATAAAGGTAAACTATGGTTTATATGAAGCTGTTCTCACCAGGCTGATTTCTGTGTTACAGTTAGGATCTATGAAGGGATCGCAGGCCGCCCGCCGGACCCGGGCCTGGATATAGGTTACCCCGGGGATAAAGGTGAACTATGGTTATAGATATGAAGCTGTTCTCACCAGGCTGACTTCTGTGTTACAGTTAGGATCTATGAAGGGATCGCAGGCCGCCCTCCGGACCCGGGCCTGGATATAGGCTACCCCGGGGATAACGGTGAACTATGGTTATACACGTGTAGTTGTTCTCACCAGGCTGATTTCTGTGTTACAGTTCGGATCTATGAATGGATCGCAGGCCGCCCTCCGGACCCTGGCATGCACCTGCGCCACGTACAGCTCTCCGCTGCTGGGCCGGTCATCTGCAGCTGTACATGTGGTCCATGGGACGACTGGAAGAGAATGGGTACATGTATTGAGTGAGAGAATGACTATATCTTTACTTTCTTTCTATTTCTAAATTTACCTTCGCTAGAAAGTTCTGCTTTGGTCTCTGTGTGGCTGTGTGTCATTTTATCAAAAGGAGAAAGAAGTCTGTATCAAGAAGTTCTGGATGGATTATTTGATATGTGGGTAAATCTGGACCCCGATATGATTAGATTTAGGGCCCCATCTGGCGGATCGTTGTGGTACTGTATCAGAACTTCCGGTTTTCATATGTGTCTACATCTTTATTTTCTTTCTATTTCTAGATTTTCGACCGGTGCAATTGCCAAGCGAGTGGATCAAGAACCATAATTGAAACATTGTCCGGATTCGGGATGAAAGGACTATTTGTAACTATTATGCATAAGGAAATCCCGTAGACCAATGTCACTTATCCACAATGGATATCATACCATATACAATATATTGTTATACCTTAACACTTAAAAGCCATATAGATACGAATAAGCACAATACCACATGCTGGGGTCCTAAATACTAAAGATGACATTTATATTTGTATATATTTACATTGATTAGATAATATTAGTATCAAAAAAAGATAACTTGAAAACTACGGTAGGACTCTTACGTCACAATTGTGAACGTGTGTATGTGTGGGTGTGTATGTATATATATATATATAGTTTGTTTGAAAACTACAGTGGGACTTTTATGTCAGAATTGTAAATTGTATATCTGAATTGTGACCTACCGACCACCATCACTGCCCAGGTCAGGGTGAGTATTCTGACAGCCATGGTCTCGGTTTGTCTGGTCAGTTCGGCTCACCGCACACACTGTAGGTACAGGGGAACAGATACATGTAGGTTAACTATTTATACAGCTTCGATGGTCGCATGTTCCCACACAACGGATACCTAACATGACAGAGAAATGTTGCAGACTCTGTTATACAACTTACACCCTAGATGAAATGTGATAGGTCCATAGGTAACCCTACACTGCAGGGCAAAAGTACGAGCGATTCTGTGACAATAGTACAATAGTTGTTACATTGTGATACTACTTGTAGAGTTGTAACCGTAGACAAAGGACACACAACCTAACAAAACAACCACATTGTGATGAAGCTTGTAAAACACATTGTCATGTTTTCTTAGCTGTAAACGTCGGTTATTTCCCCTGTTAACTACTAAGCACACGTGTACATTTGGTTCCGCGATGGAATTTCGGCTGTAGACTACCAAGAGCAGCTTCAAAAAACCTTCCAACCAACATGACCCCACCCATAGAGATGTTCACAGAAGGATCCTTTTGAATTTACATTGAACTATTGGTATTATGTATGACGTTCACCTTTGTCGTACATATATATGTTACCGAATGTATTAGTGATGCCAATAAAATATAGGCTTGAGTACGGCACCATTGTGTACGTATTTTGCGTTAAAAAAACAAACTCACAGTACTCGGCTTTATGATTAAAACGATTTTCTTGATGAGACCTAAAAAAAAAGCACACGAACTCTACCATAAAAAAAACTTCTGCCTGCCACGTTCTACCTGGCCAGGTGCCAAAGGATATGTCAGGAACAATGTAGACATTGTTACTAACTGCGTTATATTATACTCCATTGTAACATCTTGACGTTACGTCAAGTGCTTTCTGAAATCAAATTACCATTCTTACCACAGTCATCCACTTTATTCCGCAACCTGCAGCTGAACGAATCTCGGGTGTTTGTGGCGGTTGCAGAAGTCTAAACAGAGTTATTATTCCTACAGATCGGACCACCTGATAGTTCCTATTGTTCTCCACACCGCCCCGGGCAAAACCGTCACTCGCCGGTTAGTGTCTGCTTGGGACCGGTCTGACATGTAATTGTAAGCGGGGAGGGGGGTCAGGTGGGGGGCAGAGTCAGACTGACACGCACGAAACATCTAACCATTTCTACCCTGTTAAGTGAACTTAAAACGGTTATCTTCTTTAGTCTGTCAAGAGAGAAATGACACAAAGCAGTGCTTAAATCTTCGTGCTACGGCAAAAACACATAATAGGCAGACTGACACGCATGAAACTTCTAACCTGTCAAGTGAACTTATAATGGCTTTCTTCTGCAGTCTGTCAAGATAGAATAGATAGAAGACACAAAGGGGTTCTTAAATCTTCGTGTTACGGCAAATACACCTGAGTCTTTTAAGTCTTCTTCACGTGCTTTCTGCCATGGTCTATGACATTGTAGAGGTGTCTACACAGGTGGGAGTGAATTCACAGCAAGAAGCGTTCACCAGGTGCCATAAGTCACCTCGCTAGTTCTGTATTTTGTCGAGAATAAAGAAATGTCAGCTTAGCTTTGCGGGTTCTTTTTTATATATGTTGGATACAAGTAGATTATACTAGACATTATTATAGTATAGGCAGATGTTTACGAGTAGCCTGTTATTTATGGATAACAACAGTGCCCAAGATGGCGCCCTGCTGAGACCGGGACAGGACGACAAGATGCGGGAAAAACCTGCTACTCTGTCTCACCGTGACCTGAGAGAGGCTAGCACCCTGCCAGGACTATACTAGAGGCTTGTTTTTTTTTTACTTAAAGTTTGTTATGATTAGACATGTTCTCGCATTGAATCAGGAATTATTGCGAAATTGGTGGCATAAGGCTCCAAGTTTTCGTTAATAACGTCACTATATGCCGTAACCTCCTTTTCAGACCTTCAGCGGCACTGGCTTTTAGTAAGTTTTACTTTTGGGGGAGAGGGGACCTGATCTGAAATTTTCAACATCGGCTAAGTTTCGCTAATGTCTTGAGAGACTTCAGTTCTGTATTTAAGATTGTAGATCAGTAAAAGTAACAGCTTATCAAAGAATGATACAGGGGAGCCTCCAAACTTCTTAGGCAGAAGCCCTGACGTAAATAGACAAAGGTCATAGACAAAGAAAATTGAAGCTAATGTTTCATTATCAACGAAAATTTTGACCTACATGTATAGAAATTTATCATTACCTTTGGACAAAATTACAAGCCTTATTCCAAACGTGTTATCATGGTCTCATTAGCACAAATTCAAAGGTAATGTAGACTATTTCCATATTTAGTAAAGGTACTAATAATTTAGAAGTAAGCCATGCTTGTACAAGCGTTAAATAATGAACACATGTTGCTAAGCAGTGTGACCCGACTTTAAATCAGGGTTAATTTCACCCCCAAATTATCTATTATTGATTTCTATTTTCTTTACCAATTTATTCAACTAAAACTATCAGAAAAGTAATCACCTTTGCCTCGCCTTAGAGCCAGTAACTAACTTATATCTGATCAATGTCACCAGGTTTCCGCCTACAAACTAGTTTCTGGACATTCCAACGAAGCGACCTTCTTATTACCTGGCATGCACAGGACGGAGTGACCCTCAAAGTTATCACTGCTCTGTGATTTCTGATTGCTTTTAGCATATTTGCACGATTTCGAATTTTATGGTGCTATATTCGTCAAGGATCCACAAATGTCTTGGTCTCTTCCACCACCTGTTAACCGCAGCAAAACTTTTTTTACAAACACCAGGGTCAGCAGAATTCGCCATGTCAACCTCCTAGCGGGATTTCGCCTCTGGCGCCGTTTTGTTTACGGGCTTGGGCTCATGTAGTTCATTATGCCCGGGTGTTTGTTGCCTCTTTCGCAGACTTCTGGAGCTGTGACATTTTTTTTCAGTGCCGATTCGTGATTTTCAACACGTGCTAAGGCTCTCTGTGTCTGATCATGAGTTTTGTCTTGTACTCAGAATTTCTCTCCCGACATAGAAAATCTTGTTGAAAATCGTTCCCAAAAAAAGAAACGCCGCCGCTCCAAAGTCTGCTTTGAGGGAGGCTAGGGTGTTTTGAATACTTCCTGTTGTAGCAAATAACCCGTGACTTGCATAAGCTAGTTTGTATTAAACTAAATACCCCGGCTGATGTGTGTGGTATGCTTTGCGCACACTCTGTTAAAGGTGAATTACACGTGGATTATTTAAACAACTTGAAGACTACTAGAACTGTGAGATGACTGTTGGTTTCTGTGTATCATTTTCAAATAAGGTGGACATAACGTTACGTCAAGTCCACACCTGATTGAAACAACAAGCAGTCGAGTTGCTGTTATGACAGCCATGGGAAAGGCGCTTTAAGGTTTAAAAATACATCTGTGAGTTTTGTCCATGATCTAAAATCGTTTGACACAATGAAACATATTGAAATCCATTGACGATACACATTTACGTCTCCTACGTAAGATGCATGTACTGACAAAATAATGGGGCCCAGGCGCAACAGCTAAAGTGTTGGTTTTGTTGCTGTTAGACCTTGTCGTACCAGACAAACTATTAGTTGCAACTCACGGCGCTATTGTTATTCCGAGTGGCTCAATAATTACGCAGTTCTTAATCCTGCGTCTGAAAAGGCGACTTAAGCCCAAAACTACATCCGCTGCAGTATCGATCCGCTGTACTATAGAATCGTCTTGGATAGTAACAAAAATCTAGGCCTACGAGTAAGAAAATCTCACGAAGGCCACGACGCCTGTTTTTCTACAAACTGCATTAAGCCTGTTCTACTAGGGTATAACTACCGCATTTTCTTTGTTTGACTGGCTGTTTTACAGACTTAAACAATGCTCAGTGTTACTTCAGACGTATCAAAGACATACTTATTCCAAACCAATCTAATCGCCGTTGAATCAGATGGTGCTCCTTCATAACATCCAAAACTACAGCCACTGCTGTAAGGCACAAACAAACAAACAAACTGCTTCTGATCTAGACTACTAGCCTCTACCGTACCTGCATGGCTTAACGGATGACACGAAAATAGTAGAATTTAGCCAGACCAGATGCCAGAGGAATTATAACAGCTGACTGAGGAGTGCAGCTTGGGACCTAGATCTAACATGTTATCTGTCTATTTGGCTGAAGTTCTGCTATTTTCTAGCGACCTGCGGAGCCTGGTAGAGGCTACCTCTAGAGGCTGGTCTAAAGCGGAGCGGACCCAAGCGATATACAAACACTCAGCGGAGCGTGGAGAACCACACCGAATGTCCATCGGGTCGGGTTTCTCCCAGTTATAACAATGGTGGACACGGTTACGCCGAAAATATGCCGAGGTCTGACATGTAGATATATTCAACAACGCCATCCATGTGTTTCCGACAAGACTGATGCCCCCCTACAGGCGTAAATCGGACCACTGTTTTGCCTACTTGGGCCGTGTAAGGTTTCACATTTGCATGGGAAGTTTTGCGAGTTTTGGGGTAAACAACCCTGTAACTCCACAATGTGCTGACAAAGCTTATCAAGTATAATCAACCCTCAAGAGCCATCCTCACATAACCGTCTGGATAGCCAAGAAAACGTTCATGTTGACTTCATATTCATGTTATTGAAGTTGTTTAGGACGCTACTTTAGCTGCAAACGATTTTCCATGTTGTTGTTGTCTCGCCACGCGGGTTAATTGTCCAGGTGCCACACCTGAGTATAGGTAACAACACCTGAAGACACAACTTCCTTACAAGAAATGCCCCACCTGCGCACTAGCCGCATTCCAGGTGTTCTAAAAACGCCTTGTATATAAAAACAACCCCCGAAGGATCATAACGTACACCTACCTTGTTCTGTGTGATTTTAAGTCGTGAAGATCTCTCGTCTGTTTGCGGTGACGGTACGAACTGTCACCCTCCCTCCCTGACACACACAGGATCTGCTGATTTGAATGACAAACGTTCCGACCGGACCGGTTCTGCCCGGGGCCAGCTCAGACGGTTGTTTGTGCAGATTCTCAAATGGGACGGCCCAAATAGACCGGTGGAGAGCTGGGAGGGATAATGTATTTGTGTAAGACTTTGGACTGAATATCTATAGGTTTTTCAAAAAAGCGAACAGAACTTCTAAAAGAGTTCGAGCCAAAGTGGAGATAACAGGTGGGTTGAAACCTGACCGGGATAAGTTCTTCCCTGGACCCCTCAACAGTTCTATTTTGGTACAGCCCAATCAGAGACCATATCCCTCCCCGTCACGGCACGCTGCAGGTGCGGCACGCAGGTGAGGGCAGGTAAACACACCTGAGCGGTACCCTTCTTCGTGTATTCCTCACTTATCGTAAGAATTCATTGTGTTCCATTTGTGCACTGCCTGCAGACCCAGACCAGAAATATACATGGGTTGATGTCTAGGTTCCAATACAACATGACGCAAGGGTACCTCGGACAGGTGAGTTACGTTGTTCTGTCGCCCTCCCGGTGACTGTCCCAGGTAGGTGTGACCTTTGACACGTGACGTCATCTGGCGGTTGGACGGTTTGGTGAGATGATCCGCTGCCCTCCAGCCGTGCCTTGCGCATCCTGGCGACCTTGAGAAAATTCCATATTGTTGATTAGTTATTCTGCCCTTAAAAACTATGATCTTGATTCAATACTGATGTAAATCAAGGTAAACGATTCTAAAACCAATACTTTTACGTGTTCAAAAGACTTTTGTGTTTAACAATATATTACCTTGTAGAGATTCTGAGGCATCGAAGGTCAGCCGTCAGGCTATGCAAAATGGCCGCAGGGCATCAACAACAATGAAATAGCAGACACGGCGAATTATCCGTATAAACATCGGGGCAACAGCTGGCGTGATCGGTGGGTAGAATCAGAACATGATGGGCTCTGACGTACACCAGGCGATCATATGTCCGCTGGACGGGGGAGGGACTTAATGTAAGATGCTACTCAAATAAGGAAGTTACATGATCAGTAGCCTCATTAACAGACTTCGAACGGGGTTTGCTCATTTAAAAGTTGGCTTAGCTTCTCTATTAACCCTCAAACCACCGTAGCTTGTTTGTGACGTAGATTACCGTATGGGGTCAAAACTGACCCTTTTCGAAAAACTGAAAATTTCGTGATCCTACCATTAGTAGTTTAGGTGTGGGTCGCAAAAATTTGTTTAAAAAAATGCTGGGGTCAGTTTTGACCCCACTGGACCATGCATAAACTTTCGAGGATGACTTAATCAACAATAAGTCAATCTCGGCAAAAACGTATAAGAAGTTATAGGACAGATATACAAACAAGCTCCTGAAAGGAAATTTGTTTTCGACCAGAAATGCCATGATGGCACACATCGATATACGCCTGGGGTCAGTTTTGACCCCATACGGTGGTTTGAGGGTTAAATGCCGGGAAAGGAAGTTTGTCTTCAAAAGTAGTTTACTGTGGAGGGGAGTGTAAAACTGTGGAAACTCACGGCATTAGAGGACCTTAGCCAACTTTGAGACGAGTGCCCGCTCCCACCCAAGTAAAACCAGCCCCGAAGTCTGCGAAGGAGGCTTACGTCCTACAGACCTATACGACAGGTAGATTACAACACTCTGTATTGTTCACCACGAAACACAAATAGACAGGTAAAAACACTATATAGCTATCTAGGAATTAAAACTTAATGACATGGGTTTTCTATAAAAACTGATGGAGAGACTAGCCATAGCAAGAGAAACACGTCAACGGAGACAGAACTCTATCGTCGTGGCTACCTGCCACCACCCCCCCCCCCCGGGCCAACGACCGACAGGTCAGGTCAAGAAAGGTAGGTAGATATCTAAACCTCTACGTTTTGCATGATATTCCCAACACGCATTAAGTCAAGGGACAACTTTACGGCCTTAAAATACGCCGTCTGATAGCAAACATTATTTGATTCATTACTCTTTACGCACGAATAAAAGATACAGCACATGTTGATGATACTACTGATCACATATTGGATAATTGGATTGTTATACTTATGATCGATTGAAGAATACTAGTACAAAATGCATATTGAAACGTTTTTAGCTCTCTTACCTCTCTTTGTTTCTGACAGCTGACTCGACATGTCCGGACGGTGACACTGAGAATGACTCGGCATCTTAATAGGACACCGACTACTTTCACAGACTTTGTGACACCTCACTGTGGTAACACCTTACACTTCAAACAAGGACAGAAATCTGACAGGCGAGAAAGCGTCTTGAGTCTACAGGAAGACGAAAAAGAATATCTCGGAAGGTGTAAATAGTGACTTTTTACAGTGACTTGTTTCAGTCCTGGAAGATGAACCAGTGTATGCTGTGCCCGGGTAGTACCAACAGTTTTGTAGAGTGTGCTGCCTTCGTCCAGTGTAGACTGGTTTAGGCCGGTTTATCAAAGCGTCCTCAGTCGTCTCAACTTTGTACTATATAATTGCTACTATCTAATAAGCTTACGTGCATGCTCCATGTACTCTACCACACTATAAGTTTAAGAATTGCAACTATCAACTAATGAAAGACGAAATGTTCGTTCTTTACACTTCTTTACTACGTAGTTCAGAATGAGTTCGGCATTCTGAGGGTGATGCAACCAGATTCACCATTTGGAGGATGATGCAAGATCAATGATTCGATTGAATAATGGCAGTCACCAATTACAAGTCTTTGAAGCAGATTGCACACCACTGTTGACACCAAAACAAAACTAGCTGAAAGGACAAAAAAGACTATGCTGCGAAGTTTCTAGAAGTAGTTGCGGTTTTTGATAGTCTTCTGCTATTCGTATTGTGGCAAATAGTACAAAGTCATCTTTGTGCTTGTTGGGAATAAATTTAGATGTTGCAAGATGCTGTAGCTTACATATTCAATAGAAAGAACACTATACTGCATCTTTATCGTATTATGATGCAACAAAGGGAACAGATTGCAAGTGTCCCCAGATCAGTGTTGATCAGGCAAGCACAGAAAGTACACGCCTCTTCGTTACTCCCTTACCGTGGGTTCACACGTGCGTATGTATATTCAAGCCCGTATGAGGTTCGTGAGGAATTCTTAGCCTCTACCAGGCTCCACAGGACGCTGGAAAAAATAGTAGAAATCGGAAAAATATAGACACATAACATGCCAGAGGAATTAGCTGTCCAAATAGTATGTTTTGCGACCAGCTAATTACTCCTCTGGCATGTTATCCGTCTATATTTTTACAATTTCTACTATTTTTCCAGGGACCAGCATATGGAGCCTGGTAGAGGCTAGTCCACATGGATCTCATACGGACTTGAAAATATACACACGCACGCACGCACCTTTACATTTGGTAGCAGCGTGCTGCCCCCCCCCCCCCCACACACACACAGAAACGCCATCCTAGGCCATTGCCCTTGGCCGCTATAATGTTGCCCGACTCGCCGCCCATGAGGCCTACGTCACATTTCCAAATCGGGACCTGGCCGGGCTAGTAGTGTAAACGAAAAATAGAAATGTGTACGTAACCACGCCCACGCTAACTGTTCTCTATACGTCTTCTGTAGTTTGGTGTATTTTATATATTTTCTTTCTTTTATATCTTTATACTTTTCTTTCCGAAAGCTGCCCGGCCGGGCCCCGGTTTGGAAATATGACGTAGGCCTAGCCTGACGACGCCACCGGCCACCCGAACGATTGCGGGCTGTGCTACGATGCTAGGCCTGCCACGGTGCCACGTCGCCAACTAGGTTGAAGAAAGATTCGGGAACGGGAGGTACCGGGTGTAGTTGCAGTTGGTTCTTTCAGTACGGAGGAGCTTGATCGAGGGGTCACTCGAATACGCCGCCTGACACCGGATCTGATTCATTACTCTTTACGCCCTAAAGCTGCAACAGTTTTCCCAAAACAAAAGGCACCCATTATAATGATTCTATTGATTAGTTATCTAATGGCCGTGATACCTTAAAATGGTCTAAAAATATACCAAAACCGTCTTACCTCTCGAGAACGGTTTCCTGACCACTGACACGACCGGACTCCGAACATGACTTGGCAACTTTTGGGCCACAAGCTACTTCTACAAACTTTCGTAAAACTTCCAAACTACCAAACTGTGCAGTTACAGGGACAGAAATCTCTCAGGTAGTCAAATGAGGGAAGGTCCTGATGCCACAAGAGGACTAAAATTAGATGTCTTGGAGGAGATAAGAAGTGATTTTTGTTTTGTTGAAGGAGCATGGTGTAGAATAGACCTTTTCTAGACGTGTCCTTTTTCTGACCCCCAGACCGGCTGACGTGAACGAGGCGCTGATTGGCTGGTTTGTAACCATGTCTCCGCCCGAGGGCAAACTCACCTCGGGAAGCTGGGTTGCCATGGCGACTGGATGAGGTCATCGATTGCCTTGTCGTTTGAATCTAGTGCGAAGTATTGATCACACAGTCAAACCTGTCTAAAGCGACCTCAAGAAACTAGACGCAAATGGTCACAGTAGAAAAGTGGCCATTATGGACAGGGTTTGTGATGTTTGGGTCTTCATCCTCCGCGACCTCCATTTAACGTCCTATCCGAGGGACGGCAAGAACCGGAGCTAGGTTCTCATAACGACATGAATTTAATGAGAAAAATCGTGTAAACTGCCTTTCGTAAGGGCACTACAGGCATATGCCATATTAGCGGACTTGAACACAAGACTCTGAATTACAATTATGGGATATTGTGGGCCAAAAATGGCTCCCAGTACTCCAGGTATCTTTGTTTGCTTGTTTTTATCAGGTGTCGATTAGTATAAAGCTGTAATACTAGCATGAAAGATCATCTGTGTTGGTGTAGTACATATTGAAGATTTTACACTGCCTTACAACACCAAAATTTGCTTACCTCGAGAAGCTGAGGGGGTAAAGGAGGCCATCTACATAAGAGCACATCAGCCGACACTCAACAGAGGCGGGGGCCGATATCGCCTGCCAGGCATTTATGATTCGTTACTAGAATCACGTGTCTCTAAGTCACGTGATCAGAGTAACTGAATCATCACTCCTGAAGAAGGTCGACGGAAGTACAACTAAAAAGTCGAGGTAAGCAAATTTTGGGGTTGTAAGACAGTGAAAAATCTTCAAAAAGCTGTAATACTATTCTTCATTTAGGTCCATTTAAGTACAAATAATAAAATTGAGAAATTTTACAGCAATGCAAAAAATGAAACACAATAAAACTGAATGAATGAATGAAATGAAGTGTGCCTTTGTCGTTTTTTATTGTGTACAGACTAGGGGTGGGTACCGGTACAGAAAAGTTCTGGTCCGGTTCAGGTCCAGAGGACCAGGTCCGGAACTGAACCTGGACCTAACTGTCTGTGAAAACTTGTGAATGTACAATATAGGCGATACTCAAAACAATGGTCCGTTTCGCTAGAAAGGAATTTGTTTGGTGGAGTATCCTAATATCTTCATGTAAACAACGCTATCTGCCCCTTTTGTAATAGACTAAGTTTGACTGTAGAAACTTGGCAAAAATTAATCTACTTCACTCTTCTTATTTTCTTAGTCCAGTAAGCCCCAAAACAAGTGAACATATGTCACTGTTGTGCCGGTATAATCTGTTCATTTTCTAATCGGTCAAAAATCCGGTCTACTGATTTTTTTTCAGGTCCGGTTTTTCTGGACTAGTCCAACGAGAAAAAGCGGTTTTATACCGGTATCCGCTCCTACTACAGACCGCAGCGGGCAGTGTTACGCGTTGTGCCATAGAAACACCACACGTCCGTGTCACGTTACGTTTTCCATTGTTGTATCACTGACAGGTTAAACACCTAAACACATTCGCAGCCGCAGATTCAACACTCAAGGTCAGTGTGAAAAGAGGCGAACGCCCTTCGTCGTCTATGTCTATTTCTCCCTGGGTATCACTAAATTTGATTTGCACTGTTGTTTTGTCTCATCGTCCGCTGTAACGTGCTTAGAATTTGTACAACAAGCACTGCTGAAGATTGTAGCCTCCGTCGCACTTGCAGCCTTCGAGCGGTGCTGGCTTCTATTTTAAGGGGGGGGGGTGGTGCTGGTTTGCGATTTTCAACGTTGGAGACGGGGCAAACTCATTTCAACGGCAAACTCCCTTCAACAGCAATCTCCCGGCATAACACAACCTACCTAACCAACGTTGAACATCGCGAACCAGCGCCCCCCACCCTCCTAAAGTACAAGCCAGACCCGCTCGCAGTCTGCAACGGAGGCTATGAAGACTCGACATTGGGTCAGCATATGGGTTTATCGTAGCGTCCAACCAAGAGGTTCGAAACTCACCATGCCCCCGACGCTTGTGCCCTTGGAAATGTACTGTTTACCCACCACCGTAACAGTGACGCCATTCCCACCACCGATATCCTCTAGATCTGGGCTGATCTGTCTAAAGTGTCAAACACACATCTTTATTCGGTACGCCAATCATGTAGGTGCCAATATTTGCCACTTAGATTGGCAAATATTTTACGAACGTTTACATTCAATCATTAAAAAAAATAAGCTGCGCATGCAAATCAGAGAAATCAGTTCTGAAGAAGTACTAACAGGTGGATATTTGCCCCCCCCCCCATGTGTCGAGCCTTTTGTTCCTGTGTAAGCTGCATTGTGTAGCGTTACGCAATGTTACACAGAGACGTCAGTATGAAGTTACGTTCCCATTATTCCCCAAGGTAACCAAGGACATGTCTTTCAAGTAGAACAAACATTCACCTGTTACGGCCCATCTACTGCGTGAAATGCGGCAGACGTCGTCCTTCATATCACAGTGAGTAAAACATTCTCCCTGGGTACCTCTAAGATCGCACTTTTTTCTCTTTATTTTGCAAGCAGGCACTGTGTAATCGCAACAACATACTTACATGTAGACTCTGCTCAACAAGCACTCAGTTAACAACGTTGAGCCAGCAAGAAGGTTCAAATTCAACCACAAAAAAAAAACAGAAATAGAACCAGCATTAAAACGTCACTTGAAGTGATATGCTGAAACATGAGATCATAGTAAGAAAAGGAAATGTTGGCAGAGGAAGCTAACGCGTCAGTGATGTTGGTGAACGTTGGTATAAACTTCGACATCATAATTATGATTCTTGACAGTGTCAATGTATAGACTCGCCCTAGAGACTGACGCATTGTCTTCAACCATACAGCGTCAGAAGGTAAGCGCAAGCAGAAGAAGTGACCCCTGAGACATGGAAGCAAACGAGACCGCCGTCCTGTCACAAGCTGGAACTTTGGCCGCGCCAGGTAAGGAAACTTGAAGATAGTTTATCCATGTCCTAATTATGTGTGTGACGATCTGTAATTATCATCAACATACGCGATTCATTGCAGGTAAGGGGAAACCTTAAAAAGATCTAAAACAAGACTGGCAATAAAAATGTATTATTGCCATGACGACGATTGAGGGTACAACAATACAGCTCAAATCAGAAATAGACTGGAACTTCCCTGTCGCACTATCCCTGGCACAATATACTAGCCCACCTGTAACATAAACCTACAGCCAGCAGAAATGTACTATCTCCGGTACAGCACAATGGTCTGCCAGTGACCTAAACCTACAGCTGAGCACTACAGAAGTATTTCCTGCCTGCCTGTGGCATATGGCTTGAACAAGCTCTAGAAAAGAAAATGTATCCTTCATAACATAACATAACAACCAAGACAACGTGATCCATTGTGCAGAGTTCCCTGTCTAGTTTCAAAGGACAAATTCCTCCAGGGAGCAAGTGTGACCTACATTCCACCATTGCATACCAGAGATACATCTGGAACAGATTTGGGGGGGAGGGCTTGCATACCCAGCATACTGCATTCCTGTGGAAATGCCTGTGCAATTCCTAGAATTTTTGCAGACTGAATGCAAAATATACCACTTGACGACTCCCCTGAGGCGTCGTCAAAAACTTGAATGTAAGTTCATCTGTGACGGTAGTCAACACTATGTTACAATTCCAAACTCTATATACGTACACAAAAGGAGTCGGCTTCCAAGCACCTTTGACCCTTTGCTGATGTCACACTTCCGGTCTGGATGTGTGACTTAGGCTTGGTTACCTTAGGCGGTTACGGTCGCATTTGTCTCGTCACGAAAATGCAAATGAGCAAACGCCCGATTTCACGACCACGAAATTGGAATATGACCTGACGTTGCGACGTTGCACGTGAGTTGCCCAATCCCGGCACGCGAGGAAGCCCAGGACAGCGATCGTGCCCCACGACGTATGTCTATGATTCTCAAACTGACAACATACAATTGACAAATCGCTGGGAAAAATGATGCCCCACGACGTATAAACGTTATGTCTATGATTCTCAAACTGACAACATACAATAATTGACGAATCGCTGGGAAAAATGATGCCCCATGATGTATGTCTATGATTCTCGAACTGACAACATACAATTGACGAATTGCTGGGAAAAATGATGCCCCTCGACGTATGTCTATGATTCTCAAACTGACAACATACAATTGACGAATTGCTGGGAAAAATGATGCCACACGACGTATAAACGTTATGTCTATGATTCTCAAACTGACAACATACAATAATTGACGAATCGCTGGGAAAAATGATGCCCCACGACGTATAAACGTTATGTCTATGATTCTCAAACTGACAACATACAATAATTGACGAATCGCTGGGAAAAATGATGCCCCATGATGTATGTCTATGATTCTCGAACTGACAACATACAATTGACGAATTGCTGGGAAAAATGATGCCCCTCGACGTATGTCTATGATTCTCAAACTGACAACATACAATTGACGAATTGCTGGGAAAAATGATGCCACACGACGTATAAACGTTATGTCTATGATTCTCAAACTGACAACATACAATAATTGACGAATTGCTGGGAAAAATGATGCCCCACGACGTATAAACGTTATGTCTATGATTCTCAAACTGACAACATACAATAATTGACGAATCGCTGGGAATAATGATGCCCCACGATGTATGTCTATGATTCTCAAACTGACAACACACATCAGTTCTGTCATATCTGATTTCACATCTGACAGTGCTACCGTAATGATGTGAATATGTGACATATGACAATGCGAAGAACTTCTGTCATCTGCCCTACTATGATGACCTAAAATATTACACCAAGTCAGGTTTTTAATCTAACATCTGACATTGGTCCTTACACCAAGTCAGGATTTTAATCTAACATCTGACATTGGTCATTGCGCCATGTCAGATTTTTAAATCAGATTTTAGATTGAAATAATCTGACTGTTTGAAGACGAATGTTTGATGTTTGATTCAAAAATCTGACAGTGCTACAAAAAGTGTCAGATGTTAGACTAGAAATCTTACATTGGGAGGATGATTGTCAGATGTCAGACAGGAAATCTGACAATAATATGAAAAATGTCAGGTGTTAGATTAAAAATCTGACATGGCGTAAGGACAAATGTCAGATGTTAGATTGAAAACCTGAAATGGTGTAAGGGCCAATGTCAGATCTTAGATAAAAAAACTGACACCGGTTGTAAGGACCATTGTCAGATGTTACTAGATTTAAAATCATAGTAGGGCAGATGACAAAATTAGTTCTTCGCATTGTCATATGTCACATATTCACATCATTACGGTAGCACTGTCAGATGCGTCAATTGTATGTTGTCAGTTTGAGAATCATAGACATACGTCGAGGGGCATCATTTTCCCAGCAATTCGTCAATTGTATGTTGTCAGTTTGAGAATTATAGACATACGTCGTGGGGCATCATTTTTCACAGCGATTCGTCAATTATTGTATGTTGTCAGTTTGAGAATCATAGACATAACGTTAAATATACGTCGTGGGGCATCATTTTTCCCAGCGATTCGTCAATTGTATGTTGTCAGTTTGAGAATCATAGACATACGTCGTGGGGCACGATCGCTGTCCTGGGCTTCCTCGCGTGCCGGGATTGGGCAACTCACGTGCAACGTCGCAACGTCAGGTCATATTCCAATTTCGTGGTCGTGAAATCGGGCGTTTGCTCATTTGCATTTTCGTGACGAGACAAATGCGACCGCAACCTTAGGCTTTGGGTCAGTGCAACTTGATAAGGATCAGAGGACTGATCGAAAGCTTGTTGGTAAACGCTTTATTGACCTTTATTTTGTGTACGGTTATAGAGTTTAAAATCTTAACCTAAAAAACCTTCTTGTTTGCAAATTAACGATAAACTACAAACACTCCTCTGTCCACAGGATCACCTGATGACGCTACAGCGCGAAATCCGGCCTCCGACCTGACGTCACTGGACGTCAGTGAGCTGGAGCGGCTGATGGAGGATCCTGATAGGAGAACTCTTCAAGGAGGATCCAAATCATCCACAGGTCGGTTTGTGTGTGTGTGTGTGTGTATGTATGTGTGTGTGTGTGTGTGTGTGTGTGTATATATATGTGTGTGTGTGTGTGTGTGCGTGTGTGTGTGTGTGTGTGTGTGTATATGTGTGTGTGTGTGTGTGTGAGTGTGTGTGTGTGTGTGTGTGTGCGTGTGTGTGTGTGTGAGTGTGTGTGTGTGTGTGTGTGTGCGTGTGTGTGTGTGTGTGTATATGTGTGTGTGTGTGTGTGTGAGTGTGTGTGTGTGTGTGTGTGTGTGAGTGTGTGTGTGTGTGTATATGTGTGTGTGTGTGTGTGTGTGTGTGTGTGTGTGTGTGTGTGTGTGAGTGTGTGTGTGTGTGTGCGCGTGTGTGTGTGTGTGTGAGTGTGTGTGTGTGTGTGTGTGTGTGTGTGTGTGTGTGTGTGTGTGTGTGTGTGGCATATTTACACCTTGAATAAACGATACCATGTTGATGGAAAGAGCTCAAGCATTATCTAACATTACAGGGACAGTCCTGCCTTTACCTTTGTTAGGGTCATATCAATTCTTTTCAATTTTTTTCCAGGTAGTGATGAAATGTGCCTATTCAAACGAAACGTGTCCATGTATCTACAAATATGAAATGTTCATCCCTTTTCCTCTTTTTGTCATGAAATGTAATCTCCTTAATACGTGCATAAAGACTCATGACTATGGAATGTATTTCGCACTAATAAGATATCATACGTATGAACCATGTTACCTGACGAGTCCAAAAAGGAGGAACAAGCGCCTGACCTGAGCATTTAGGTATATCATTGGTTTCTTTGCTTGTTACTCCTTGTGCACAAACAAAGAAAGATTCCCTCTCTTTTTTGCCAGATGATCATCGTGTCAAGCTCAAACTTGAGACTTTAGACGCTGAACTGAACACATCAGCTGAAGACAAGGAAAAACAGTTTGACCTGTGCTGCCAAATAGGTGATCTTTACAAGACAGAACTACATGACTTACAGTCAGCTCTACAGTACTACCAGAACATGTTAGACTGTTCTAAGTCACTGGAAGGGGACGCAAAAGAAGCCAAAGCCAACAACAGACTAGGGTTGACGTATGACATTCTGGGTGTCAAAGAGGAAGCCATTCGTTGCCATGAGAGAGCTCTGGAAATCTACAAAACCAAAGCAAATAAAGAGCTAGAAATGTGCGCAGCTTACAAAAATCTGGCATCATCGTTAGCACTGTTCGATCAGGTGCCGGGTGCAAAAACTCATTATGAATCAGCCTTGGCTGTTGCCATGGAAACGGGAAATAAGGCCGAACAGGCGGACATCTACTGCAGGCTTGGCGATTTGCACAGGAATAAGCTAGACGAGCCGCAGGTCTCTCACAAGTACTACACAGAGATGCTGGCACTAGCCAGGGAGCTCGGGTGGACGCACACGGAGGGAAGGGCATGCGGGAGACTGGGGTACGCTTGTAGCGACATGGAGGATAGTGTGGGGGCTCTAGAGTGGCATCTGAAAACCCTTAAGGTAAAACAAGATGAGGGAGACAAGAAAGAAGAGGTAACGGCACACATGGATGTGGGCAATGCATACATCTTCCTGGACAGAACGCACCAGGCGATGCCCCATTTCAACACAGCCTTACAGATGGCACAGCAGACGGGGGATCTACATGGACAGCTGGATGCGTGTATATGCTTAGGTGAGATGCACAGGAATCAACTCCACTCCCCACGTACAGCCATCCAGTACTATGAACAGTACCTCGCACTAGCCAGGCAGCTGGGGGACAGGGGTGCGGAGGGGACGGCGTACAACAGACTGGGTCTGGTCCACCACAGTCTCTGGGAGCTTGACGCGGCTCTGGGGTGGTACCAGAAATCCCTGCAGATGCGAGAGGAGGACGGAGACAAAAACGCGCAGATGTCACAACACATGAATGTTGGCCATGCGTACATGTCCATGGGTCAACCGGACCAGGCGAAATCCCACTTTGACACAGCCTTACAGATGGTACAGCAGACAGAGGACCAACCGGGACAGATGCAGGTTTACCTTTGTCTGGGTGATTTGCAGAGTGAACAACTCCACTCTCCACGTGCAGGGATCCAGTATTATGAACAGTATCTCGCACTAGCCAGACAGATAGGGGACAGGAATGAAGAGGGGCTGGCTTATAACAGACTAGGACAGGCCCATTATGAGATAGGGGAGTATGAGGCAGCTCTGGAGTGGTACCAAAAGCAGTTGACGATGAGTCAAGAAAACGGAGACGAGACTGAACAGATAAATGCACAAGCGAATGTGGGGAATGCATACATGAACCTGAATAAAACAGACCAGGCGACATCCCACTTCAACACAGCCTTACAGTTAGCAGAGCAGACAGGCGATCTACATGGAGAGATGAGGGTTAGCTTCTACATGGGTGACCTGCAGAGGGAACAACTCCACTCCCCACGTACAGCCATCCAGTATTATGAAAAGCAGCTTACGCTAGCCAGGCAGTTGGGGGACAGAAGTCAGGAAGGGGTGGCTCACAACAGACTGGGACTGTCTCATTCCGATATGGGGGAGCTTGAAGCAGCTTTGGAGTGGAACCAAAAAGCCCTGAAGACTTTCGAAGAAGTCGGTGACACAAAAGAGCAGATAGCACAACACACCAATATGGGTGACACGTACAGAAGACTGGGTAAAGTGGACCAGGCAACATCTCACATCAGCACAGCCTTACAGATGGCAGAGCAGACGGGGGATCTACATGGACAGATGGGGTTTTACTTACGTCTGGGTGAGATACAAAGGGAACAACTCCACTCTCCACGTACAGCCATCCAATATTATGAACAGTACCACAGATTAGCAAGGCATTTGGGGGACAGGCATGAGGAGATTGTGGCTTACAACAAACTCGGTCAGGCACACTACGAGTTCGGGGAGTATGGAACCGCCCTTGACTGGTTTCACAAGCACCTTGCTCTAGCCACGCAGTTGGGAGACGTGCATCATCAGGGAGTGGCCTATTGTGGACTAGGAGCGGCCTGTCACGGGATGGGGGACCTCCATGCGGCTCTCGGCTGGTTCCAAAAGTATTTTGAGATGAGTCAGGAAAGCGGAGACAAGAAAGAAGAGATGAAGGCACATCTGAACCTGGCTTCCTCTCACCAGGCTCTGAACAAACCGGATCAGGCCAGATCTCATTATCAGTCAGCTTTGGCCATTGTCATGGAGACAGGAGACAAACAGCAACTGGCGGAAATTAACCTTAAGCTGGGCGACTTGCACAGATTACAGCTACACGAACCACAGGTTTCACACAAGTACTACACAGAAATGCTACAACTAGCCAGGGACATGGAGAGAAAGGACGCAGAACGACAGGCGTACAACAAACTGGGCCTGGCTTGTAACGGGACGCAGGATCACGTGGCAGCTGTGGAGTGGCACCAGAAGAACCTGGCGATGAGCGAAGAGAATGGAGACAAGATAACTGCTCACGAAAACATCGCCCAGTCTTACCAGGCCATGGGAAAACCGGACCTGGCCAGACCTCACGTGCAAGCCGCGGCCGACCTGACCATGGCTACAGGAACTCAGCCAGCTGTGAGCACCCCTTCCAATCTGTGCAACTTAGTATAGTCCAACAGAAGTATTGAGTATGGTGTGCTTGGCGTAATACGACCTCTTCGCCGCCAGTGGAACACGTGAAGTTGAACACATGGATTATATAATGTATACTTCTAGCACAGAAATAGCACGATGTCTCCAACACATGCAGGGTTCGAAATACACATACTTAACTTGCAATTTGCACATAATTTTTGAGATTTGCATGTAAAATTATTCTGACTTGCAATCTTGCATGTTGCAAATACCTGGCCTATTGGAAAAATACTGAGGAATTAGACCCCCTACTCTGAGACAAAAAGACAAATGGACGTGTGTCTTTATCCTTTCTTGTTTTTGCCAGTAACTTTCTCCGGTACCTTTACTAGATGTAATCAAAATTCACCGATTCAAGCTAGCGATACTCGTCGCCATCGTCACCTAGTTGTATTTTGCATGTAAATTTTTCAAATTGCACGTAAAATTTTTGACAACTTGCAATTTTGCATGTAGCAAAAAAAGTATTTCGATCCCTGACATGTATATATTCTGTTCATGAAACAACCTAGTTTGGAATATCAACTTTGGTATGTCATATTTCCGTTATTTATGCATCAATTTCAATGTATTATATATCAATAGAAAGCTTGTGTGATTTTCTTTCCTATGGTATCAAACTTATTATGATTGTAAACACATGAAACGAGCACAAGGCCTGCTTACGTGCGTGGGTCACGAAAAAAAGTGCCCAAAATCCCCTACTTCTGTTCAACACTGCATCATCCTGTTGATATTGGCGCGTGTGTCACTGGTTCAATCAACCCTCTTTTCACCTCACATTTGGTATACGGAACAAACAATGTTTTAGTACACTTGAGTAGAGTTCATCTGCCCTTTCGATAGTTGGATGGCAGAATCAAAGCGTGGATGCGGCAAGGAGAACCACACGCTGACAAGGCAAGAGTAACTTTCGGCATTTGGTGGTGGAGGCAGCGTCATGGTGTGGGCGGTATTAACCACCATAGGAAAAACAAGACTCGTCATCATTCCAGGCAAATTAATGTGGTGACATATAGGGACACCATTCTCCATCCAGGAGCAACATTCTACCTCTTCAATATTGGACCAAATACCATTCTGCAAGATTACAACAGTCAACACCAGTCCACAGAGAGCAAGGACCATTGGATGCTGGAGGGTGGAATAGCCTTCCTACAGCTTATGGCTAGCACTCGATTGATCACCTCTTGCCATGGTTCAGATTTTTTGCTTGAATAAAGAGTAATTATAGTAGCTTTGATTGACATGTCCTGTTTATTCAACTTGCCTTCATTCACAAGTCAATACTGACGGAAGAAAATGAGCAGAATGGAGTGATTGACTTTAGTAGAGTAATTTTGGCACTTTATCTTTAGGACCCCCTGTACGTATTGAAAAGCGGGCCTAGTCCTCGTTCCATGAATTTACACTCCACAATAAAATACTCCACTCAGATATGTTAAAAAGAAACTTGGATGTTCTGTATACCAAACATTAGGTGATAAAAGGATTGATTGAATCATTGTCACCCGCGGTCATAACAACAGTTAAACCGGACGATACAGTTTTGAACAGAAACGGGGGACTTTGGGCACTTTTTTTTCGTGACCCACTCACGTTAGCAGGCCTAGTGTATGTTCCATGAGTTAACAATGATAATGAGTTTGATACCATTGGAAAGAAAATCATGCAAGCTTTCTATAGATATATAATATATTGAAATTGATGCAGAAACAACATAAATATGATCAACCGAAGTTGATATTCCAAACTTTTTGTGCTGAGTGTATTTGTGTCTGTGTTTGTGTTTCATATTCGAAATGTTCAATTCAAAGGCAAAACTATGTTTAACTGAGTGCTAATCGGAATTTTTATGACAAAAGTCATTTTTTTATCTGTGTACATATGCATGTCAAAGAGTTAAATACCATGTTGACAATGTATTCAGATTTTGGTAATCACATAGCTTATGTTGTTATTGTTGAATAGCTGTTTTAAAACTTTTGAAAATGCAATCGTGACTTTGAAATATTGAAATTGATACTTTTGTCTAAATTACAAGAGATGTAGCGATCGCCTCGAAACATTAATGTTGCCGAATTTAATTATTTTCCTATAAAATAGTTTGATTATGTAGCTCTAGGAAATTATGAGAATATGTTTGCTTGCGACATAAAAAAAGCTGCATAGCCTACTTACTTTGTCGCTTTTTTCTTGCTTTTACCATAGTATAGCCGGTGGAATCTGTAGTACATCCTGTGCACGCATGCTGGCACTTTGACAACTGCCCTGTCAATGTGTTCCGATGAGAGAGATATCATCGGAAGCTGCTGTACAAACTGTGTCCGCACGGTGACGCTGTTACCCCTATCCTATATAATTAGTCTATAAGAAACCCGTGATATCGGCAGGATGCGCAGTACTTACTATACTTAGTAGTTGCATGGTAACGCTATCATATTACTGGCCACTAGTTCAGGTTTGACTATCTATTAACTGTGCCCTCTTGACATCCAATATTTTCAATAAATTCCAAATACGTTGTACTGTAGAGTAGGTATACCGCTTAATCATAACGTTCATAAATGTGATACGTTCTGCGGCACTGATTCGATCTGTCATTTCGTTACCATTATAAGGATAACACTTTGTATCAAATATTATGTCAAAAAGACGATAATGAATCAGAAAGCAAAACAAGTTTTATTTCTTGGTCATACAAAATAGACAAAAAGTGGTTCCGCCATGCAGTCATAGGATTATAATAAATCATGAGATTTTTTCCTAATTTCGTGCTGTTCTAGTTAGGTTGATGGGTAGCCTGTGTTGACACAATATCTCGCTGGCTGGAGCGGCGTCAATTGTAGGGCCGGCCGTTAGGGGCGCGTTTTTAGTCAGGCTAGGTTGATATAGGAAATCCAGAAAACGTTATGTACCGCTTTTCATCACCGTTGGAACACTTAAATAAGACATCCAAATGTTATATCCACTATTATAAACAGAACTCCGGAGAATGTGATGCACCGGCTGTCATTATCGTTATGTATAGTTGAGGGATTCAGAGCTTATCGTTACCGCCAGGCTTTTTTAGCGGAAATTTAGAAGCTGCGCAGTTACGCAAGAATCCGGAAAACGTGATGTACCGGGTGTTGTTTCCGCTATTCTTGGTTGATGAGAAATCCGAAAAACGTGAGGCACCTAGAACGGTTTCCGTTGCTGTTATGCTCCTGGTTGTCGTTGCTGAGCAGAGTGTGGTGTGGTGAGGAATCCGGAGTTGACGTTACGGTTATAAATGCTGGGTTGATAAGGAATCCGGAAAACATGAGGTACCAGTTAGGCTGGGTTGATAAGGAATCCGGAAAACGTGAGGTACCGGTTGCCGTAACGGTTAGGCTGGGGTGATAAGGAATCCGGAAAACGTGAGGTACCAGTTAGGCTGGGTTGATGAGGAATCCGGAAAACGTGAGGTACCGGTTGTCGTCACGGCTATGCTGGGTTGATAAGGAATCCGGAAAACGTGAGGTACCGGATGTAGTTACGGTTAGGCTGGGTTAATGAGGAATCCGGAAAACGTGAGATACCGGTTCTTATCGCTGTTGTCGCTTCTGGCTGTCGTTGCTGAGCAACGTGTTGTGTGGTGAGGAATCCGTTACGGCTATGCTGGGTTGATGAGAAATCCGGAAAACGTGAGGTACCGGTTATCGTTACTAAGCAGAGTGTACTCGCCCATCTGCAGCTCCACCCAGACCTGATCTCCGGTCTCCAGCTGCAAGATGGCGCTGTTACTGCTGGATTGACGCTCACCTGCAGAAACGCGGGAAAAGTAACTCTGGGTTATCAGGAAATAGAGAGTCATTTTTTTTCACTTCTTCAAACTAACTTCTTCATGCTTGATGCTTGAGACAAGGGAGCGTATTTTTTTCCAATAGCTGGTAGTTCAATGCAGCTTCACTATGGCTGGAGTATCTAGCCAAGCACACTGGGTCACAACTACTCCTCTCGAGATGGCTAGCTAAGCCTAACCTGGTAAAACTTCGCTCATTGTTGAAAATCGCAAATCTGCACTTGTCCCCAAAACAAAAGCTAGCGTTGTTAGACTTCTGCTAGCTAAAGATGCAGTTGATGTAAGCTTTACAGATAGATGGATACATGAGTATAGGACAAACCTGGATACGACTCGTACATGGAGACCATGATTTCTCCATTCTTCTTCAGCTCGAGGCGGTACTGAACCTTCGTCATGCCGGTGAACGCGAAGAAGTACATCCCTCCCGCTCTAGTAACGAACTTTCCCGTTGCCATGTCGTAAGCCCCGCCCACGTTGCTAAGGACGTCATCATACGTCACCACCGTGCCGGATAAGTTCGACGCCGTCAGGTCTGTGGTTCGCGCCACGGAAAACGCCACGAGGGTCGACTCAGGTGTGCCGACGCCAGGTGTGCCCTTCTCACCTACCGGTCCCCGCTCACCTGTGTCTCCCTTCTCACCTGTAGGTCCGGCAGGGCCCTGCACACCTGGAGCACCTGCCACGCCCTTCTCACCTGGCGTACCTTTGTGACCTGAATATCACAAAACAATATATATGTGCGTTTTGGCTAAAGCGTGGACGGTTTACTTTTCAGCATTTTCAGCATATTTGCTTGGAAGTTTGACCGTGTGGCTAGAACATAAAGGTACGCATTTGCAACACATGTACAACAGCGACTCCTAGCGGAAGTGCGAAGTAAACCAGTATTGCCCTGAGGAAAATGACAGACGGTCACCAAAACTCCGGCTTGTGAATAAAAACCGTCGTTATTCATTCATTTTTTCAACTTCATGAAATGATTCACCGTGTTTTGTCCCGAAACGTTGTTATCTATTTATCTATTGCAACTAGACAAACACTTGTTGAATTTTGATTGATGCAAATACGGATACGAATGAGGAAATAATACCAACTTAGAATTTAGAATACAGATACATAAATTCAGATGCAGATGCGAGTACAAGTACGAATACAAGTACAGATACGAATAATCCATACAGCTAGAATGACACAAGGTAGGCATAGATACAGGTACAGACTTTCAAAAAAAGATCTATCCGCATAGATGCAGCAAGTGAAATATGTCTAGACTCAAACACAGACAGATGCAGCTACAAGTAAAGACACAAGTAAAAGTATGCGTAGAGATGCCGATAAGAATACACGTACCTCTGGGGCCCATGTCCCCTTTCTCTCCGTCCGGCCCTGGTGCAGCCACCACGGTAATGTTAACATCACTGCGGAACTGTTTAGAGCAGGAGCCCACCCCTGCTGTTACCTCATGGGCAGAAGTTATCTGAATCGTCAGGGAACCCAGAAGGACGAGGGAGGCGAACAAGAATCCTTCTTGAGCCATCTTGAATTGTTATGGCTGTAGTTAAAACTTGAAGGAGCTTCTTAGGCCCCGAAACACTCGTCGCCACAGTTGCACACAAAAGAACAGGTTTTGTAGGCTTTGGTAAAAAGTGCAGTCCGTGCTTTTGTCTGAGATCAGAAGCTTCCCATTACCTGAATGAAGAAGGTGATCCTCTTACTACCACATCTATGGTGCCTGTTTGTTGTCTTTGCTTCATCATTGCCTTTCTAATGTTTATGTTTTCTTTACTGTATCTATTTCAACTCGTCTTTTGTCTTCATATTTGTTCAACGACTTGGTTCACATTAGACATTTAGAGATGTTGCACAAATGTTCCATCCAGATCATGATTTTTACATTGAGAGTACTGCAACTGATCATGAATATCAGCTTTGTGTAATCTCTATACCACGCAATGTAAAGATACTGCCGCCGTAGGTGTATTAACCAACCATTGCCTCGTCTGGTATTCTACTGCGCTACACGACGAAACGTTACGGGTTACTGCTGTGCTTTCTTCACAGTAGTGCTTTCACACAGGGTGTGTTATTATAGAAAACGATACAGTAAAAAAATAAACAGCGAGATGACCGCCTCCTCTTACCTACATGTACCGGCATGATTCTGTTCCCTTACACAAATTACGGACTGTTGTTTCTTCACAAACAACTTATCGGGAGATGTTAAAGACTCCCCAGTGTTTATTTCTATAGATTTACTACAACTAGAAGGAACTTACCGTAGCCTCTCTTATTAAAAACGCCATAAACCCATTAACAAAATCAGCAGCTACTCCAAAAATATAAGCCTGACCCATTAGGTTGTCTGAGTGACTAATTTCAATGCATATTGTCGTGTGTGTGTCATAGCGAGGATTTTATCCCATTTACGCAGCACAACGTCAAGTACTTCGGCCATAATATATAACATTCATAGATTTTCAATGTAATACGTTTTGCCATCATACTGGTAAGAATTGCCACTTCATGAAAAAGTATTCTGTGTATTAGGTACTAGCTAACTGTTCAAGATGACAGTAATGAATCAGAAATCAGAAACCGTTTTTATTCAGAATGCAGTGAATGATGATGATACAAATACAACATATGGTTTCACCGTTTTCAGGATGAAACAACGACATCAGTGGGGACGACAATGTCAGAGTTTAGAGAGTACAATACTACTTACAAAAGACAAATATCAGAACAGAACACAGCAAGATGTAAAAGATTATGGCTGGTTGCGACCTTCATGCATCAGATAGAATTGTGATTTTCTAACTGACGTACTGGTTGCTGCTCCAGTTTGAGTTGGCTGATGAAAAAATTCGGAACACGTCTTGTACCGGTTGATATTCCAGATAAAGTTTCTAGTTAGAGTTGGCTGATTAGAAATCCAGAATGATGTACCGGATGTTTTCCAATTAGAGTTGGCTGATGAGAAACCCGGAAAACGTGATGTACCGGTTGCTGTTCCGGTTAGAGTTGGCTGATGAGAAATCCGGATTGATGTACCGGTTGCTGTTCCGGTTAGAGTTGGCTGATGAGAAATCCGGAAAACGTGTTGTACCGGTTTCCCTTATTGGACAGACTGTGCCGACCAGGGAACATCTCCACCCACACCCGGTCCCCTCTGCGCAGCTGCAGGATGGCGCTGATGCTGCTGGACATGTTCTCACCTGGAGGGACGTGGAACAGGGAGAATATTCAACATGGTCCCCAATTTCCGATACTTGAATACCACGGAAAATTTATATTTCTCATGCAATTAGATAAACCATGCATTATTGATTCCATCTGTCCTTATGTTTATAACTGTTTTGAGAAGCGAAAAGAAGTTGAACTTGTACATACTAGAAATTATTAGCATATGTAGAGGTGATAAGGTGCCTTTTTCTTATATCAAAATTGTACCTTATCACTAGCGCTACAACCTGTACTTAGCTTGTTTGAGCACAAATGCACAATATAGGTCATTCATTCATTCATCAATGGTTAGCGGAGTGGTTCACTACAGGATAAGTGGTAAACAAAGTCTAGTCATGATCATGTCTTCTTCAGTCAATGACGAAGGTAATGCTACAGATGAAAGAAAGAAAGAAAGAAAAAAAGGAAGAAAGGAAGAAAGAAAGAAAGAAAGAAAGAAAAAGAAAGAAAGAAAGAAAGAAAGAAAAAGAAAGAAAGAAAGAAAGAAAGAAAGGAAATGAAGAAAGAAAAAAGAAAGAAAAAAAGAAAGAAAACGAAAGAAAGACAGAAAAAAGGAAAAACGGAAAGAAGGACAGAAAGGAAGAAAGAAAGATGAACGGATGAACATTATGTACATGTACAATTGTCGTGCTGGTAAGTGTACAGAGCAACGTTATATGACTAACGAGATAGTTGGGATAGAACTGAGGTCCTTTCACTCCTCTGCTCCGTGATTTGTTATAACTGAACTCCCGGCCCTATAAAATTGGTTAAGCTTCAACTCTAGGGTTAAATAAGCGCATAAATGAACAAAACCACAAAACTAACCTTCATTGTCATATGTGTACCTTTCGCGCGTTGAGACCATGGTGTCCCCGTTCTTCTTCAGATGCATGAGGTACTCCTGCCTCGTCATGGCGGTGAAGGTGAAGAAGTACACCCCGCTCACTGCAGTCACGAACTTCCCCGTTGCCATGTCGTAAGCCCCGCCCACGTTGCTAAGGACGTCATCATACGTCACCACCGTGGCTGACCAGGACGTCTGCAGGTCTGTGGTTCTCGCCACGGAAAACGCCACGAGAGTTGGGGTAGGCCGGCTGACGCCAGGTGTACCCGTCTCACCTGCCGAACCACGCTGACCTGTGTCTCCCTTCTCACCTGTAGGTCCGGCAGGGCCCTGAACACCTGGGGCACCTGCCACGCCCCTCTCACCTGGCGTACCTTTGTGGCCTGAAAATTGCAAAAGAGTTTGTAAGCGCTGGGATGGTAGCATCATTGGTTACATGCGAGTTCATTTGTGTGGAAAGGATGTAATATTTGAAAAGACGTTTCGATGATACCCTATCTAGATGTTCCGTTTTAGATACAGAATAAAGACGCAGACTCACTCAATCACAAATACAGTGGGGATAAAAACAAACCACACATATTGAACCAACATACAAACGCAGAATGTAGATAAAAACACAGCTACAGACATATATAATAGTAATAATACAAACTGGTCTTAGTTGCAAAAGTGCAGTTCTCATTTGTCAAAAACTGTCATCGGTACACCAAATCAGTTTGTGTCCTCATTAATGTCCTTGTACATCCCATTCCATTGTGCCCTGTCTGCAGCCGTTTCAGCATGTTACAAACGGATAGAGACAAAATATATATATGAAGACACAGATGCAGGCTGAGAACATACTAGAGTACACCTACCTCTCGGACCCATGTCTCCCTTTGGTCCGGTCTGCCCCGGCCCTGCCACCACGGTAATGTTCACGTCACTGCTGAACTGTCTGGAACAAGAGCCTTCCTCAACAGCTAACTCATGGGCAGAAGTTACCTGGATCATCATGGAACCCAGGAAGACAAGGGAGGTGAACAAGAATCCTGCTTGGGCCATCCTGAAATGTTCTAAATTCCTAGGACTTCTTTCGGTCGTGCATATACTGGTAGTAAGAGGTGTTTGCACAATTTGACACGAAACCCACTCCCTTGTTTAAGACCAGAAGCTCACCAATCCTTGCGTAAAAAGAAGGCTATCTTCTTACCGGCGCCTCCATCGTAAGAAAGGCGATGTTTATTTCCTTAACTCTATCATTGTCCTTTTGATGTCTGTCTAATGCATATATTGTCTTTACTGTATCAATTACACCCTGTCTGTTGTCTCCTTACTCAACAGAGGCTGGGTTCACATTGCGTTGGGCAATCAGAAATGTTGCAAAAATGCGCATCCAGGACTCGTTCTTATTGCATAAGGAATGTTGCAACTAAATGTCGTTTTTTATCCAATCACCACACAACAAAAATTACATACTGCTGCTGCAGAGGTTGAAAATCATATTTACCTGTATTAGCCGCGCATTATATAAAGTGGCGCGAAGACACAATACAATACAAGGCATGTTGTTACAGAAAATGATACAGTAAAGAAAATAAACAGCATCTTATGGCTGCGAAAAGACCGCCTCTTCTTGCTTACACGTGCAGGCAGGGTTTTGTTACCTTACAAAAGTACGGATTGATGTTTCTGTCAACAGGTTGTCCAAGACTGTAAAGACGTGTACTGCTAACCGTGAGTAGCTCGGCCAAGTCTCAACACTTTAAGATGGCGCATACAGGAGTCTTGGTCGCCTTCCTCGTTGTCGTCGGTTCCATGACGACCCAGCCCTGTGCAGGAGAAGTGAAGGAGGGTGAAAGCTCCTGCTCCAGGGTTTATAACGACCAGAACATCACGGTGTTAGCGACGCCGGGGCCAGCCGGGCACAAGGGGGGCATGGGGGCCAGAGGTACATAACTCTTTATGCAATAGCTTCAACTACATTGTGTATAACTGCATCTATCTTTTACTTCATGTACATTTATGATGTTGTCTGTATTTTACATATCAGGGATCTGCAATGCATATATCTAATCGTATCCGAGACTACATCTGTGTGTGTATCAGTTTGTTTACACGAATGTGTCTGTGTCTGTACCTCTATTACGACTCGGTCGTACAACAGGAGAACGGCGCATATTTGACACAAACGTGTAGGATGTTTTAATAATGTCATCTTTGCAACAGCATTTATAAGGAAATGTTGCATCATTCTATCCAGAGCAGTTTTAGTTTTAAAGCTATCGAATGATGATTCTCTAGAGTACCCTCATTTGTATCATAATTCTTGCATTTCCTAAGATAGCATCTCCACTATTACATTATGTGTGAATTTCATCAATGTATCCAGGACATGGATTTGCAATCTTACAATTTTCAGGTCACCAAGGTAAACCAGGTGACAGGGGAGTCCAAGGTGATCCAGGTGTGCAGGGCTCTGCCGGACCTACAGGTGAGAAGGGAGACACAGGTGAGCGGGGACCGGCAGGTGAGACGGGCACACCTGGCGAGGATGCACCTGCACCGACCGTCGTGGCGTTTTCCGTGGCGAGAACAGACGATATGGTGTCGTCAGAATCCTCCAACAAAGTTTGTAAAGACTTTATCTATTTTTTTTTGAATGACCATAGCTAATCTGTGTGATGATGCTTTTAATTAGTACATTTACTTCTAAGAAGATCTTCTCCGGTAAGAAAATTCCCATGTCTTTTTGACGGACTACAAGCTGTTTGATATAGATTAATCTATTAGTAGTAAGCTATAGTCTTACTACTTCTACTGTATTAAAAAAATACTAACCCTATAGTCTTAAGGGGCTTGGAATCTGATTTCATATCTTTTATTTCATGTTTGTAAATTTGCTTTGCTTGTTTTTTGCTTGTTGTATTCAGGTACCGTTGTCTTTTTAAGACTTTACCTCACTATCAGCTGACATTTCACTTGTAAAGTCTAATGGAGATCTAGATAAACAAACAAACAGACAAACAAGCTGGTGTTACTACCCTGAGAAATGTGGCAAAACTTCTTTGTTGGATTTTCCCGCCCAGGTGGTGACCTACAACGTGGTTATAACCAACCTGGGCGAAGGGTACGACAGGAGCACGGGCAAGTTCACGGCCACGGTCGCGGGGACCTACTTCTTCACGTTCAACGGCATCACGTTCTTCCTCGACGACGCCAGCTACTACCTGCGGCTTGTGAAGGGCGGGGAGTTCGTGGTCGGGCTGTACGAGAAGAGCGGACCGTTCGAGGAGCACCAGGCCAGCAGTAACAACGCCATCGTGCGACTGGAGGCGGGAGAGAAGGTCTGGGTGGAGCTGGGAAAGGGAGGCCACGGTCTGCACAGTGCCTACCATCGGTACCTCACTTTTAACGGGTTCCTCATCGGTACAGGACAGTAATAGCGGCACAGTACGGACTCTGTGTACTGCAGCTTCGGCACGGCTTTAACAGTAATGTAGCAGTAGCAGCGCCACCATACGGCCACAGTCTGCACACTGCATATCATCGGTACCTCACTTTCAACGGGTTTCTCATTGGTACAGGGCAGTAGTAACAGCGCCACCGTGCGGACACAGTTTGAACTGCAGCCTCCACTGGTATCTCACATTAGACAGTTTTCTCATAGGCACAGGCTTATCAGGGTAGTGGTAGTAGTAGACTGTAGATACATTTGAATACATTGCCAGGAATATCAAGCCAAATCTTATTGGGAGTATCTGAATTCATCTTCCTTTTGACCAAATTGCATTTTTTAAATTTCGATGTTATATTGACTTGGCGAGTCTTTTTGTATGAAGACTATAACATTTAAAGTTGTTTTGTATTTGAGTTTTTTTACCATCATATATTCCTATATCGCAAAGTAAGGTAAATAAATTCCCTCTGTTGATAATCATTTCTAGCTAAAGTTATTTTGCGCTGAGATTTTCGTCTTACAAATACTGATATGTGGTAAGTTGATAGAATTATTCAGTCTTTAACGATATTCAGGTGAGAAACCTAAATTTGACTCCCTTACATAAAAACGTCGGTAAACATTATTGCCACGAATTAAAAAAAAGACAAAATAAATGCAAAGTATTAAAAGTGAACAGGCTCCCCAGCTTTAATTTGTCGTAAATGGCAAATCTTGTCTAATAAGATATAGAAAAGCAACCTAAATTGGTTCGTTCAGGAGTAGCGTTGAATTCGGCACCACTTGTCATGCAATACAAATAAATCTCTGTAATTTAAACTTGGTATTATGGTGTCCATTCATTCATTGAAAAGTCACGACTGCATCTTAGTTTTATAACCATTAGATGTTTAACGATCAGCAATATGAGCTTGCTTTACCCGCACCGCTTAATATTTAATTAACGGAATGTCAACATATTTTCTGAATATGGTATTTTCACCTTTGATCCTGTGATGTACACAGATTTATAAAAACAATTTTGACTATGCAACTATGACAAAACATTACAAACAGACATATAGTTGTAAGAAACTGTGCAGAATTTCCTTCTCACACACCGTAGCTGTATGTTTGTATCTCCGCTTCTAGGCTATCGCTACTAGATGTCGCGTTTTATACAGGCTATTTTAAAGACTAGTCAGTCATTTCACAATGTTCTCCTGTTTTTTTGTACCCTAACTTCTTACCGATCATAATTGTTGATAAACAGCGAGATCTAGCCAGGTTCATTTTATACAATGCCTTGTAGAAAACTGCTACATATGTTATTCGTGTTATTAGATATTAGTGACGATTCGGGTTCATAAGCAGGTTAGTCTTAAAATATATGGAAAACAGTGTAATATTTAGGCTATGCTACTTTCCTCGACTAATAAACTTAAAGATGATAGGTGGCGATTTTTAGTGTCACTGGGATATGGAGCAGTATTTCTCTGGTAACCTTGTAACATTCATTAATTGACTGAACAGGTTTTAAAGTCCTGCCAGCTTCTTGGCAATGTTTTCCTGTTCCTCTTTGTTTCCTGTCTCCTTGGCGAGGGTCAGTGCTGATTGATAGTGAGATCTGGCCTGGTCCAGATTACCCAGTGCCTGGTAGGAATCAGCCATATTTTTGTATGCTATTAGCAAATGTTCAGTCTTATCTCCATCCTCTTGGCTCATCTTCAGGTACTTCTGATGCCACCCCAGAGCTGCCTCGTGATCCTGCATGTCCCCACAAGCCACTCCCAGTCTGTTGTAAGCCAGCCTCTCCTGGTCCTTCCTCTCCAAGTCCCTGGCAAGTTGCAGCATCTCTGTGTAGTACTTGTGTGAAGCCTGTGGTTCATGCAGCTGTACCCTGTGGAAATCACCCAGCTCAAGGTTAATGTTCAACTGTTTCTGTTTGTTTCTTGTTTCCATGGCGAGGGTCATGGCTGATTCATAATGAGATTTGGCCTGGTCTAGTTTACCCAGTTCCTTGTAGGAATCACCTATGCATTCGTGTGCTATTAATTTATCTCCATCCTCTTGGCTCATCTTCAGCTCCTTCTGATGCCACTCCAGAGCTGTCTCGTGATCCTGCATGTCCCCACAAGCCAGTCCAAGTCTGTTGTAAGCAAGCCTCTCCTGGTCATTTCTCTCGAAGTCCCTGGCTAGTGCCAGCATCTCTGTGTAGTACTTGTGTGAAGCCTGTGGTTCATGTAGCTGTACCCTGTGTAAATCACCCAGCTCGAGGTTAATCTCCATCTGTTTCTGTTTGTATCCTGTCTCCATGGCGAGAGTCATGACATAGTGAGATTTAGCCAAGTCCGGTTTACCAAGTGCCTGGTAGGAACGAGCTATGTTTTGGTGAGCTGTTATCTGTTCTTTGTTTTTTCCATCCTCTTGACTCATCTTCAGGTGCTTCTGATGCCACCCCAGAGCTGCCTCGTGATCCTTCATGTCCCCACAAGCCAGCCCCAGTCTGTTGTAAGCCGGCCTCTCCCAGTCCTTCCTCCCCAAATCTCTGGCTAGTGCCAACATCTTTGTATAATATTTGTGTGAAACCTGTGGTTTATGTAGCTGTTTCCTGTGTAAATCACCCAGCTTAACGTAAATGTTCATCTGTTCAGTCTTGTTACCTGTCTCCATGGCGATGGTCAGGGCTGATTGGTAGTGAGATTTGGCCACCTCGATTTTACCCAGGGCCTGATAGGAACGGGCTATGCATCTTTGTGCTATCATCTGCACTTTCTTGTCTCCGTCCTCTTGGCTCATCTTCAGGTACTTCTGACACCACCCCAGAGCCGCATCGTGATCCCGCATGGCCGTACAAGCCAGTCCCAGTCTGTTGTAAGCCTGACTCTCCTTGTCCTTCCTCTCCAAGTCCCTGGCTAGTTGCAGCATCTCTGTGTAGTACTTGTGTGAGACCTGTGGTTCATGTAGCAGTCCCCTGTGTAAATCACCCAGCTTAAGGTTAATCTCCATCTGTTCCCGCTTGTCTCCTGTCTCCACGGCGAGGGTCATTCCTGATTCATAGTGAGATTTAGCCGAGTCAGTTTTACCCAGTACCGTGTAGGAACGAGCTATGTTTTGGTGTGCTATCATCTGTTCTTTCCTGTTTCCATCCTCTTGGCTCATCTTCAGATACTTCTGATGCCACCCCAGAGCTGCCTCGTGATCCCGCATGGCCCCACAAGCATGTCCCAGTCTGTTGTAAGCCACCCTCTCCTTGTCCTTTCTCCCCAAGTCCCTGGCTAGTTGTAGCATCTCTGTGTAGTACTTGTATGAATCGTGTGGTTCATGTAGCAGTCCCCTGTGTAAATCACCCAGCTTAAGGTTAATCTCCATCTGTTCCTGCTTGTTTCCTGTCTCCATGGCGATGGGCATGACTGATTCATAGTGAGATTTAGCCGAGTCCGGTTTACCAAGTGCCTGGTAGGAACGAGCTATGTTTTGGTGAGCTGTTATCTGTTCTTTTTTGTTTCCATCCTCTTGACTCATCTTTAGGTGCTTCTGATGCCACCCCAGAGCTGCCTCGTGATCCTGCATGTCCCCACAAGCCAGCCCCAGTCTGTTGTAAGCCAGCCTCTCCTGGTCCTTCCTCTCCAAGTCCCTGGCTAGTTGCAGCATCTCTGTGTAGTACTTGTGTGAAACCTGTAGTTTATGTAGCTGTTCCCTGTGTAAATCACCCTGCTGGAAGGAAATGTCCATCTGTTCCTGTTTGTTTCCTGTCTCCTTGGCGATGTCCATGGCTGACTGGTAGTGGGATCTGGCCAGCTCCGTTTTACCCAATGCCGCGTAGGAACGAGCTGTGTTTTTGTGTGCTATCATCTGACCTTCTTTGTTTCCATCCTCTTGGCTCATCTTCAGATTCTTCTGATGCCACCCCAGAGCTTCCTCGTGATCCTGCATGGCCCCAAAAGCCAGTCCCAGTCTGTTGTAAGCCTGCATCTCCTTGTCCTTCCTCTCCAAGTCCCTGGCTAGTTGCAGCATATCTGTGTAGTACTGATATGAAGCCTTTGGTTCATGTAGGTATACCCTGTGTAAATCACCCAGACTGAGGGAAATTTCTATCTGTCCCTGTTTGTTTCCTGTCTCCATAGCGAGGGTCATGGATGATAGAAAGTGAGATTTGGCCTGGTCAGGTTTACCCAGTGCCGCGTAGGAAACAGCTATGTTTTGGTGTGTTATCATCTGTCCTTTCTTGTCTCCATCATCTTGGCTCATCTCCAGGTGCTTCTGATGCCACCCCAGAGCTGCCTCGTGATCCTGCATGTCCCCACAAGCCAGTCCCAGTCTGCTGTAAGACAGTCTCTCCTGGTCCTTGCTCTCCAAGTCTCTGGCTAGTTGCAGCATATCTGTGTAGTACTGATGTGAAGCCTTTGGTTCGTGTAGCTGTTTCCTGTGTAAATCACCCAGACTGAGGGAAACTTCGATCTGTTCCTGTTTGCTTCCTGTCTCCATAGCGAGGGTCATGGCGACTTTATAGTGAGATTTACTCAGGCCAAGTTCATCCATTGCCGCATAGGAATCAGCTATATTTTGGTGTGTTATCATCTGTTCTGTCTTGTTTCCATCCTCTTGGCTCATCTTCAGGAACTTCTGAAACCACTCCAGAGCTGCCTCGTGATCCTCTACGTCATAACAAGCCAGTCCCAGTCTTTTGTAAGCCACCATCTCCCTGTCCTTTCTCTCCAAGTCCTTGGCAAGTTGCAGCATATCTGTGTAGTACTGATATGAGACCTGTGGTTCATGTAGCTGTTTCCTGTGTAAATCACCAAGTTTAAGGCTAATCTCCATCTGTTCCTGTTTGTTTCCTGTCTCCATGACGACGGTCATGGTGACTTCATAGTGAGATTTAGCCAGGTCCAGTTTACTCAGTGCCGCGTAGTAATCAGCTATGTATCGGTGTGATGTTATCAGTTCAGTCCTGTCTCCATCCTCTTGGCTCATCTTCAGGTACTTCTGATGCCACCCCAGAGCTGCCTCGTGTTCATCCATGTCCTCACAAGCCAGTCCCAGTCTGTTGTAAGCCGGCCTCTCCTGGTCCTTCCTCTCCAAGTCTATTGCTAGTTCCAGCATCTCTGTGTAGTACTCGTGTGAAGTATGTGGTTTATGTAGTCGTTCCCTGTGTAAATCACCCAGCTGAAGGTAAATCTCCATCTGTTCCTGTTTGTTTGACGTCTCCATGGCGATGGTCATGGCTGATCGATAGTGAGATTTAGTCAGGCCCAGTTTACCCAGTGCCGCGTAGGAACGAGCCATGTTTTTATGTGGTGTTATCTGTCCTTTTTTGTCACCTTCCTCTTGGCCCATCTTCAGATCCTCCCCATGCCAGTCCAGAGCTTTCTTGTTTTCCTGCATGTCATTACAAGCCAGACCCAGCCTGTTGTAAGCCTGTCTCTTCTTTTCCTTCCTTTCTAAATCTCTGGCTAGAACCAGCATGTCTGTGTAGAAACCGTATGACTTATTTGGTTCATGTAGCTGTTCCCTGTGTAAATCACCCAGCTCGAGGGAAATGTCCATCTGTTGCTGTTTGTTTCCTGTTTCCTTGGCGATGCTCATGGCTGATTCAAAATACTGTATGGCTGTACGTGGGGAGTGGAGTTGTTCCCTCTGCATCTCACCCATGGTGAAGTAAAACACCATCTGCCCATGTAGATCCCCTGTCTGCTGTGCTATCTGTAAGGCTGTGTTGAAGTGAAAAGTTGCCAAATCCGTTTTGTCAAGTAGAATGTACGTCTTGGCTACATCAATGTGTGCTGTTATCAGGTTTGCCGTGTCTCCTCTGGCATGTTGTATCTCCAGGTCCTGCAGGAACCGCTCCAAGGCTGACTCGTACTCCCCCTTCTCGTAATGGGACAGTCCCAGTCGGTGAAAATCCTGCCTCTTCTCATGCCTGACCATTAATGGCCAGATTAGAGTAAGAAGCAGGATAGGAATAAGAACGCAAATCACTAGCTTAACCATTGTCCTATAGACATTCCCCACATTTGACAATTGTGCCTGGTTTGGCTTGTCTCTGCGTTCTCGTGTTTTATGTAAATCGCCCCGTGCCCGCTCAAAATTTCCCACACAATCCTGGACTTCCTGTTTCTTAGAAGCTTGACGGCATCTTTTGTAAACCTCTCTCTCTTCTTCCGTCCCGCCAGAATCCCTGGCTACAGGCAACATCTCTGTGAAAAAAAGGTTAAGTGTGAGGTATTCAGTTATCAAAGATGCTAAACTAGACCATCATTAGAGTGAATTCGATATACAACTGTAGTGTATTCATTAGAAGAGCTAAGGGTCTTGACGATATTTACCAGGGGGAGCGTTGGTGCACAGTGGCCATTGAAAAAAATTGACCTGGGAGAGGGTCATCGAAAATTTTATTTCAGCCGGGGGAGGGCCATCGAAAAAAACGTCCTTAGGGGCCTTTATAAATACAAGCAAAATGTGCCCCTCAAATGCAGGAAATGAAGTTTTAGATGGTGAAGATTTTCTATGGACGTCCCTTGCGATGGTTTGCGCCTCCTTCACCCACGATGCACCGGCGCTCGTCGCCATCAAAAATCGTTTTCTCTGACAGAAATGTTTGCCAGCTAAGTCCCTCAATATGCAGGAAATCGTGTTTAAGAAGGTCTATATTTCAACATTTTCCCCGACCTACTTTGCGACGTCTTTCATTGCACGAAATGACCTGGAATGCTGATGAATACGACGAATCCGAAATCGGGCGACATGGCGAATACGGAACGTTTCCGAGCGAATCCGGACAAATCCATGATCCTTATAAAATTACTCGAATACGACGATGCGCCGCAAATTCGACCGATCCCGGTGCCGTATACGTCTCGGATTCGAGTTTCCTCGAATCCTGACAGATGCGGCGGCGTATGTGAGTAAGTCCGTAATTTTGATGGGAAGTTTCACATTAAATATAACTAACAACAGTACAACGCACTACTAATATTTATTTACAAAGACTTTTGATAATTGTAATCAGGAATCGCAGCAAATCCGACTGCCGGAATTCCTGTCTCCACAGAATCCGTAGAAATATGAGAATTGGCGATTTCACGGATTTCCAAATTACCCACAAAGCACCACTCCAGTGGACACTTTGGCCAGGCCATGGAAACGGACGGCATTCGCGAAATCGAGGCTCGTTACAAACGCAAGGGATGACTGGTACAAACTTGTGGCGGCAGAATTGAAATTTTTCCTTTCCGTGGTTTTTTTTCCTACAATCTAATGTGTAATGTAGGAGCATTGTGTTGGGTGCTTTTCTGAGAACTATTGAGCCAACCAATGCCGAAATATGATAGGGTAACTTTCCAGATTCGTTCCAGAAAAACAATGGAGTAGATGGAAAACATATTTCCTGCAATAATTCCACTGTGAAAATCATCTAATATTATGAATAAACCATCATATATGAAAACATCCAAATTTTCATCACAAACTTTTCTTAAGACTGTATATGAAAAAAAAAATTGACTACAAAGGAAGACAATAAATTTTTAGCACATGATAAGAAGTCTGATGCCAGAGGGTAATCAGAAAAAAGTGAAGAGGGATGCAGATGTGGCATGAATACACTGGATTATGATATTAAAAGTGACATGACAGAGAACATTCTTGTATAAATTCTATATTGAAAACTTTTCTTCATATTATATATTATTTTCCAACATTATTCTTCATAGATATCTCTGTATAGAATACTATGGATTCATTCATTTGCACTACTGACATTGAATTTGATGTACCTGTAACTGGTAACAGACTTGCCAGGTTTACCTTACCATTAGTGCATTAAACAAGATCATAAGTGCATCAGTCAATATGTTTTCATGTGTGTCAAAAGAAATGTACAAAAAGTGGTAACACACAATGGACCTAACATTAGGTGATGACATCAAACCATAATATCAAACCAGTAGTTCATATCATAGTGATACTGATCACAATGCAGGAGTTGGTAATCTAACTAGGATAGCACACTGCCGCCACACAGGCTAGGATATTACTTCATGCCAAGTTAAAAGAAAACAATGGACACACAATAGATAAAGTAGATTTGTTTCAGTCCTATACTAATGTCAGCTACTACAAATATGTTATATATTTTTTTTAAAGTTACACTTTCAGGCAAGACATCATTGGTTCATAGCATTGAGCATTACAATGCACAACAATACACTGCCTTTATCCAGCCTCCTTTCAATCAAAGACAATAGGGTAAACTTGGGAAAGAGGTATAACAAATCATACAAGTAAATTACAAATCATCACCAATGCAAATAGTAAACAAACAACTTAAACACACAGTAGGTATAAAATGAGTGGTGACGTTTTCATTCTGTGAGTATTCCAGGTCTGTGAATCATAACAGAGTTGATGAGAGAATCTGATGTAAGGCTGGGTTGAACTCCACAGTCCTGGTTCAGAGCAAACCAAGAATTTTCTGTAAATAAAGAGAGGAAGGATTATGATTGTAAGCATTTCTTTTCTTTCTGTTTATATTGTCTTTCAACAAAGTTATATAAATACAACTCAAATAATATCAGAAATCTGATTGCATCACATCAAAGTCACATGGATAATACTTACATTTCTGTGCATACCCTTTGAATGATTTGTATACATTATGTGGTTTTTGTTATGTCCATACCTTGGCTTCCTGAGTCATAGTTATTAGGAGCAATGAAGCTCTATTATGAGGTGAAAACATGTTTACAAGATCCAAACAGCCATGGATTAGAAACATTTCTTTACCATTCTTGGGAAATGGGGGAGGGGGGTAAGGCATTAGAAAGCATTGTACACATACTGCAGATATTGGTAACATTATAAACATTTTAAGCTTATCCCAGTGCTTGAAGTTAAGACACTTTGAACAATACAGCTGAATAAAACAAAACTAAAGACAAGCAAGTCAATATTTCTGAATCAAAATTTAGCATCTCTGTAATTTGCAGGATATGTTGAAGTAACACATACTAGTATTCAGTCTTGTTTCCATTCAGTTGAAAGCACACAGCTTACTTTTTTGGAATTCATCCTACACACAGTGTACTTCACAAAGTGCAAACAATATGGCTGCTGGGCAAAGGTTTGACTGTCTATAATACTAAAACAACTGAGTGGATCTCTCCAATATACAGGTATATGTTAGAGTAATATATGCAGTTATGTTTTAAATAACTTTGAAATGAATCAATTCATTTTATTGAATCTATCCCAGTCATTAAAATTAAACTGCATACAGTGTAAACAATATGGCTGACCAAAATTCAGGAAACTTTGACTGTCTATGATATCAAGTCAAATGAGTGGATCTCTCCAATATACAGGAATATGTTAGATTAATATATGCAGTTATGTTTTCAATTATTTGGAAAAGAATCAATTCATTTTATTGAATTTATCCCAGTCCTTAAACTGCATACAGTGTAAACAATATGGCTGACCAAAATTCAAGAAACTCTGACTGTCTATAATACTAAATCAAATGAGTGGATGTCTCCAATACCCAGGGGTATATTAAAGTAATATATACAGTCATGTTTTGAATTACGTTGAAAATAATTAATTGATTTGTTTGAATTTATCCCAGTCATTAAACTTCACTTAGTGTAAACAATATGGCTGACCAAATGTCTGGCAACTTTGACTGTCAATATTTACAAATCAAATAAGTGGATCTCTCCAATATCCTGGAGTCTTGTAAAATGATATATATAGTCATGTTTTAGTATACTTTCAAAAAAATCAATTCATTTTTTTAAATTTATCCCAGTCCTTGAAGTTTACACAATGTAAACAATATTTCTAAGCAAAATTCATGCAACTTTGGCAGTCTGTATTTCAGGATCAAATAATCAAATCTCACCAATATCCGAGAATATGTTAGAGTGGTTTTTGTAGACATGATCTAAAATATTGTGAAGAGGATCAACTGATTTCTTTGAATTTATCCCAGTCCTTTAAGCTCACACAGTGTAAACAATATTGCCAAGAAAATTCACGCAACTTTGGCAGTCTGTATTTCAGGATCAAATAATCAAATCTCACCAATATCCCAGAATATGTTAGAATAGTTTATGTAGACATGACTTAAAATATTTTTAAGAGGATCAACTGATTTCTTTGAATTTATCCCAGTCCTTTAAGCTCACCCAGTGTAAACAATATTGCCAAGCAAATTCAAGCAACTTTGGCAGTCTGTATTTCAGGATCGAATGATTGGATCTCTCCAATATCTTGGAATATATTAGAGTGATTTATGTAGTCATGATCTAAATTACTTTCAAAGAAAATTGGTAATTTTTTTCAATTTATCCCAGTCCTTGAAGTTGACACACTTTGGCTCTTTGACTACTGTGGGTGGGAGGGGGGCAAATGCCTTGTGCATTGAATTTTTCGAGACTGTCTTGATCGATTGCCCTCACATTTTCGGTGTTGAAAGTAATCATGTAATAGTAATGGGAAAATGAATTCAAGTACGTTTTTAAGCTACCGTACTCTCCCTAGTCGAAGTTAATTTCTTTGTTTCTTTATTTCTTTATTTGAATTTACCACATGCAAAAACAAGTGGAAGGGAGGACAAAACAGGTGTATCAACACCTTTACAAGTTGTCCTCCCAAAGGACATGACGACAGAGGTCGTTAATGACGACAGAGGTCCCAAACTGGTGTCTCCTAGGGTATTTTTGGGGAAATTAGGCGATCGGCTACACATATAAGTGTCAATGGCGTGAAAGATAAAGGACAAATGTATCCCCCGTCTATACGTACCTTGTGCGTAGTCATCCATGACCATCCCGGTGAGCAGTGGTCTGTTTTCTTGCACCCACTTCGGGTTTCCACCAAGAGCCGCCATCTTGGATGGCGGCCATCTTGTAACAAGCCTAGTCTACCGTAAAGCATTGCGATTCCTCACCCGTGTACTTGCCACTATGCTTTGGCAAATCCGTACAAAATCCGATAATCGGAATTTCGCGGATTTGCAGACTGTAAAAATGACATTGCCCACAAGGGGGCGTTCACGACGAATCCGACACGAATCCGAAATCCGCATTCATGAAGTACCCAGTAGTCACAACGTGCTAAGTGGGCGGCAGAAACCGTTAGTTCGGGGTGCCGTACAGACATGAAAGGCGTTTCATCGCTCTCTGTGCGTTACATGGCATCACCGGAGTCTACAATAGTGATTTTGAGTGGCTTAAGAATCGAAGGAATTGTGCTGTAAACTCGAACGCGCGGAATAGCGCTGTGAACTTCGTCGATGTAATCTTCGTCGCCCTCCTCCCTCATTGTACAACTGGCAGGGAAGTCGATTCGACATTAAGCAGGACCGTCCTTTGCATTTTTATGAAGTTCCAGATTCTAACAAAACTAGGTTCGTATTTTGTTACTGACATATCATGACATGAAATACTTTAAAGCCTCCAACTAACCGGCCCACTTCTGCTGTGAGAAACGTTATAACTTGCAACTTGTTCATACTGGCCAATGGTCAACTGGTATTTGATGTCAGGTTTAAGATACGACAGAAAAAACAGCTGAGTGGTATATAATTGATAATCTTGTAGAAGAATGGGTTACGAAAATTTTACAGGTTTTCAGTGTATCACAAAGGTCTTACAGTTTGTGGATATAGTGAGCTAGAAGCAGTAGCGTGTATTCAGTGAACGTTACATCTATTTGATCAATATCATGTTCAAGTTCGAAATATAAATCATATGTATTCAATGTATGGATGCCCAGATTTATTTTTGACAAATGTAACCATGAGATGTATGTGTTTTGTCTTCTAATCTGTGTCATTGTTTCCCTTTATCTATATTTTAACACAGCAGATGACTCCTTCAAAAATGCAGCACAAGTTGTGGGGATATTACTGAAAACAAGGATTCAGAAGAACTTGGACTCAGATCGTAAATCGTAGGATGGGGAAGGACGATTATACATATGCAACTCAAGAGCAAATGGTATTTTAGCTTAACATGTTGTATGCCATGAATGTTCAGAGTTTTGCCGAACCATAAAAGGTTTCTATTTTCTATGTCTGTATTCAAAAATGTGTACAAAGATATCAAACTTATTGTAACTGTTAGACTAAGATCTGACTTCAAATTTAAAGACTTCAATTAATACTAGAATGTATAGGAAATTGTATTTTAGTCCAATTGCACAATACAGCATTAGATATTGCCTTGTTATATTGGTAATGGTGATGCATTTTACAATATTTCCGAAATACATTGTGCTACCTAACTCCAATGCATTAAGGTGTATTATATAAGTAGTACTTTGAGCCCTTATACGTGGATGTCCCTCAGCCTGACCAAAAGGAACTTGATTATTTAGCCACATTGTATTCAATTGGATTTGTTGTGAACTTGGAAATGTTTAATTATGAAATGATTTGACATACAGATATTCTTGAAATAATTTCTACAACTTCATAGCATCGAGCAATTTGTATGGGGTATCGGTGAATTCTGTGTGAAAAATTACGTATGAATATTGGTTAGAATATGTTATAGATTCTGGAAAGTTAAATCTGACAACATCTGTGGTAGATACGAGCGTAGATTATACGATATTTGTCGAAAATCCTTGCTTTCTGATTATGTCGTAATGAGGTTCCGTTTAACGGTTTCCGATGTTCGAATATGTTACGGATTCCTTGTCGTATCTACCAAAAACACGGAAAGAATTCGGTTCCCTATCCGTCGAAAATCCTTATTTTCGGATTTTGTCGTAATGAGGTTCCGAATAACGGTTTGCGATATTCGGATTTGTTACGGATTCCTTGTCGGATCCACTAAAATACAGACGGAATACGGTTGCGTATATGTCGAAAATCCTTGTTTTCGGATTTTGTCGGATTTGAGGTTCCGAATAACGGAATCCGATTGTCATTCTGGGCGACTTCAATGCAAAGCATGCGCAGTGGTGGCACCGTGATTCTACCTCACCTGTCGGTGCCAAATTGTACCAGACATCTCAATTTTTAAACCTCGGTCAAATTATTAATGAACCCACCTGTGATCTCTCCCAAAGCCCCTCCCTCCTTGACCTAATTTTTACTGATGCCACCAATTATGTAGATTCCGTTTCTGTCCAAGCCCCGCTGTCAGGATGTCACCACTGTCCCACAATCTGCTCTATGACCCTGTCAGTACACATGCCCAAACCTTATCATCGTGTTTTATGGGACTATTCTAAAATGGACCTAGATAAACTCACGACATTCTGTTCTTTACCTGAATGGAACGATATATATCTTCTCCCATCAGTTGATGCATCTGCTCTCAAACTACCTGATCTTATTATAGAGGCCAAGCATCAGTGTGTACCAAACAAAAAGGTTCTAATCAAACCTAAAGACAAACCCTGGATCACTTTCAAAATTCGAAATCTTATGCGCTCTCGTGACAAATTACACCGCATAGCAAGACTCTCAAATACAGATGCAAATTGGGCTGCATACCGTAAGGTACGCAACAGGCTCTCTAACCTTATCTCTCATAGTAAATCCAATTATTACCAACATCTAACGAACTCTCTTAACGACCCATCTACTACCAGTAAAAAATGGTGGCACATCGTTAAATATTTTTATCGACCCAAAGTCACGTCTTCCATTCCCCCTCTTAAGGAGGGAAACTCTACTATTTTTTATGCGTTGGAGAAAGCAACAATTTTAAACCAATATTTTGTATCTCAGTCTACTATCAATGATTCTCATGCCTCTCTCCCAAGCCATTGTTACCTCACATCCAGTCGGCTCCTTCACATCAGTACCTCTCCCGAAGAAGTTCTCCAGTTTGTCCTAAATCTCGACACTGGCAAGGCCCATGGTTACGACAATATCGACAACTATTTTCTGCAAATGATCACCCCATTGATAGCGGATAAGATTTCCTATGTATTTAATCTATCACTTACTCATGGCTCGTTTCCCCAAATATGGAAATTTGCCAATATCATACCAATCTACAAAAAGAACGATCCACAAGAAAAAAGTAACTACCGACCGATATCTCTTCTCCCCGCCCTGTCGAAGGTACTTGAAAAAATTGTTTACAAACACTTATACAACTAGAAAGGCCGACATTTGCTTAAGAGCAAATACAGCATATTTCAGCCATACCCCTTCCCACGCAACATTGGACTGTTCCAAATCACCCCTGCGCAAAAATGGAACATCCTCTTAACAGTACATTATCCCCCAAAGTGGACTGGTATTGTGAATTGACTCCAGGTAAAAACAGAGCTTGCTTCTATTTTTCAGAAAATGACAATAATCACACCTTCCATTCAGAAAATTTTCATCATGACTGAAAATTGTTGAATGACTTCATGTAATGTCATTAACAATTTTCAGTACGATAACTAGGTGTAAGTTTAAAAAAGTATAAGCTCCTTGTGATGTGGGTACATTTATTATTGCAATGAACTTTTTTTATTCAAGTAGGGCATACGATTTAATAATTATCAAGCAGGTGCAGGTACTGTAGGAGCGTTTGTTTTCTTCAAGCTGTAAAACTGTTAAACTGTTTTACTTTGTATGCAATCAACCATCGAGCCTATTCTTATTTTAGTTTAACAACTTCCTGCCAGACCCGGAAGATACGATTGAACCTTGTTCGAGGATTTATTTTCGTCTGTCTGGTCAGTCTGTTCATACCCTGGCGCTGAGAGTGTTTTATTGGGCTGAAACTCTGGCAGTTTAAAGTTACTTACAATTTAAATGTTCAAAGTTTATGCCAAACAACAACAGCACTAGGAAATGTGGCCACTATAGACAGGTGGTCACTATAGAGAAAATGCTGATCTATTGACTAGGAGCCATACGTTACACATGATTTCAGTACACTGATCATTAATCATATAAACATTGCACAGGTAAGCCAATTGTTTAGATGTACAATTAAGTTCAAATAATTCTGAAGAGAAATATTGATGAGAAAATAATCATTCTCGCCACTGTCTAACTTATAATTACGTATCAAAACTAAACGCAGATTTTCTAACTAACGCGCCTTTCGCCGACTTCATCATAGGACCGCCGGCTATCAATCAAACACGGCTGTTGATTAGACTTAGAGTTTCAAACAGTCATGTGCTGTGTGCCAGTTGACAGCGAACTTCATGCTACGTGATGTTTTACATTGCTTGGACCTTCTTTCCTACAGCGGTGCTTCTACAAAATATTTAGACTGTAACACTGAGTTTTATAGAATAGAATTTGACGCAGAACAGCGTTTTTTGCTGGGTATTTTTTTTTAAACATGTCCGTGGGAATATCAGCGAGGCGGCGACGTAGGGATATCAGACCGTCAACAAAAGTCGCACGGCGGCTAACGGCGCAGCGAAGATACTAGCGCTATAAATAAGCGCTTCAACTAAGGATGGCAACCCGTACAATATTTTTGTATACTGTTGAGCTAAGTAAAGTTTGTTGTTTATGAGGTTTTAGTTGTCTTTGAAGCTTTGACCCGAAATATTTTAAAGTCAAACTGCTGAAGAGAAGTAAGTGACTGCTACGATTATCGTAGATATGGCCCTAAAAAAACTGATAAAAGAAGCCTTCTCAATAGCCTAAAATGCAAGAGCTTCCGGGGGGGGGGCTTCGCCCACCTGGGTCCCCCCCACAGTGGCCCTGCCTCTGGACCCCGCCAGGGACATTCGGCGGCCCCCGGACCCCTGTCCGACGCTTTGAAAAAATCCTGGCGAGAAGTCTGTACGGCCTGAGTCTTCAAGTTAACGTATTGTGTGGTCCCGCTTATGAATATTAATTAGCCTTCGCTTTCCTCTTCGCTGATTGGCTGAACCATTAATTGAATTAACTTTTCCTGCCGGCTAGACGCAGGTGCAGATGTCGGCTCTGTGGGGTGAACGTCCGAAAGGTCACGGCATGGAGAACGAAAGAAAACCAATTTCCCCTTAAAAAAGTGCTGTAATTAAGCCTTTTACAGTACTTTATGCCAAAAATTTTACTTGGATCATTTTACCAACTATATTATGCCTATCTATACCAAATGTTACTCATACCAGGGTACAGGGGTGCAAAATATACCGTTATAAGACCGTCAACAACAGTCGCACGGAGCTAACAGCGCAGCGAAAATACCATCGCTAGCGTTTCAACTTCGGATAACAAGTTATAAGTACTGTTGAACTCAGTAACGTTAAAGTTTGTTTTTAGTTGCCTTTGACGGTTTGACCTGAAACAGTGTTACGCTAAACTCCTGAAGAGAAGTTAAGTGACTGCGATTATCATAGATATGCCCCTAAGAACTGATACAATATAAAGCCTTCTGAATAGTCTAAAATGCGAGAGCCTTAGGCGGGCTTTGCTCCCCCTGGCGGGAACACTGCTATATACGGGATCATGAGGCCCCGCTTATGAATATTAATTAGCCTTTGGCCTCCTCTTCGCTGATTGGCTAGGTCTTTGATTCAATTAACTCTCCGGCTGACGCGCACAGGTGTGGCTCTGTGCGGGGTCACGGAAGGTCACGTCAGGAGGCCAAAAGAAAACAAATTTCCCCTCAGAAAAGTGCCAAAATTAATCATTTTAAAGTTGTTTATGTCAAAAATTTTACTTGAATCTTGTTACCAAGTATCTAATGCCTATCTATACCAAATTTCAGGTCATTTAATTGTAATGCCAGGGTACAGGAGCCAAAAGTGTCCTTTTTTGGTCAAAAATTGGCCCAAAATCGCAAAAATAAGCATTTTGTTGCACTGTACACCAAAAGTGTTATTGAATTTATATGAAGGAATTATCAAGGCACATCTGTGTCAAATTTCAGCTCATTCAGTTGCAATACCAAGGTACAGGAGCCAAAAGTGTCCTTTTTTGGTCAAAAATTGGTCAAAAAATCGCAAAAATAAGCATTTTGTTGTACCGTACACCAAAAGTGTTCTTAAATTTATATGGGGGCATTATCAAGGCACATCTCTGTCAAATTTCAGCTCATTTGGTTGTAATACCAGGGTACAGGGGCCAAAAGTGTCCTTTTTTGGTCAAAAATTGGTCAAAAAATCGCAAAAATAAGCATTTTGTTGTACTGTACACCAAAACTGATATTGAATCTATATGGGGGACTTATCAAGGCACATCTGTGCCAAATTTCAGCTCATTCGGTTATAATACCAGGGTACAGGGGGGCCAAATATACAGTTTTGGTCTTAAGATGACCAAAAAACCTTAATAAAATCATTTAAGAGACAGATATGGAAAAAATGAAAAAAACGCCCGAGGGTATTGGCCCACTCTACCCTTGTGCCAAATTTCAAGTCATTCGGTTGAGGAACAACGGAGATACCGTGTTCTGAAGATTTGACAGGAGAAAGAAACATTACGAATACAATATATTTCACCATACCTATGGTATGGCTGAAATATAATCATCTCATAAGCAGTAATCTGCTGTATCGCTTCCAATCAGGATTTGTGAAGGGTGATTCCACAGTTTGCCAGCTGGCCCCCTTTACACAAACTATTTTAAATGCTTTAGAGTCTGGATACGATGTGCGAACAGTCTTTCTTGATTTTTCCCGTGCCTTCGACAGGGTGTGGCATTCTGGACTTATTTTTAAACTCCAATGTAATGGTGTCGAAGGGCCACTCATAAATTGGATATCGAGTTATCTTAGCAAAAGATCACAACGTGTTGTCATAGATGGTCAGTCTTCATCCTGGCTCAATACCAATGCAGGCGTTCCACAGGGCTCTATATTAGGCCCACTGCTCTTTCTCATATACATCAACGATATTGTAAATGATCTCGTTTCGCAACCCTACCTTTTCGCCGACGACAGTTCTCTTCTCGAGATAGTTAAGAACCCTTTTGATTCTGCAGCGATCCTAAACTCTGACCTGTCCAAAATTCACTCATGGGCCTGTCAATGGCTCATGGAGTTGAACACACAGAAAACTGAAGAAATGTGTATTTCTGTCAAAAGACATCCCATTGTTCACCCACCCCTTTATCTTGACAATTGTGTGATCCAAACTGTTATCACCCATAAACACATCGGAGTGATTTTAAGTTCAAATATGTCTTGGGATGCACATGTCAATCATATTGTTTCCAAAGTTTCAAAAAGTGTTGATCTCTTCAGTGGTCTGAAATTTAGGCTCCCCCACAATGTTCTGGAAACGCTATATAAGTCATACATTCGTCCATGTCTCGAATACGCTGACGTCATTTGGCACGGCACTACAAGTGAGCAATCAAATCTCATTGAACGTATCCAATATCACTGCTCAACTGTCGTGACAGGTGCCATAAGGGGGTCGTCATATTTGTTATGTCGTCAGGAGCTGGGTTGGGAAACGTTATCAGATAGAAGACATGTCCATCGTCTCTGCTTGTTCTTCAAGATTGTTAACGGTTTAACTCGTGATTATCTACTAGATTTTGTCCCCCCAGCTATTTCTTCCGAATGTACATATGATCTACGTAACAAGCTAAACCTAAGGTCTACCAATCTCTCGACAAACCTCTCTCTAAAGTCCTTCTATCCATACTGTATTTCACACTGGAACAACCTCGACCCCTCAACCCGCTCCTTAAACTTTAGTCAGTTTAAAACCTTTATTTTCAAACAATTCCGCCCGGCTAAATGTAAATACTTTAGTCATGGCCCCCGCTATCCCTGTCTTTTGCTGACTCGTCTTCGGATCGGCACCTGCAGCTTGAACTCCAGTCTCTTTTCCCGAGGGCTACGTAACAGCCCAGCATGTAGTTGCGGGTGCCGATCCGAAACAGTCGCCCATTACCTACTTCACTGCCCAAATTACACCAACCAAAGGTCACTTCTCCTCGGCAAACTTTCTCGGCTTTTAGGACAGTCATTTCACTTATTTACACATTCCGAAAATATGCATATTTCCTTATTACTTAATGGAAGTCCTTCTTTCTCATATTCCTTAAATTCCAAAATTCTTACTTTAACCCAAAACTTTATTACAATATCTAAACGTTTTATATCCTGATTTATACTTTTTAGTTCTCTGCAAATCTGATCTTTTGTTACTGGGGTAGGGGAACCGGCATGCGCTCATACCAACTTTTGTTACACATCATTTAATTTTTACCTGATGTTAGTATTATTTATATCTTTCTTAATTTTGTATTTCGCTTAGTTCAGTTATGTCTAAGTCTTTGTACATATGTATAGTGGTGGCGTGAATATAAGTTCCCAACTTGAGTGCGCCACCACTATGTCTGTCTTCTATGTCTTATTTGTCCGAATAAAACAAAAAAAAATAACGGAATCCGATGTTCGGATCTGTTACGGATTCACAAAAAAATACAGAAAAACTAGAAAGGCCGACATTTGCTTGAGAGCAAATACGGCATATTTCAGCCATCTCCCTCCCCATGCAACAATAGACTATTTCAAAATCACCCATTTGAAAAATCACTTTTACTAATGACGGTTTAACCCAAAAAAGGAATCTTACAAAATTCCCCCGTTCAAGAATGGACTCCAGTGCACCCTATGTGAATTTGCACAATAGACCAGTCCAGAAATACTCCCATTGAAACCTTGGCCTTTTGAATAAGAAACCAAATCCAAAATTGAATTTAGCAAAAAAAGGTCCCAGTGCATGAAAAGGTATAATAGACCAGTCTAAAAACACTTCCACTAAAAATTGAATTTTGAATCATCACCCGTCCAAAACTGAATTTGAAAAAATCCCCCGTGTGCAAAAATGGACTCTTCCATGTAAAGTAGAGCAGTCCAAAAATACATCCGCTAAAATAGGACTTTGACATAATCACTAAAGTCCAAAAAATGGATTTTAAAAAAGCCCCCTCCATGCAAGAATGGACTCTTCCAGCACACCCATGTAAAATTGCAAATTAGACCAGTCCAAAAATAACCCTACTGAAAGACTTTGACAAACTTGTAATCACCAAAGTCCAAAAATGAATTTTAAAAAATCCCCCCTCTGTGCGAGAATAGACTCTTCCAGCACACCTTCTGTAAAGTTGCAAAATAGACCTGTCCAAAAATACACCCACTGAAAGACTTCACCAGTCCAATGATGAATTTAAAAAAAAATGAACCCCTCCGTGTAAGAATGGACTCTTCCAGATAACACCGGGATCGCTGATTGGCTGCCACCCCCCTCTCTAGGATATAGGTTCAGGCTAAGTGATTGGTTACCTATCTAATTAGATTAAATAGACATACATGCCAGTTGGTGAAATCTGCAGGTGGGGGGTCAACGACCTTAAGGTCATTGACCCCTCTGGCTATTGGAAAATGACAAAAAATCCCCAAATATATCATTTTGAAGTGGTTTATGCCAAAAATTATACATGTGGCATTTGAATAGATATCTAGTGCACCCTTTTACCAAAATTTAGGTCATTTGGTTTTAAAACCAGAGCACAGGAGCCAAAAGTGTTCGTTTTTGGTCATAAAATGGCCAAATAATCGCAAAATTAAGCATTTTGTTGTACTGTATGTCTCAAGTGTTAATGAATCCATGTGCGCATATGTCTAGGGCACCCCTATACTAAATTTCAGGTCATCCGGTTCTAAAACCAGGGTACAGGAGCCAAAAGTGTCCTTTTTTGGTCAAAAATGACCAAAAAATCGCAAAAATAAGCATTTCGTTATACTGTACACCAACAGTGATATTGAATTTATATGGTAGAATTATCAAGGCACGTCTGTGCCAAATTTCAGCTCATTCGGTTATAATACCAGGGTACAGGGGGCCAAAATATACAGTTTTAAGATGACCAAAAAAACTTAATAAAATCATTTAAGAGACAGATATGAAAAAAAAAAATGAAAAAAAGGTCCGAGGGTATTTGCCCACTCTACCCTTGTGCCAAATTTCAAGTCATTCGGTTAAGGAACAACGGAGATGCCGTGTTCTGAAGATCTGACAGGAGAAAGAAAGAAGAAGAAGAAACATTACGAATACAATATATTTCACCATACCTATGGTATGGCTGAAATATAAATACGGTTCCGTATTTGTCGCAAATCCGTATTTTCGGATAACCGTTTCCGATGTTCGGATTTGTCACGAATCCGTCGTCGGATTCACCTGCATTCGCATGTATTCGCCAAAAATACGGCGAAATACCATTCCTGTAGGTATTCATCAGGATTCCAGGTCATTTCGTGCAACTTTTTTTGGTTGCTCACAATAACTTAAGCTAATACCATGTGGATTTCTACTAGAAATGCAGTATTAAACTTAGCTCAGTCTGCCAGCAAAATTTGGCCCTCAAACTGCGGGAAAAAGCGTTTTAGAGAGTCAAGATTTCAAAAATTTCTGGGGGTTACGCATGCCCCCGAACGCCCCTAGGATTGCGTCAATATATATTTCGCCCTCCCCATTAGAAATTTACTGACGCCAACTCTGTAATAATGTGATTCTACGAAGTTTACGAAGACTAAAGAAGTAAATTTGTATCAATTAAAATCCTGCGTGCAGTGGTACTTCCATCTTTGTAAATGGAATGGTTCACGGACTGCAAATGGATGAAACGTTACGATGTTTAGTTGACAAAGAGTGATCTTTCGATACCTGTGGGGCGGATATTGCTTTCACGTAGATCGTTGGTATCAGACAAGGTAAGTCTTATTACCTTTGAAGCGCGAGTGTAACAACGTCAAAGTGCTACATGTTTGAATGTGTACATGTCATCAAAATTTAAAGTCGGCTGTTCTTGGTATCAAACTTTGGAAGAGACGCCGATTCTAGATTTGCCTCAGCAGGTTTCCAATGTGCGTAAATTGTTGACGCGCGCGTCATTGGCACCCCGATTTATTATTGTTATACGTTTCATTTAAGGAGAAATAGTTTGTGTAATAGAAAGAAAAAGAAAATGGGGGGGGGGGGGCATCGAAAAAAACACAACTATAACCATGTTAACTTCACAAAACCCAATAATTAAAGATAAAAAGGGACACTTCTTTTCTTCACTGTTTCCAAAAAAGAAGTCAAACCAAGAGGGCTCAGATTGTATTTCTCAGCAGTTCTTGTTAGAAAAGCAAATTGGTCCCACTTGTCATCTATATTATTATTTTTCATTTACCGTATGTTTCCTGTTGAAATTAGCCCTCGAGCAAGAACTTGCAAATAAACTCCGTAAACTGTCTTTTAATTCTGCAGTTTCTCATAGATTAAGAAATTCGTATCATACAATTCAAATGTGCCAGCGAGTATTGCCTATATTGGTATTTAGATTTGGATCTGTTAAATAAGCCATTAATTACGCCTGTACATACGCAGTGATAACTGTTCTAAGGTACTTTCTGCGTAACCAAAAAACAAACAAACATTGAAATGTGATTTTCTGAGCAATTATTGATTTACTGCAAATTCTTGCCCGTGGGCTAATTGCGGGTGACATGAGACTAAGAGATTCAGACGGTATAAAAACAATATCACAAGTGTGTAGTACACTAGTCTAAAACTAGTAAAAGCTAATTCTAGATCCTGGGTTATTGAACAATCATTATGGTAAATGCCTATTTGTGATGCACTTATTTAATTGTTTAGTTGTTAGTCATTGTAACAGCTCATGACAATGAGCCACAATAGTGGTCTGGCTGGCATCATTAACCAGATGCCTTCTGTCCTCCCAAACCTTATCTTTAGGGCAAAGAAATGGTCTTCATTCTAACTGACCTTGTACTTGTCTTGGGGATGAGTCCTCTGGTTGGAGGACAGATTTTACTTCTGTTTCGCCTGTTCCAGTCTCTTCTCGTGCCGTGCCTTCTGGAGTGTTGGATTTAGGTGTACTGTAGTGTGGTGCACCGTCTCTTGGTTCACTGGTGTCTCGAGCACTGGCTTCTGTATCCTGGTGTTCACTCCCTGTGTGGGTTGAGAGAACAGCTAGAAGGGTGAGTACAGATCGTTTCTATTTAGTAGCTGGTTTAATAGTCATGGCTAATTTGATTTTAACTGGATAGCACCTTATCAAAAATGAAACTAGATTGTTACATAAGGCAGCAAACCTCTTGGCGTTAGTGAGAGGTGCTACTGTTCAACAAACACTTTTAATTGACGACCCACCTTCCATTTTGCATTCCAGCTCCAGACGTTCAGCTTCCTTGGCCAATGCTTGCTTCCTCAGTCAAAACCTCCACAAGAAATTCAAGACAATTTTAAAAGATGATATAATGATAATGATAATATCAGGTGTATTTTGCAGCCAGTAGATACGTGTGGGTAATGAGGCTGTTTAACGTGGACCCCCGTTTTACGTCCCTCCCGGAAGACGTGGAAAGCTTCGTGGAAAGCTTCGTGAGGCTACAACAATCCGGACGTCCTTGGTTGGTCCCCTATCCAAGCACTGTCCGGACCTATATTATAAAGCAATGTGCTAAACGTTTCTATTGCATATTTTATTATAACCCATGTCCTGCTGAGCCTATAGATATATAAATATTTTGGGGTTTCAAATACAGGATGTCCACGATCTCGGTCTGCCTAAACGCCTCAAACGACCTCTAACGGCTCTAATATGCAGTGTATATGGGGTAACAGCGTTATGTAGTGCTCTGTATACGTTGCGTATACATTCATGGATTAAAAAAAACAGGAAGTCCTAAGTATTTAACGTTATTTGGAGTTAGTTAGTCAGCGGGTTTCAAGATCGAGGCAATGTCTGGCCGCCATGTTTGATCGTCTGTGTTAGGAGTCTGTATGGGGAAATTCTCGACCCTCTTCAGTCCACAGACGACAATACAATAAAACTGTGGATGCTGTTGTCTCATAGATTACAGCATATCACAATATTATCATTGCTAACTTATAATTCACTTCAGCTCAACCCTATAACACCTGTATACAAGTGTTTTTCAGCCTCAAATTGCTACGACCTTGAAACCGGCTGACTATTATATTAAACTCCAAATTACTGGTAAGCTATTAATACTTGCTGTATGTTTTAGATTCATTAATGCATAAAGAATGTCTCCAGTGCGCCTTAAAAGGTTGTTATCCCGTATACAGAGCTGTTTGAGTTTGTTTGAGGTCGTTTGAGGCCATTTGGGGTGTTCTCTGAGTTCTATCTAGCATATACGGGTCCAGTAGATATACGGGGTTGGGTTATTTCACACCTACATGTGGCGTACCATGCAAAGCAAATGGGGAAGTAAATTTTCAGCAGCCCCACAGAAGTTGTCCGGTTTTTCTGATCTGATGAAGCCACAAGCAGGACAAGTGATAAGAGAAGCACAAGAGATATTACAATTGTTAATTGCACCGAACGAGTGAATAATAGAAGTTTCCTTGAAATCTCCTTGCTTACATACATGCTGAGTCGGGACATACAGGGATAACTTTTACATGCATGCCCGATGTAATCTAACAACGGCATTGATTCTTTTCTAACTGGATAGCTAGAGCATCTATCAATGAATACTAAGCACATTGATAAACCGTACTGCAATATATGTAATTAAAGACAACACAAACTAATCCTAGAAGTTCGCGGGGTGAACATTCATCCAAATGGTACTCACTTTTTGTACGAAAAAAAACTTTTTCCTGTGAACGTCGGATGTGCGGGGTAGAAAACACTCCTACTAATGGTGGGAAACCTATCTTGCCATTGACGTAAGTAGTTGCCATAGAAGTGCAGGAACAACATACAATATAAACAATGATGAAAGCAGCGGCCACGCCTGGACTGGTATCAAATGCTTGCAGCCGAGACGGGGTCATGACCAGATGAATAGTCTTTTGTTTCACAGTAAGTGTTTGTGGTAAGGTAAGTCAGATAATGAAAGGCTTCCAATTACCTGTAAACGGTTCACCTTTTATGTCCCCAGACAAACAGACAGATCGCGTGACGAACACCTGGGGACTGGAGTAATTATTGCGTCTGCCGATCGTTTAGTATGATTATTTTTCGACCCATGATTGTGACAACGCGTGCAAGAAATGAGAAATCTTCTTCTTCATATTACAGGACAAAGTGCCTCGCGGCACTTCACGTCCTGGGAAACAAGGTGCAGCTAGTGTGGGAGGTGGTGATGCGCGAAACAAAAAAAAACAAACAAAAAACAAAGTGAAAAATAAAGTGAACTAAGCTGTGCACTATGTACGACAGCCACACTAGTAAGCGCAAAAAGACGATCGCGATCTACAGGTTTCGGCGGTTAGGCCAAACCCGTCTTAAACATATCAAAAGAAGTACAATGTGTTCCACTCGATGATGGTTCGAGGGAAATAACTGGCTCTGTTTGCCTCTGTTTTACATGGGATGGTGATAAAACGTGCTTTATGTCCTCTTGTGATGTTTGTATTTTTAGTAAGCATGTTATAAATAGGGATAGCAATCATATTGTTTACAGCTTTATACATTAGGACAAGCCTGGCTTGCTGCCTGCGTTGTTGCAGGTAGGGCCAGCCAAGTGTTTTCAGGGTGTGTGTTATACTAGTTGACGACCGATAGTCGCCAGTGGCGAACCTGGCGGCACGCTTCTGTTCTGCTTCTAACTTGTCTTCAAGTTTGTTCGTTTGTGAATGAATACGTTTGTGGGGGTCCCACACAGAGGACGCATATTCTAGTTTTGGTCTTACAATGGACAAATAGGCTTGAGCTCTGATTGTTCTGCATGCTCCTCTCAGATTCCTTCTCAAGAATGTTTGCTTTTGCTGCTATGTATACTATACACCAGAAACGACCAGAAATGATCAGAAACAACAACAAAAGAGTCTTATGGCTATAGTATACACGGGGCAAGGACTTTATGTGACGCTCTGAAAGTACTGTCTATGCATATCATATAAGAATAAAAAAACTACGCAGTGAGTTAAATATTTATCTTTTTTTTTGCATGTTATTTTGCTCGTTTGAAGATGATACTTGTATTTGAGGCAGCTACAAATCCGCATTGGAAGTATGATGAGTTATGAGTTAAGTATTATCTAGAAGTATTATGAGTTTATTATAAGATTATGCTATGCTGCGTGGTACATGGCAGCTAACGAAGAAGTGCCATTCGTTTCCTTGACGTCAACAATTACTACTGGTGAAGATTGGTGAGTTCGTGGTACGAAAACAACGGGTAGTTGACGAGCACCAGGCCAGTAGTAACAACGCCATCGTGCGGCTGGAGGCGGGAGAGCAGGTCTGGGTGGAGCTGGGAAAGGGAGGCCACGGTCTGCACCCTGCATATCATCGGTACCTCACTTTTAACGGGTTTCTCATCGGTACAGGGCAGGAATAGCGACACAGTGCGGACTCAGTTTGCCCTGCATCCTACAGTCTGCACACTGCCTACCATCGATACAGGGCAGTTGTAATAGCGCCACCATAGTCTGCATACTGCCTATCATCGGTATCTCACTTTTAACGGGTTTCTCATCGGTACAGGACAGCAGTAACAGCGCCACCATGCGGCACAGTCTGCACACTGCCTACCACCGGTATCTCACGTTTAACGGGTTTCTCATCGGTGCAGGGCAGTAGTAACAGCGCCACCATGCGGACACAGTCTGCATACTGCCTACCATCGGTATCTCACTTTTAACGGGTTTCTCATCGGTACAGGACAATAGTAACAGCTCCACCATACGGACACAGTTGGTACTGCAGCTTCAACCGATACCCTATGTTAAGGATGCAGAACACAGTAATTATTCATGACCCCTATGACGTATGTCGAGAAAGTAGTGCGCCGAAATCTGGAATGCGCGTAAATACTGTAACAGTACTGAAAGATAGCGGGGCATGAACTTTGCTAAATGGTAGAATAATAAGTCTACTTTCATATCGTATGTATAAGATCATGATGTTTGCCCATTCGGTGTATCAATGCGCGTGACCTTTACAGCTGACTATCTCGGTGAGGCTGCAGTTCCGCATGACTCCGCATGGCCCCATTTCAAAGATAGCGCAAATCTTAAAAAAAGATAGCTTAATTTGCTTTTCAGTTATTTTGTCAATTGCTCTCGAATACTTTCTTTGTTTTGATGTGAAATTGACTGTGATTTTTTTTTCTTTCTTTGCATATAGACTGTAAATTGAAAGGTGGTCTGCATCTACCACCAAATTATACATGGCAAGAGAGATATGGAAAGATCTCTCTATTACCTTAACAATTTCTAGCCATAATAAACAATTTCTAGCCATCATAAAAAGGTATGTCGAGTCGTTTCTCTGTGGTGAGATCTCGCGTCACGTCAGGGTTGACAGGGTTATTCAGTCATTTATGATACTCAGAAGAGACTTGATCCCATTGAAAGGCGCTGGCAACCCGTACAGTCATGACTTGGTAAACAAGAAATAAAGAAAAGTGCAAAGTGAGCAGGCTATCCAGCTTTATTTTGTCATAAATGAAAAATAAAACATGTCTAATGAATATAGCAGAGCTGCTCGTATCTTAGAGTATAAATTGACTCTGCAATTGACACAAATGTTTTAAGATGCCCAAAGCTATTATATGTATTGTTAGCTATCATAAGCAATTAAATGCTTAACAAAGAGCCAACAAAATAAACAAAATGGCATGAACCAGTTTTAACCCTAAAACTGCCAGAGTTCCAGCCCTATAAAATGCTATCAGTGCCAGGGTTGGCCGCTGACCCCCGAAAGGAGACACCCGAACTAGGCCGAAGTCCCTAACTTCCGGGGTTCGTGCGCTACACGCGCGCAAAGCTGCTACTGCGGGGGAATACGCTATCCCGGTTATAACCGGGCACGGCACACAGCCGGGCATGTATATGTGTGCCGGATATATCCGGTTTTGGTAGTTACATTGAACACAATTTCCCTCTCACTGCATATACAACATGGCAATATCTTATATGCCGAAGGAAAACTTATCTCTTCCACAGGCTGCTTTATAAACACAGTACATAGGAACTGCGCCATAGAAACTAGACGGTTTTCTGCGCAGATTGCTGTGTCTCTACAGACTATCCAGTTCTTTGGCAATGTCCTCCTGTTTCTGTTTGTTCCCTGTCTCCTTGGCGATGGTCAGCGCTGATTGATAGTGAGATCTTGCTAGGTCCGGTTGACCCAGTGCCTTGTAGGAACCAGCCATATTCTCATGTGCTGTGAGTAGGTACGCCTTGTCTCCGATTTCCTGTCGTATTTTCAGTTCCTGTTTCACTGACTCCAAAGCTGTCCCATACTCCCCCATTCCATACTGCGCCTGTCCCAGACTGTTGTACATCAGCCCCTCCCAATGCCTGTCCCCTAACTGCCTGGCTAGTGCGAGAGCCTGTTCATAAAACTGAATGACTGTAGTTGGGGAATTGAATTGGTCCCTCTGCATCTCACCCATGTAGAAGTAAACCTCCATCTGTCCATGTAGATCCCCTGTCTGCTGTGCCATCTGTAAGGCTGTGTCGAAGTGGGATGTTGCTTGGTCCATTTACCCAATAAGCTGTACGCATTGCCCACGTGTATGTGTGCTGTCACCTGGTGTTTATTGTCTCCTCTTTCTTCACTCAGTTCTAGGCCCATCAGATGCCACTCCAGGGCTGCTGCATACTCTTTAACGGCATCGTGGGCCAGTCCCAGTTTGTTGTAAGCCACTCCCTCCTCACGCCTGTCCCCCAACTGTCTGGCCAGTGCCAGATACTGTTCATAATACCGTATGGCTGTACGTGGGGAGTGGAGTTGTTCCCTCTGCATGTCACCAATCCAGTAGTAAACCCTCATCTGTCCATGTAGATCCCCTGTCTGCTGTGCTAACTGTAAGGCTGTGCTGAAGTGGGATGTCGCCTGGTCCAGTTTACCCAGTAACCTGTATGTATCTCCCATATTTATGTGTTGTGTTATCTGTGCTTTTTTGTCACCATCATCTTTTTGTATGTTCAGGGCTTTCTGGTACCACTCCAGAGCCTCATGTAACTCTCCCTTCTTATCATGGGCGCGTCCCAATCGGTTGTAAGCCAGTCCCTCCTCACGCCTGTCCCCCAAACGCCTGGCTAGTGTGAGGTACTGTTCATAATACTGGATGGCTGTACGTGGGGAGTGGAGTTGGTCCTGTATCTCACCCATGTAGAAGTAAACCTCCATCTGTCCATGTAGATCGCCAGTCTGCTGTGCCATCTGTAAGGCTGTGCTGAAGTGATGAGTAGCCGCATCGGTTTTCTCAAGTAGCAGACACGTTTTAGCCACATCAACGTGTGTTGTTATAATAAGGTTTGCCGTGTCTCCTCTGGCGTGTTGTATCTCCAGGTCCTGCAGGAACCGCTCCAAGGCTGACTCGTACTCCCCCTTCTCGTAATGAGACAATCCCAGTCGGTGGTAATCCTGTTCTTCCTCATTCTTGCCCATGAACTGCCAAATTAGTGCCAGAAGCAGAAGAAGAATGAGAACGTAAGTAACTATGCTAACCATTGATCTGTAGACATGTCCCACATTTGATAGTTGTGTCTGTTTTGTCTTGTCTCCGCTTTCTTGGGTTTTCTGTATATCCGTCTGTTTCCGCTCCGAAGTTGCCACCCTATTCTGAACGGTCTCAGAAGCTTGTCGACGCCTTTTGTAAACATGCCTCTCTCTTTCCTGCACCTCCGAATCCCTGTCTGGAGTCGACATCTCTGTAAAAAACGATACAGTGCAATGTATCTAATTATCATAGATGCTACACAAGATGATGATTAGCGTTAATGCGATTTGATATATTAATCCTGCAGTTTCTTGTAGATTAAGAACAACTTTAAGTTATCATACGGTACCGTAATGCCAGTGCTCAAGTGCGTCTTGCGTCTATTAATTGGTATCTATTTACACTCGGATCTGATAAATAATCTATGAATCCTGCTCGCACAGACCTTACAACAGACACACTTGTTTACATCAAGATCGGAATGCTACACGGACATAGGTCGGGGAATTTCCCACGTCATACGGTTGGCCATCTGTAGTCATGTCACGGAATGTTGACTTGTACCATTCTGATCGACTATGGCTCTCCTCTCATAGACTAACTATATTCACCCTAAAAGAACAAAAATGTTCTCAGACGGCTGTTGTACGTACGTTGACAGGACGATTACATTAAAAGATGCATGTCTGTACCCAGAATGTTGTGGGCCGTTCAGAATTATATGCATATGTGCACTGGCGCTGAACACTGCGCACAGGGTTTTACTAACAGTAATGATAGTATGAATTCTGTAAATTAGAGTAGTACTTATTCCACCAATCTCGTATAGATTTCGCAAATTCTAAATACTAATTAGGCACCCCAGGTTATTAAGAAATCTAAAGTATTAAAAGGGAGGGGGGCAACTTTCACTGTACAGTTCTGAAAGTGTTGCTTCATTTTCTGTGTAATGACGCTTCATGTAACTAATATCAACACCTAACATCTACCCTAATAGAAACAGATAGAATATTTCAACTTACAAACCTCCACAGATGTTGCTACTTTCCGAGCAGCAATGAGCTGTCTGTATTCTGAGAGTACACACTTGGGAAGATGGCGGACCGGCCAAGTATAAACAAGTTGTTCCACTTGTTACCGGAGGCTATGTCGGTACTGTTGTTGGCCGTACACAAATTGTCTCGTGCTGTGGGATGGCAGGACCGTCACTTGTATATGTACTCAGTTGTATAGAGCGTATAGAGCGATAGTGGGAAACGTTCAAGAGCTGTATAGTACCAGTTGAGTAAGGTGCTTGCCTATTACTTAGTCCACGTTCAACCCCAGGGTTTGCAAAATAGTTTCAAGGCAGATTTATCCAAATTAAGTCGCGATTTAATGTGGCCATGACTTAACGTACCCAAGTCACATTGAAACCGATTCTACACCAAACCACATCCCTGGGTAGTTTTGGGCGATGTAAATAGTTTTTAATCATTTTTGCCAGGATTAACATGGAAATTTACATAACTCGGCGACAGAATTACCCAACCCCAGCAGTACAGTTCCGTTTTTGCTTAACTTAATTAGTTTTCCTAAATAGGATCGTATGTCAACTTCTATCAAAATCTTTTCATCATCTTACCACCAGCACTACTGTGTGTGCCATAAGCCAGTATTTTATTGTCGTTTGATTCGTCTGATGATGATGATAATGATTCGTCTGATACAAAAACAGCGGACCGTTTGACGAGCATCAGTTCAGCAGCAACAACGCCACCTTGCGGCTGGAGGCGGGAGAGCAGGTCTGGGTGGAGCTGGGAAAGGGAGGCCACAGTTTGCACACTGCTTGCCATCGGTATCTCATTTTAAACATTTTTTTATAAGTTTCTCATCATTACAGATGAAAGATCACAATAAGAGGTATGCCCGGTGGGTTGAAATAAGTGTAAGAAGCGTTTTCTTGAGCTGGAAACTACCATTAGGGTTCTGGCTATTACAAAATAAGCTTTTAGCCATATTTGTAGTGTACTGGACAGTCTAGAATAAGTGTAGATTATAATTAGTGTAGTTCACCTGAGTGTCCCCGAATGGCAGCACGCTCCAGACACCCCGCCTATTGTAAGCTCCTCACAATTCAACCCCTGGCTGCCAACCTATTTTCTTTGTTTTACCTTATTCAGGACTGTAAAGATGTTTTGTATTTGAGTTTTTTTTACTATCAACATATCCACATAATTCTAAAAAAAAAAGAAATTCTATTATTAATTACTTAATTTCTAGCTACAGTAAGCAAGCAACGATGGCTCACATTTATCCACGGAGTTCTTTAAAACAGGATTTTTAGGTATATCAAGTCAACGTACGGTAATTTCAAACAGCAATATTCTAGTATCTTTTATATATTGAAAATATTCCAATTTGAAACCATTAAAAATTTTTATAAAAGAATCAACGGATATGTTACCCAACGGATAAATGTGAAATGCCGAAACTTTACTCGGTGGTGAGACTGTGGTAATTTTTTCATAGATTTGGGCAAAATTCTCCCCTTTGGGAGATTTTGAGTAATTAGCAACAACTAAAAGACTTAGTTCAGCCCCCTAGATCATGTGATCGGACATCGAGTGATTGTCTGTTTTCGTCCATTTTGTCCCTGTCCGCGAGAGAGCGAGGTCGTCTTGTTTTTAGTCAGTTCGTTTTCCCGTCACCACCCCAGCGCCACCTCTAGTTTAAAAAAAAAAAACTTTACTAAACAAGGTTTTCAGGACATTATGTAGAAGGTATATGATTTGCATGATGGCGTTTGTTCGGAAAAGTAAAACCGGATTAAAAACTTTTCCCATTCTTAGTCAAACCTGCCTCGTTGTCTTTGTTAGATAATTGCTGAATCCTTTACGCCAGTCAGGTGACTGAGTTGCGTGTATTGAAAGGCATTGGTAACCCTTATAGCCATGACTTAGTTAAAAAGAAGAAATAAAAAACAGCAACAAAGTGGGCAGGGTATCCAGCTTTAAATTTATTATACATGTAAATGGCAAACATAAAGAAACAATTAGGAAGAGCACCAAATTCGATAGTATTAGATTCCTGTCATTGATTTAGGTTGTGTGATACTTGTCCTTGTACTGGCTTTCCTACTAAATTGAGTTAACATTAGAATTGAGTAAAAAAATGAAATCTAAATAATAACAGATCTACCCTTACAAACATGGCACAAGTTGTAAGTACCTTACACCGTAGCTGTATCTTGAATTATCCTCTTCTATGATATCACTATTGCATGGACGCCGCTTTTTATACAAGCTACATACTGTAATTCCAAAGACTTCAGTATCTTCACAATTTGCCCCTTGCTCCTTTACTCTTTTTTACCGATGATCATTGTTGATAGATAGTGAGATCTAAACAGGTCCATTTTATACAAAACCTTGTAGAAAACTGTATGTCTCCGCTATGTTTTTGTGTTATTAGATGATGGTGACGATTTGGGTTTATTAGCAGATTAGTTTAAGAAAAGATGGAAAACTGTGTAATAGTTTTGCTATGCTACTTTCCTTGACCGGTAAATTAAATGATGATCAGTGGCGAATTTGGCATATTTCCCTTGGACATGGGTAGTATTTCTCCAGTAACCTTGTAACATTCATTCACTGATGACCGAACAGGTTTTAAAGTCCTGCCAGCTTCTTAGCAATTTCCTCCTGTTCCTGTTTGTTTCCTGTCTCCATGGCGATTGTCATTGCTGACTGATAGTGAAATCTGGCCTGGTCCAGTTTACCCAGTGCCTTGTAGGAATCAGCTATGTTTTGGTGTGCTGTTATCTGTTCAGTCTTATCTCCGTCCTCCTGACTCATCTTCAGCTGCTTCTGAAACCACCCCAGAGCTGCCTCGTGATCCTGCATGTCGTCACAAGCCAGCCCCAGTCTGTTGTAAGCCTGCCTCTCCTTGTCCTTCTTCTCCAAGTCCCTGGCTAGTTGTAGCATCTCTGTGTAGTACTTGTGTGAGGCCTGTGGTTCATGTAGCTGTTTCCTGTGTAAACCACCCAGCTCAAGGTTAATGTCCATCTGTTCCTGTTTGTTTCCTGTTTCTTTGGCGATGGTCATGGCTGATTGATAGTGAGATTTGGCCAGGTCCGGTTTACCCAGTGCCTTGTAAGAATCAGCTATGTTTTGATGTGCTATCGTCTGACCTTCTTTGTTTCCTTCCTCTTGCCTCAGCTTCAGGTCTTTCTGATGCCACCCCAGAGCTGCCTCATAATCCTGCATGTCCCCACAAGCCATTCCCAGTCTGTTGAAAGCCAGTCTCTCCTTGTCCTTCCTCTCCAAGTCCCTGGCTAGTTGTAGCATCTCTGTGAAGTACTTGTATGATACATGTGGTTCATGTAGCTGTTTCCTGTGTAAACCACCCAGCTCAAGGTTAATGTCCATCTGTTCCTGTTTGTCTCCTGTCTCCATGGCGATGGTCAGTGCTGACTGATAGTGAGATTTAGCCAGGTCCAGTTTACCCAGTGCCTTGTAGGAATCAGCCATGCTTTGGTGTGCTGTTATCTGTCCAATCTTGTCTCCATCCTCTTGACTCATCTTCAGGTACTTCCGATCCCACCCCAGAGCTGCCTCGTGATCCTGCATGTGCCCACAAGCCAGTCCCAGTCTGCCGTAAGCCTGCCTCTCATCGTCCTTCCTCTCCAAGTCCCTGGCTAGTTGTAGCATCACTGTGTAGTACTCGTGTGACAACTGTGGTTCATGTTGCTGTACCATGTGTAAATCACCCAGCCTACGGTTAATGTTCATCTGTTCCTGTTTGTTCCCTGTCTCCATAGCGAGGGTCATGGCATAGTGAGATTTAGCCAAGTCCGGTTTACCCAGTGCCTGGTAGGAACGAGCTTTGTTTTTGTGTGCTGTTATCTGTTCTTTGTTGTTTCCATCCTCTTGACTCATATTCAGGTACTTCTGAAACCACTCCAGAGCTGCCTCGTGATCCTGCATGTCCGCACAAGCCAGCCCAAGTCTATTGTACGCCTGCCTCTCATCGTACTTTCTCTCCAACTCCCTGGTGAGTTGTAGCATATCTGTATAGTACAGATGTGAAACCTGTGGTTCATGTAGTTGTTTTCTGTGTAAATCACCCAGCTTGAGGTTAATCTCCATCTGTTTCTGTTTGTTTTCTGTCTCCATGGCGATGGTCATGGCTGATTCATAGTGAGATTTGGCCTGGTCAAGTTTCCCTAATGCCTTGTAGGAACGAGCTACACATTTATGTGCTGTTATCTGTTCAGTCTTGTCTCTATTTTCTTGGCTCATCTTCAGGTTCTTCTGGTGCCACCCTAGAGCTGCCTCGTGATCCTGCATGTCCTCACAAGCCAGTCCCAGTCTGTTGTAAGCCTGCCTTTCCTTGTCCTTTCTCTCCAAGTCCCTGGCTAGTGCCAGCATCTCTGTGTAGTACTTGTGTGAGACCCGTGGTTCATGTAGCTGTTTCCTGTGTAAATCGCCCAGCTCAAGGTTAATGTCCATCTGTTCCTGTTTGTCTCCTGTCTCCATGGCGAAGGTCAGTGCTGACTGATAGTGAGATTTAGCCAGGCCCAGTTTACACAATGCCTTGTAGGAACGAGCTATGTTTCCGTGTGCTATCATCTGTCTTTCTTTGTTTCCTGCCTCTTGGCTCATCTTCAGGTGCTTTTGATGCCACCCTAGAGCTACCTCGTGATTCTGCATGTCCTCACAAGCCAGTCCCAGTCTGTTGTAAGCTTGTTCCTCCTTGTCCTTACTGTCCATGCCCCTGGCTAATTTTAGCATCTCTGTGTAGTACTTGTGCGAAGCCTGTGGCTCATGTAGCTGTTTCCTGTGTAAATCACCCAGCTTAAGGTTAATGTCCATCTGTTCCTGTTTGTTTCCTGTCTCCTTGGCGATGGTCAGTCCTGATTCATAGTGAGATTTGGCCTGGTCCAGTTTACCCAGTGCCTTGTAGGAACGAGCTATGCAATCGTGTGCTAGTATCTTGTTTTCATCTTCTTGGGGCATCTTCAGGCACTTCAGATGCCATTCCAGAGCTGCCTCGTGATCCTGCATGTCCCCACAAGCCAGTCCAAGTCTGTTGTAAGCCTGCCTCTCCTTGTCTTTTCTCTCCAAGTCCCTGGCGAGTTGCAGCATCTCTGTGTAGTACTGATGTGAGACCTGTGGTTCATGTAGCTGTTCCCTGTGGAAATCACCCATCTTAAGGTTAATGTTCATCTGTTCCTGTTTGTTTCCTGTCTCCATGGCGAGGGTCATGGCATTGTGAGATTTAGCCAAGTCCAGTTTACCAAGTGCCTGGTAGGAACAAGCTACGTTTTGGTGAGCTGTTATCTGTTTTTTGTTTTTTCCATCCTCTTGACTCATCTTCAGGCACTTCAGATGCCATTCCAGAGCTGCCTCGTGATCCTGCATGCCCTCACAAGCCAGTCCCAGTCTGTTGTAAGCCTGCCTCTCCTTGTCTTTTCTCTCCAAGTCCCTGGCGAGTTGCAGCATCTCTGTGTAGTACCTGTGTGACGCATGTGGTTCATGTAGCTGTTTCCTGTGTAAATCACCCAGCCCAAGGTTAATGTCCATCTGTTCCTGTTTGTCTCCTGTCTCAGTGGCAATGGTCAGTCCTGATTCATAGTGAGATCTGGCTTGGTCCAGTTTACCCAGTAACCTGTATGTGTTTGCTACATTTATGTGTGATATTATTGAGTTTGCCGTGTCTTCACGTTCTTGTTGTATCTTCAGGTCCTTAAGGAACCACTCTACGGCTGTTTCATACTGCCCCTTCTTAAAATAGTACATACCCCAATCCTTCTCATTCCATTGCATGACTCTGGAAACTTCTACAAGAATCAGACAAAGAATAAAAACATATCCCACCCGTTTAGCCATGGATCCATTCGCGTTACCCACATTTCTAGGCTTTATCTTGGTGTCGCTTTGATGTCTTTTCTCCCCCTGATGCTGCTCTAAATTCGCCACACTACCCTGTATGGCCCCGGAAGGTTGTCTACCTTGGACGGCCGCAGCAGATTGTGGACGTCTTTTGTAAGCCTGCCTCTCCGGATCCCTTTTCGCCTCCCCTGACTCACTCGGTAGAATCATCATCTCTGTGAAAAGATTAATCGGAATGTATTTAGGCTTTATAAATGCCATCATAGACTGTGATAACCACGAATACTATTTGGTGTTTGAATGATGTAATGTATTAACGGAAAATGTTGCGTTTTTTAAAGTCGCTTGTGCGATGTATATCAATAAAATTTAGATTTTGAGCAGTTAAATTTGCTATATCAAAAAATTTTGCTTCCATAACGCTTGATTGTTGAACATATTCTAAACGTTCAAAAGCACTAAGTTAAACATGTATTTTCGTTTAATTATAGTAATTGTAACCGTCAAATTATTTCGTCCTTGCTTATGTTTGTCTTTAGGTATATCTATATTTAGTTACTGATGAGCGATCGAGTGAGTGAGTGAGTGAGTGAGTGAGTGAGTGAGTGAGTGAGTGTGTGAGTGAGTGAGTGAGTGAGTGAGTGAGCGAGCGAGCGAGCGAGCGAGCGAGTGTGTGTGAGTGAGTGAGTGAGTGAGTGTGTGAGTGAGTGAGTGAGCGAGCGAGCGAGCGAGCGAGTGTGTGTGAGTGAGTGAGTGTGTGAGTGAGTGAGCGAGCGAGTGAGTGAGTGAGTGTGTGAGTGAGTGAGTGAGTGAAAGTGAGTGAGTGTGTGAGTGAGCGAGTGAGTGAGTGAGTGAGTGAGTGAGCGAGTGAGTGAGTGAGTGTGTGAGTGATTGAAAGTGGGTGAGTGTGTGAGTGAGTGAGTGAGCGAGTGAGTGAGTGAGTGAGTGTGTGAGTGTGTATCTTTCAGTGGGTGGGTATCATTCATGGCTAATTGGAAATTGCATAACACATTATCAATCAAGAAACAAAGTCAACATTCCGTCTCACTGTACTCTCCAAGCAGAGGTTGAATCGCGCAGATCTAGTAGTAGTAGTAGGAAAAATTACACGGACGCTCGTCTTGTAAGAAGAGCGCCCGCGTAATTTTTCCTACTACTGCTACTAGATCTATGAAAAATTACGCGGGCGCTAATAGTAATAGTACTAGGAAAAATTACGCGTGCGCTCATCTTACAAGAAGAGCGCACGTGTAATTTTCCTACTACTACTAGATCTGCGCGATTCAACCTCTGTTGGAGAGTAGTCTCACTGGACAAAGTTAAAATCATGGACAGATAGGAAGACTTTTTTCGCTAGATGGATCAAAGAAGCTATCTACAAGCTTAGCAACAATCCCTGAACAGAGACGGTGGGCGTCATAGACTTCCTGCAACCTATGATCCACTGCTTACTGATTCACGTGTTCTATCTGCATAACGTGACGTCACGACAGCAGTGAATTGTTTATTCCTTGACAAGGACTGGTGCTGTGCAGTCGAAAATTTAGGTGAGTCTAATTTTTGTGTTGGAAATTACGTTTAACCTAGTTCAATAATAAGCAACAAAGTTGTTACATAGGCAGCACCGTAGGTTTTAAGAGCGATCGCTGTTGTTGTTTATATCCGGGGTATTCGACGGCTGGTGCCTACCAGGACGTCAGTAGATTGGATTAAAAATTGATATTCAGATTAGCAAATGAAATTACTGGTTAACATGTAAATCAATATTTTACCAAACACCTGCTTTTTGCCTACCACTGCGTCACCGTGACATCATCGTGATTGCTCGTATTGAATTGCACAAAGACCTACCTCCCATTTTGTATTCCTGCTCAAGACGTTCAGCTTCCTTGGCCAATGTTTGCTTCCTCAGACTTGTCAAAACCTCCACAAGAAAGCTCAGATTTCTCTCGCCAATCGTTGCGTTGTCCACCAGCATCTGTAGAATTTCTAAAGTCGTTGCGTACTGAACCCTTGCCTTGCCAAGAATCTTATCAATAGACACCAAAGCCCTGAGGTCCCTAACGTCGTCTTCCGTCAGGTTGTCATTAATCCTGACGAACAGTTTGGTCAGTCGGGACACTTGAGCCATGGTTGATGCAGACTTTAACAGCTTTCACCTCACGGGTCAGTCCTGGAACGGGAAATTTGGTCCATTTGATTTGACTGTTATGCTCACCATCAAGTATGATAAGAACCTTCGTTGAATAAGAAAAACCATTAATGATAGGAGGTTTATTCGAAATGTCATGCCTGTAGGCAGCGGTCTGTTTTAGACTGTTTTTAGCACAAGAAGTTCCCGTTTAAACGCGAATGATTCATTTGTAAACTGACAATTTATAGAATCTCTGAATGAATTATAAGCAGCCTGATAACATCTGTATTGCATAAAATGATATTTTGAGCACTCGGGAGAATATTAGCAGTTGTACGATGAAACCCTATATTTTGCGTCGGATGTGTGGGGTACCGGTAGAAAACTCAGGCCTACTGTGTCCACTTTACATAAAAAAATAGTGAAAAGCACACATGTATCTTGGCATTGACGTAGTTAGTTGCCATAGGAGTGCAGGCACAACATGTAATACAAACAATGCTTAAATCAGCGGCCACGCCTGAGCTGGTGTGAAATGCTTGCTGCCTAGATGGGTCCATGGGCAGGTGAATAGTTTCTTTTGTTCCCCAGTGCATGTTTGTGGTACGTAAGTCAGAATAATGACCGGCTTTCAATTACATGCAAATATTTCCCCTTTCATGTCCCGAGGTAGACAGACAGATTGTGTGCCTTTGACTGCTGTAGAGAAGTGTCCATTGACACCTGTGGAAATGAGTAATTTTTTACATTTGCCGATTGAACGGTATAATTTTTTCTCCCAACGATTGTGACAACGTGTCACAAACTACCACAAACAACAACAATCGGATATAATATGCAGTGTATATAGAACAAGGTCCCTGTATTGCATTCTGGATGTATTGTCTATGGTATTACCATTATGAACATAGAATTAGCGGCAAATATCTATCATTTCAACAAAAAATGTTATTCCGCTCGTTTCAACATTCAGTGCATCTCTTAAAGGTTCTTGTCAACATGTACATGTACGCTGCGTTTGTTGTTTGATGCTTGTGATCATTTGTGGTGTTAAGGCATACCCGGCGCCGCGTCAATGTACTGATCCCATATTTGCACATACTGCACAGTCCGGAACAGCAGTAGAATATTTTAAACTCAAGCTTAGTTTAGTACTAGATATAGTGTGAATGGGCGCCGGGTACAACAACTGAACCAAGATTCAGCGTTGTTTAAAAAAAAAAACTGGAGGAAGAAATTCGCAATACGTACGAATCACAGAAAGACCCTGGATCCACCACATATTTTTCTTACGTAACTAGCATAAGTTTCAGGGCAAACTGCATTATATGCATACCAAGTTGATCTCACAGCAGTGAATTTGCCATTTTTACTCACTTTTAGCCCAAATTTTTCGTCGACGTTGGATGTGAAATACCGTCCGCGTCCTGTCCACGTCAGCGCTACCGCAGGGAAGGTTGGGTAATAAAAGTCAATATTAACCAGAGCTGTTTTGATGATGTCATACCTCCGGCGTCACCGTGATGTGTTTACTCAGAATTAACCAAGTGGTGTTAGTGGAGCACAAGTTACTTTAGGTTACTAAGACAAAAACTGTTAATGGCATTTATCGAAGGGTGGGTGAGGAAATTTAAATGTTTTCCATGAGTCCTCGCTCTTCAACGTTCAATCGTAATGTGCAGGAATGTTGGGATGTTGTAATACTATGGCCAGTTGGTATGACCGTCACACGTTTGTGGTAACGTTAAATGTTTGCTAAAAGCGCTCGTTGACCTTTGCACTTTGCCTTTGGCTGAACCTATTACGGTTTAAGAGAGTACAAAGAAGTAGGGACGCTCAGCTAGTCAATGACAAAGAAATGCACAATGAGTGGACTGGAAATTTTCAAACAGTACTTTTGCATATGCATATAATTATATAAAAGAAAGGCAGTGACACAAATATAAGTGTGACACTCTCTAGGCCACAGGCCATGCACACGCATTATCATCATGTTATTATCATTTGCTGAATTCTAACGTGCATTCTAGCATATCTCTAAGCCATGATATTCAAATATATATTTCCAAACTTCAAACTTCCTTAAAGTTTAATATATTACAATTAACATCTGCTACCCCCTAGTTATCTAACATACTCTGACTTGAGAGACTTTGAGACTTTATTTGAAAATCCATTATACCCCCCTCACATTAGGCGCGATTCGATCGGACGACGAGTCTGCGAGCTCTAAATTACGAGGAGACATGACCATGACGGGAAGGGGGGAACTCTCCCATTTCTTCGTCGGCATCAGAGTCATGCCTCCTCGTAAATTAGAGCTCGCAGACTCGTCGTCCGATCGAATCGCGCCTAATGTGAGGGGGGTATAAGTGACATGCCCTAGGGCACACCACTAATCTTTGGACTTCATGAAAAGTATTACATAAAAACATATTGTATGATGATAATGTCGCATAGATGTTGACTTATATGTCTTATATCAAAATGACTCCGGTTTCCTTTAAGGCCTTGTAGAATCCAAGATGCTAGATCGTTGGTAGGTCTTGCGTCCCTCCTTCCACATAATGTTTCATCAAAGTTAAGTTGCTGAAAATACAAATATTGTATTCATGAGAAGGCTGAAAGGATTCAAGATTTGTCAGTGTCAGTGAGTCAATTTCTTCATCAGGTTGGAAAATTACTGGTTAGATGAATTTCTCGTAAACAACCAGAGAGGTTATACCCAGCGGACGTTATAATGATTATCTGTCGCCTTCCTCAATACTAACTGGTTTCACTGGTGCACTGCAGTACTAGGTGTCGCTACTGTAGTGTGAAGAATGCGGCCCCAAACGTGACTGACAGAAGTGACTCCTAGCTGGAAGGCTGTAACTCCATATACAAGCAAGCCTCGAAAGAATGTGAAACGCAAACCCACCTCCGTACAAGTCCTGGATGGCCATGACGTCAACCGCGGGAAGTGTGTAGGCTGACCCCGGGTAACCCGGGTACCATGGATACATGACGGAGTCGGTGTTGTCTGAGTGGCTCAGACCGAGGCTGTGTCCGAACTCGTGCAGAGCCACCATGAACAGGTTCGTGCCTGTGGATGGGGATAAGGTTTATTGTGACTTTGCATGTTAAAAATATATCAACAACGCCGGAATGACTTTGATTGTACACATTCGAATTTACTTGATTTGAAACCTCATATGTTTATTATTATCATAATATTGGACGAGTAGACTACTCTCTCTTCACTGACACAGCCATGGGATGCATTACAAGGAGCTAAATCGCCAGGGTCTGATGTGACCATAGGGCTGTTTATTTGAACCATTCACACCGGGAAGGACCTCTACTCTTGTCGATACGTGTGGTGGGTTCTTTAACGTGCTCAAAGTGTGGCTCTCCTCCTTTTAACGTCCTGTCCGACAGAAGGCCCTAACCGAAGCCAGCTACTCATTTTTACCCGAGTAAACTGGGGAAAGCCGTGTAGAGTGCCTTTCCCAATGGCACATGTACAAGATGGGAGTCATGGGACACACATGAACAGATTTTAATCCGGCCCCCCTGGGTTCAGGGCCAAACACCCTGCCATTACGCCACACGACGCCAAGCAAGGTTTAACCATCCAACATGGCGGCCAGTACATACGTCATAGCCACGTGAGCGCAAACCCTTTAACAAGTGCTGATAAACAGCTTACCCATGGGGGAGTCCACGGTCCACAGTTCGGCATCATCAAAGTGCACGTCGCCATGGATACCTTCGCCGGGCGAGAACGCATGCGCCAGAGTGTGCCCAGAGCCGTCGAAGGGCGTGTCGTCGCCATGGTCACCGCGGGCGAACTTGATCTCGATGTCAGCCACCGTGTCGATGGCGGTGAAGGTCAGGAGCGTCGCTTCCTCCCAAATCTGCAGAAGAAGAGGATCAGAAGTAATACAGAAAAGTGTATGTTGGCTCCGTGTATGTCCCGCAGTCGGTTGGTTATTACAGGGGCATGGATTTCTTTATCTTTAAGAAAATATGGCGTTTAGTACTACATTTTGTAGTGTTCTTTACCTTAAAAGCGAAATGGTAGTTACAGTGGCTTGTTGCACTTTACGTGTATATACATCTAACAGTATGATTTAGCAATGGGTAAAAAAAGTAACTACATGGTAGATATTTCTTATTTGTTTTGTAAAGCTATTCATTATGGCTATGTAGTAAAGAAAAATAATTATGATACTGTCATCACCGAAAGTTAATTGCCAGATTCTTTTGTTTATACCAAACAAGGTTGGCACATTCCATACCTGAAAGGCACGAGCGATGGCTTCGTCCACCTCACTGTGTAACAAATGGTTCTCCCCCGGGTACTGGGCGATGCGGTACGTCAGATCCGTTTTCTGCCAGGGTACAGGTGGGACACTCCCCGTGTTCGCCATGACGTCACCTGTGACGCTCCTGGAACTCCGGGTCATCACCATGGAGACCGGGTCAGCACGGTTGCACCGTTTTCTCACCATTAAATCACGCGTTTGTTGGTCGAATTTTCCTACGGATTGATAAAAATATGAATTAATTGTATGCCTCATGCGGTGGCTGCTTTTATCTCAGGCCCAAATTAGGCATTACGTCAGCATAATAAGCCGTTTCGCGGTTCCAACAACACATGCGCAGCCGAATGAGTTCTATGACAGACAAAATACATGTTGACGGGTATAAAGCATGGTATAGACGAAATCTATTTACAAATAAGTGGCCTATAACCACAATGCGTGGTTAGATGATGTATACAGTATTAGCTTCTAACAGTAACACATACCTGTCATTTGCAGACCGCCAAACTCCTGAAATCTCTTCAGCGCAAATTTGACCACGCTTTTAGAAGCTTTCCTCCTGATGGCGTCACGTCGTCTGATCGTGACGTGTTTGTGCGTGACGTCACCCATCTTCTGCTGGAGAAACTTCTGGCGCCTCTTCTGGCGATCCCTGTTACCCGGAGCATGTCGCACTGGCGGTAGGTAGCCGTACCGCCTCAGAAATGACTCACAATCCTGAGGGTAAAGAAAAAAGTTAAAGTTGCGCATAGGACGGCGCCCATCTCCATTTCTGTAGCTCTGAGCCACCAACTCTAGAGTAGTCACCACAGCAAGGTGATACCGCCTCAGGAATGGCTCACAATCCTGCTGGGTAAAACAAAGAAGTTAAAGTTCCAGTCTTCCTGAAGCATGGTGCAAAGGGTAGTGCCCATCACTATTTCAATAGCCCTGGGGCCACACAACTCTGTGCCATCCCTGCAGCAGGAAGCCTGTCCATTTGTAGTGGTGTGAGTGTTTCACTACCAGCTAAAGCAGTATGTACTACCATTCTTAAAGTCTTTGGTGTGACTCGGCCGGGAATCGAACTCACGACCTACATTTGTACCGATTGCAAGGCGAACACCTTACTCACTTAGTTATAGCGCCGGTAATATATTGCAAGTAACAGTATCAATGGGTTCTAATATCGTATAATTCGTATTCATTTCTACGAGTAAACGTACTACAGAGGGTCTCAATAATAGATTATCTATCTACCAAACGACCAACGCTTACACAATACGATACACATGCATAATCTTCAAGCAGATCCTACGGTGCCATAAGATAGTATCAAAGCTGGCCAGGAAGTATAGCCGGCTAAGGGAGTCAAACGATTACCGGAGTTTGATACTATACATTACGCACCGTGGATCTGGTTGGAGATTAACACATGCAAACAAAAACAAGTTCCAGGTCACAGTAGAAATTACCGTATTAATGTGACAGGTACGTGATAAATACACTTTCCCACGCTGTTAAACACCCCCTCCCCCAACACGCATGCACAATATCATGTACCCTAAACTGTACATGTCTATACACATTGGCATCGATTTGTTAAAACATCCAGTCACATAAACATAACTTTTCTCAAAAGAATGTTACGACAACTTACCGGGTCATTTTTCGCCATCGTGAGAACAACTTAAGACGCAGCGAACACCTGAAGAAGGTCGATAACACCTGACGTTTTGCAAAATCACCACACCCCCGCAATGACACACCTGTCCGACCGGCCACGTCAATGGCGCGAAAACATTGACCTCTGAACCTTGAGCATTCGGTTCACAGAATTGGTTCAGGTATCTGAAATCTGGATATAAAGTATTCCGATCGACCCTCTAATAGCCTCTTTGGAGGGTCCGTATGGGGGTTAGCATTTACCCTTGGACTGCACTTTCACGCTGATATCAATATCTTTTTCCCAAAGCTACGATAAGCTAATGGTAACGTTGCTTTTCTCTCCGCACACTACAGACACTAAGAAGTCAAGCTGAGAGGAGAACCTTTTGTATATGGAACATGACTGTGTTGTTTTAGAAATTGCTTCACAGGGGGAAGTTGCTGACATTGTTGTGATATCATGCATGGACCCAATGTGACGTCATCAGCTATGCAGCAGGCACTGTTGTGAGGGACGATTCTGACAGGGGGCGCTTTAGAGTCAACATGAAATGAGCTTGCACTCAGGTTAATGGCAGACATACAGCAACGGGCAAACATAGACTATCTAAATGGCGCTTCTAGCAGCCGTTGCACTGGTTAGGCTCTTACAAAGTTAATAGCCAGCATCTCTTTGTCAGGAGATGCATACATATATGTATACACAAAAAAAGCAATGTACAACAAGGTGAATAGCAGCAAAAAAAAAAAAAAATACTGACACGCGCACAGACAGACAGATTCGTAAGACAATGGCTGTTCATATCCTTGACTCTCATAGTTTTGGAATCAGTTATGAAACAGGCTTTATTTTAAACAGCCCTGAAAAAATACAACCCCACAAACGCAACGTTTGTTCTGGATGATACCGTCGTTTGTCCGGTATTGTGCCCGTGTCATACATAATTGACGATGCACGTGACTGTCATTATCCCAGATGCACCACACCCGCCATTATCAGGTCAGACAGTACCCACTCATGTAAGGATAAGTGGGCGATGAAAGAGAGCCTGCATGGGGGGATCCGCATTCTAGGAGTACCAGGAACGCTTAACAGTAAATTCAGAAAGACCGACAACGCTTAACGGTATATTCGGTGTGGTGCCGGTCACAATAATAACGTCTTGAACCCAGAGTGGTCATGATGTCCAAGTGTTATATGACGTTTGCGTCAAAGGGCCGGGTTTACTTAAGCATGTCTCAATAACGGTTAACAGGATAACAAAAAACATGATACATAGAATTAAAACGTCCAATAACCCTTCACATAGTTACCAATATATCAACGGCACTTAACATTGAATTAAAGTAGACCGGCTACACTTACGGTGGATCAAAATAGCTCGTAACGCTTTACGGAAAAGGACATGCAGACCCTCGTGAAAGGCAAGGGACGAGTAAGCCAGCTAGCTGTACATGAAATTCTCACACCGCAGTTCGGGCAGCTCAGCCGAAGGGTCACTCTACGCGTTGTGATTCTCCGACCTTTTCTGTTGATTTATACACACGGGCGATCCTCACCTGTTCATTGAAGAACCCGTACGGTGCTGAGGACACACAGCGTCACGCAGGTGTTATCAGCACACCTGGATGGCTGTCGAAGTAGAGCTTTGTGGGCAGGTAACTGTCATGTCTTCTCTTCTCTTCCCTCTCTCTTTCTCTTATATATACAGATGCTCGTGTGTGGCAGTGTGGGTCACCTATTTGTGCGCATCTAACTGTCATGTGTGGTCAATAATGTCGACAATATCATTCGCATGTATATCCGTCATATCACACATTTAACTCTCTCTGTCTATCTCTATTTCTCAATCTCTCTTTCTCCCAGTCTTTCATATACTCGCACGTGTGACATGTGCGTGTGTGTGTGTGTGTGTGCGTGTGTGGATGTGTGTGTGTGTGCGTGTGTGTATCTGTGTGTGTGCGTGTGTGTGTGTATGTGTGTGTGTGTGTGTGTGTGTGTGTGTGTGTGTGTGTGTGTGTGTGTGTGTGTGTGCGTGTGCGTGTTACAACAAGTTAGGAACAATTGCTAATTAGAAACAAAACACCGTGGTCAGAGGTAATACCAGTGTGCGTGCCTATATAGCCCATTAGAACACCGAGTGGCACCTTCAGCATTATCATTATGACTACCAAATGGACATTATCTTGGCAGGAAAATGGGAAGTCCAACATTCCAAATATGTACAGAAACCTATCAGGGAAAACATTATCATTACCCCCTGACCCAATCGACACCCTTTCAGATAAGTATGTCACGCGCGTCCAATGACCCTCCCCTAATGTAGATTGTCAATCACAGCCCCCGGCTAGACTCACTATAAACTTCACGGTATAAGAAGGGCAGATTTTGGCGAAGCTTGTTCTAAACCAAGGCTGTCATATGATATTCCTGATAAAATTATATAAAAGATGTTCGTTTTCCGTTTGGTTTGCAATTGTAAAAACGGCATCATCAGGAGAGAATGTTACATGCCTATACTTCTGTGTAGATTAGAACACAAAGGACAGGTTGAGCCGGCTGTCTGTGTGAGGTGAAATGTTAAATTTACAACGGTCTGTGCACAGGGGTGTTTTTTTTTTTGGTCACATCACCAAGCTGGATTCCTGCCAGTCTTGCACGACACCACCTTTCCTGTGGCTCGTGTATTTAGCCAATTAAAGGTGGGGTCACACATGCGTATGTATTCAAGTCCGTTTGAGGTGCGTATGAAGCTCTTAGTCTCTACCAGGCTCCACAGGTCGCGGGAAAAATAGTACAAATTGGACAAATATAGATACATAACCTGCCAGATGAGTTAGCTGGCCGAGAAGTATGGTTAGCGACCCAGCTAACTCGTCTGACATGTTACCTGTTTACCTTTGTCCAATTTCTATTATTTTTCCAACGACCTGTGGGGCCTGGTGGAGGTAAATACTCCCATGCGTGCCTCATACGGACTTTTAAAAAATATATACGCAGGTGTGACCCCACCTTAAAAAGCACGTGCGCATCTTTTAAGTGCAAAGGTTAGCACCCTCATACATGGCTCTATATATGAATTTGGTGCGCGGAAGATGATAACAAAAAGTAATCAAACGGCATACTCAAGTTTAACGTTTCAGACAAAACTTCTCTTTCTTTTTTGTTGCCTTGGCAAAAGTAAACATTCATGGTTGCGAATAGGTAACATTTTATCAGTTATTGTCTCTATATATATTCTAACTTGCAGGTTGAAACGATGCTACAGATTATTTAGATTGGGCAAATTTGTTGCTTGAATAAAGATCCTTGCTTTAATTGTTTAATTGCTTTACATTTTTGAGATCGTGAAGGAGATGACAAGAGTCAGGCAAAATGTAGTTTACAGATTGAATTGGCTTAAAATTAAGTCGAAAGGATACATATTATGTACATAAATAGTGGAACCCCTACGCGTAGATAATGTTATGATATGGTTCACCTAATATGAAATCCAGTTTTCATCATTTTCACCAGGATGTTGAGGGTTACCTGCGACGTTATGGGTACCTGAGAACGGAGCCTGACGTCATGACGCAGCCTCACGCAGGTAGGAAGGGGAGGAGGAGACAACACGTCGGGACCAGTAGAGGACAGGTGAAGAGGAAGAAGAGGACAAACCGAGGGGCGCTAAGATTTGCCATCAGGGACATGCAGCAGTTCGCGGAAATCAAGAAAACAGGTGTGGTACTGCAGCATTTTTTTTCATCAGGGAAAAGTCTTGCTGCTATTTCTTATCTCATTTTCTTCTCTTTTTTTGCGACTTGTGTGTGCTAGTTGGAAATTGGTTAAAAGCTTCCACTTTTTAAAGTTTTGAACGATGGATTAAACTATGTGTACAGGTCGCATCTAGCAAATGGACGAGATTTAATTTTAGAAAATGACTTTTTGAGACATGAACAAACAAATGGTGCACGTGATGCTAAGAAATGGTCCATATCAGAAGTGTTTACAAGTTAGGGAGTTTCACCTTAGACCTCTTGCATCTCACAGCGCATGCACAGTTAAATCTGCGAAACGTCTTATTACATCTTATTCCGAACAGGAAAACTTGACCTTGAGACCCGTGACCTCATCAGCCGGAAGCGGTGCCCTCATAGCGACCCCGTTCCCATGGTAACGACTCGGAGGAACGCCCACGGCACGTACCTGCGGCCGGGAGGAACCATTCGCAAGTGGGGGAGGGTAGACCTGACATACCGCATCAACTCTTATCCGGGGGAGAACCGTTTGTTAGCCGGAGAGGTGGATGAGACCATTGCACGAGCTTTTCAGGTAAAAAAAAAACGGCTGTTTAAAATTGTTTAATGAAACAGTGATAAAGATAGCGACTATGTACAATTAAAGTTTCTAATATATGTATATGTATATATACATATATAGAGAAAGAGAGAGCAATAGATATTAAAAGATAGAGAAGGAGAGAGAAAGAAAGAGAGGGTAAGAGAAAGAGAGGATGAGAGAGAGAAAGAGAAAAAGAGAAAGAAATAGAGAAGGGGAGAGAGAAAAGATGGAGAGTGAGAGAAAGAGATGGCGAGAGAGAAAAAGAAAGAGAGAGAAAGAAAGAAACAGAAAGAAAAAAAAGACGGAGAGAGAAAGACAGCTGGAGAGAGAAAGAAACAGAGAGAAAGAAAAAGAGACGGAGAGAGAGAGAGAGAGAGAGAAAGAGCGAGAGAGAGAAAAAGTAAACTATCAGTCTTTTACAGGTTTGGGCGGACGTTACTCCTCTGACGTTCCGACCAGTGACGAAAAAGCCCGACATCGACATCGAGTTCGCCCGAGGCAAGCACGGAAACTGCCGACTGCACTTTGATGGCTCCGGAAACACGCTGGCGCATGCGTACTTCCCTGGAGAAGGCCTGCTGGGTGACGTCCATTTTGACGCGGCCGAACGGTGGACCATCCAATCTCCACAAGGTAAACAAGAAATCTTTTTTAAAAAAGCTGTGCCTTGCCGCGTATTTTATGTAATTTTGGTAAGTTAGACTAGATTCTACGCTTAAAAATCCCGAGTTCCACATGTCGCCCCCTCCCCCCTCATTATCATAATTTATGTCAGATGAATTATTGGCACATTAAACAGGTTTTGTAAAACTTTTCGACCCACAATGAATATGCATTATTTTTTATTACAAACTAAGTTCCTTCTGATGCAATTTGTGATATATCTTTATATAAACATGGTGAATTAAAGCGTAGATTTATTACACTGGACCACATACAGTAACATGCGTCTAGAAGAGCGTTTTAATACTCGCCTGGAATGTACCATTGTTTAACTAAGCCATGAAACTCGGCCGCGAGTAGCCGCGAGTGAGCGAGCGAGCGATTAGCCGCGAGCGAGCGTGGTCCAGTGGATTGGCTTGCGTCCCTAATGTTTGTGTACCCTTAGGGGTCAACTACATATGAGTATGGTCATTATATCGAATGGTCATTACTAATTTTGAACTGTCACCTTCCAGCAAAAAGAAGGGGCTTTGGAAGGGCTGGGTTAACAGGTCCGTCCATCCATGGAACCATGGAAGAAAGCTGGCGTAAAGCCTTGCCGGCGGCAAGGCAAAAAAGGGAGGAAGAGACTCTGCAATTTTATTGCTGCCGTTTTCCTTTTCTTTTTTAACAGGAAACAAAAGAGACAATGATGAAATAATATCAGAGTAGATTTAGAAGCCAGGAAAGGGAACACACAGAATACCTATACTTCAGAAGAACTGTGTATAAGAACTATAAGCTCTTTCGCAGAGTTCACTACGCATGTTTGAACAACAGGAATCCTGGATAATATGTCAAAGGTGAAGGTCCATCAGACGTAAAGTCTCGTCTCGACCAATTATCTGCTTTGCGTAATAATGTCCGGAACGTAATGGCACGCACAAAATGGCGTAATGTTTACTTTCATGGGGCCCTTACCTTTGACATATTACCCAGAACTCACCCACACATGTGTAGTTAACTCTGCGAAAGAGCTTATTTGCAGTAAAGCAAAACGAAAACGGACGTATGGAATCATGTACATAAATATATATTGTTCTTTTTGTTGTTACTGTTGCCATAGGGACCAACCTGTTTATCGTAGCTGTTCACGAGCTCGGACACAGCCTCGGTCTGGATCATGCTGACCACAGGGACGCCGTCATGTTTCCATGGTACCCGGGTTACCTGGGGTCATCCTACCTGTACCAGCTTCCCGCGGTTGACGTCACGGCCATTCAAACCTTATATGGAGGTGGGTTGCATTTTAAACAGTGAAATAGAAGGTATATGAATGGATAAAGGGAGATAGTAATGAGTGAATGACGCATGAAAGGAATTCGAAGAAAGGGAGAAACGGAGGTAGGGAGGAACAATAGAGTGAAAGATGGGTAGAAGGAAAGAAGGATGGAAAGAAGGAAGAAAGGATGAAATGAAAAGAAGGATGCAAGGAAGTAAGGAATAAAGGAAGGTGGAAATGTACTTTAAAAGTCTTAATTCTGCGGATAACCACATAGTAACTAAGTTTTTTGCCATGATTTTTCACATTGTTTTGTCCAATTCGAGAAAAAGACAAATCATTCCCGTTTTCTTTTATGTTGTTGTGGATGCAAACATTGAAGCCAGTTCAAATAGTGTTTCTGTGATCTCTATATTCTCCTTCCAGCTCCATGACATGCATGTCAGATCATACAGAAGACGGCAGAACGCTACTTTGGACCACCTGAGGATCTTCTAATGTGTTCAATGATAGAAAATGGGTCCTATTGTCTAGTTTGTTTGTTTGTTTGTTTTATTGGGATCTCCATTAATAATACTAAATGTATTTATACTTTTATTCCGAAATACCAATGTTACGCAAACTTGGCTATGTGTCTAAGATGTTCCTAAATATAGGGATAAAATAGAATTCTATAAAGTATTACATGAAAACAGTCAATATTTCATGAAATGAAAAGCTGAAAGTTAAATGAAATAACGAAATGAAAAAGTAAGAAGTCTAACAAAGCAATACATGTATCCGTGTATTCCAATATACTCGTATAGTCTTATCACTGTACGGTTGACGAGAAAGAAACGAATCGGTGTGTTACTTTCCTCAAAGTCTTGGCTTTTCAGTGTCTTGCTACAAATAAACATACAGTTGAAATACAATAATGACGATCAAATATGGAATAAATCGCAACAGAAACCCTGTAAATGTTTCGTTTTGAATAAGTACAACTGTGTTCAGGCGAGACTGTGTGTATCAATTCGTAACAACTCAATACATACGCCAACCATCGGTAGCTTGATATCGCCCTAGTGACCCCGTCACAGGGAGCAAAGGTCAAGGTCAGCTGGGGTTACCTGGCGTACAGGTGAGTTCGGCGATTAACACAGTTAACGTTGCGTGGTACACGAGGTACTTGGTCTGGTTTTCCCTCGTCACGGACAATACTGTGCGTATTTACTGACGCCCTTTCCCTGTTTTTATTGACCTGATTGTAATCGTTTCGTCATCAATGAGTCGACCGGCTGCGGTGTCATTATAGCGACCGTCAGGTATCGGTAAACAGTTGTAGCAATAAAGATAGCAATGCACAAGGAACGGTGTAATATTCTAATACCAACTGTCAGTTATAACGACTTCCTAAGAGGAACAAGAAACCACCACAACACCCCTCTCCGGTGAATAGGCAAGCCCACCGTTCACCTGCTCAGGTAAACAATGGACGCAGCCATGAATGACTCACCTGAGTAAGCGTCGGCAGGCTCTGTGACGTCACCTCTCACCTGGCGTGACCAGTTTTCCTACCGGTGGGGCGGCAAGCTAACACGTGAGTAGTGTTCTGTTTCAAACGATCGCGAATTCGTCCACAAGATTTAGGTTCATCTACTTGTTCTGTCTTCTGTTAGCATACAGCACAAGTACTGAACACACAAATAATGCTAACACGCAGAAGAAAGCACTCGGGCACAAGTGCAGTTAGTCTATTTGCACGACCACGGCTACTGCATTCAGACTCATTGCTGTATGTACATTTTCTCTAACACTAGTCTTATGTTCACTGTTATGTTCTACATTCTTTTGTTCCTTCATGTCATCGTTTCTGGCAGATCTCAAATCAACAGCAATCCCTGACATTCTATAACGTTGGCATTTTGGCGTGATCTTTAATTGTATAAATATGTGTACAGTTGTATGTTGCACAGTCTGAGGTCAATGACCTATTTTTTAGATAAATATACCTTGTAATTACGATTGGAAACAGGAAACAAAGTATGGAAGCAGAAATCTACTATCGGCCTTACGTACGGCAACAGCGCTACAATTTAGGGATACTATGTACCAAATTACTACATTCTTGAACGACTTAGATCGGACACCTTTTGTGTATCTGTTCCGCTTGCAGTTTCGGTAATTTGTGTTTGTGCACCTGTAATGTATTTTAATGTACCTAATGTTACATGTATGACGTAGCCGTTAGCCCGTTTCCTTATTTTTTGTTTCGACACTGAGGAGTGGTCTAAAGTTACGTTAACAACGCCGAGGCACCAGAAACATGTATTGGTTTTCCTTCTCATTTGATATTGTACATCCAACTCCCTAAGCATTTTAGAAGCTATACATATATGGCTTATTTGGTCTCCGATCTAGATCTATCGCTAGTTCACCTTAATCCATGGGGTAACAGATATCCGTTGTATTTTAAACATGCATGCATGTAGGGATATCAGATCAACGGACGGTAGTTTCAAACTGTAAAATCCGCCGACTTTGTATCCCTGTTTTTAACAACAACGAATATAGGTCACTCTGCGGATAAAGGTGAACTAACTAGCGTTATTATGATACCTGAAGTGTGAAAACCAGTGGAGGCAAACCACAGCCAAACCTGCATTATCTGATGGTCGGCCTGGTCATGTTGTAAAGGGTTGCGTTCGTCTTTCGGAAGGGATGTAAAATGGGGGTCCCGTGTTGGACCTCGAGCCCTTAAAACAGCCTCATTACTCAGATTGGGTAACTACTGGCTGCAATGATACACCGATGTGAATAATTATCTATAACTCCCCTCACACGGCCTCAAACATAGATCCTGACCGAACAGGCCATGGCTAAATATAAATCTTGACGAGAGGCGTTCTGTTGCAGAAGGATAGACACAAAGGACAGACAGTTCAAAGAGCCCCTCAGGCGGAGCACGTTAGGATACCCTGTTAGTGTCGTCTGGGTGAACATCACTGACATCTGTGCACGCGTGGTCTCTTTTGTCATCACTTGTACCGTAGTTCCAGTCAAGCAAAGACAAAAAATATTGCGCCTCCTAGCAGCTGTATGTCGAACTGTTAACGTTACTTTAAGGCTTGTAGAGGTGGATATTCGTAACTTATGTCACAAGCTAAGTTCATATAAACACAGAAGAGGTCAGGTCATAGCCCACGGGCGTCTTTCTACTATACGTCGTAGATTAACATCTCCGTACGAAATGTTACCTTCTTGTTTTACAATGAAATTAGTGGAGTTTCGAAATATCACCTTTAACTGAATTCCTGAAAAATCACATCTTGGCGTTCAACACACCAAACGTCTTCCTTTCATTCAGTCATGTTAAGAAACGTAAGGCTATTAGACTTAGGGCCCCGTGTCATTTATGTCCTAAGGCTAACCGTGATCACGCGAACAATAAGGTCCTGTACCTGGCGCACCTAGGGGGCGTGGTAGCTGTGGGTAGCGTGGCTTCTGTGTCGCGCCTGGGAGGGTAAGAAAAAACATCTGACAGAGAAGTCACACACAGCTGCTTACAGGTGAGAGGCTGTGGTTTTAACAGTGAAATCTAGACTGCCCATAAGGTCGTATTGGTAATTGGTCATCTTCGACCACCATGAAGTATTTGCTGTGACAAAATGACCATGGTGTAATTATTCGTATGGCGGTCCTGTGCATTTCACGTTTTGTCGAAATCCAGAAATTGAAGGCCAGAACGACTACATATCTGTACATGTATGTACGGCCTGGGTTGCGGTGGAATACGATGCTGTAGTACCCGGTGGTGCACTGTATCTCGTATTCGGTGTAAGCAAAGTCAAAATAACTTTATAAGCATTTGGAAGGCTTCATGTTGTTTGATGAATGTGTAGGTCGGCGTCTGAAATGATGTGATATCAGAGCTCATCCGTTTTATAGGGTAGGAGTGTTACTACGGTTGTCATATTAAAAGTAAGATTAACATTATAGTCCTTCCGCTGTAGTCTTCTTTACCTTACCGTCAACACCTTAGTTCCTGTCGTGCCTTCGGACACATGAGGCCGTCCTTTTCCACCTATCTCGCTCGGTTTAGTCACGGTCCACCTACAAGTTCGTAACTGGAGTAAAGAATTTTAACCACATACACCATACAGTACATACATGTACACCGTGTCAATCCCTTACTATTCTCTTACTCATATGTGATCACACCTTTGGAAATGATAGGTAACATATATTTCTTCTGTGTTGTATTTAACTTGCGATCATAAGAATGTTCTTGTTGTGTTGCATTGTGACATTACACAGTATCAGAAGGCCACACAATCTCGTCTTCACCCCGCAGGGCATGCTGGAACTAACCGGACGCGTTTGACATGGAGGCCCATATTAGGCTGTTCGCGGCAGGACTGCTAGGCGGCGCTCTCGCACTGCTGCTTACCAGCTTTGTCCAGATTCCGTTTGGATTCCGTTACAGCAAAGGTGGGTGGTTCTACACCAGACAAGGAATTCAAGATAAGATTTTGTCTATTTTCTGTGGTAGGCTAGATGATATGACGATAAGAATGTAGCCGTTCTACAAAAGGTATTGCCTCGGAGAATGTATAAAAGCTTATTGTCAATTATATGTAAGCATTTAGTTCGACTATATAAAACACCAAATATATAAAATTATCATTACATTTAGAATCTGTCTACATCATATTTCTAGTATCTTCTTAACCCTCAGCTCTCAAAAATTATTAAACTTCTACATTTGACCTTACAAACGCATGACCCCGTTAATATGTCAAAAGTGACAGGAAGTCTATAGCGCCACCCGTCCGTGTTCAAGAAAGGTTGATATGGCTTTCATCCTGTACCATGACAAGGGCCGAATAGCCGTTCAGAACTTCATGATCAATTCGCATGATTCTTTCTTTTTAGTAAAAAGATCTAAATTTGACCTTTGTTGTTTTCTATTCTATCAAAGGAACATTAATATTCATGCTTTCATCCTTCTTGATGAGTAGATCTGTCCTGTGTGGGCCTATCCGGTCCGGTCCAGTGGTGGCTGGTGTACCCGGATATAAACCGGCAGGGATGGATGTATGTGGATAACACGAGCCCTGCGCCTCTCAGGGTGAGCCCGCCATGTTTGTTTGTTTGTTTGTTTGTTTGTTTGTTTGTTGAGTGACTGGTGTACCCGGATATAAACCGGCAGGGATGGATGTACGTGGATAACACGAGCCCTGCGCCTCTCAAAGTGAGTCCGCCATGTTTGTTTGTTTGTTTGTTTGTTTGTTGAGTGGCTGGTGTACCCGGATGTAAACCGACAGGGATGGATGTACGTGGACAACACGAGTCCCGCGCCTCTCAGGGTGAGTCCGCCATGTTTGTTTGTTTGTTTGTTTGCTTGTTTGTTTGTTTGTTTGTTGAGTGGCTGGTGTACCCGGATGTAAACCGGCAGGGATGGATGTACGTGGACAACACGAGTCCCGCACCGCTCAGGGTTAGTCCGCCATGTTTGTTTGTTTGTTTGTTTGCTTGTTTGTTTGTTTGTTTGTTGAGTGACTGGTGTACCCGGATGTGAACCGGCAGGGATGGATGTACGTGGATAACATGAGTCCTGCGCCTCTCAGGGTGAGTCCGCCATGTTTGTTTGTTTGTTTGTTTGTTTGTTTGTTTGTTTGTTGAGTGGCTGGTGTACCCGGATGTAAACCGACAGGGATGGATGTACGTGGACAACACGAGTCCCGCGCCTCTCAGGGTGAGTCCGCCATGTTTGTTTGTTTGTTTGTTTGCTTGTTTGTTTGTTTGTTTGTTGAGTGGCTGGTGTACCCGGATGTAAACCGGCAGGGATGGATGTACGTGGATAACACGAGCCCTGCGCCTCTCAGGGTGAGTCCGCCATGTTTGTTTGTTTGTTTGTTTGCTTGTTTGTTTGTTTGTTTGTTGAGTGACTGGTGTACCCGGATATAAACCGGCAGGGATGGATGTATGTGGATAACACGAGCCCTGCGCCTCTCAGGGTGAGCCCGCCATGTTTGTTTGTTTGTTTGTTTGTTTGTTTGTTTGTTGAGTGACTGGTGTACCCGGATATAAACCGGCAGGGATGGATGTACGTGGATAACACGAGCCCTGCGCCTCTCAAAGTGAGTCCGCCATGTTTGTTTGTTTGTTTGTTTGTTTGTTGAGTGGCTGGTGTACCCGGATGTAAACCGACAGGGATGGATGTACGTGGACAACACGAGTCCCGCGCCTCTCAGGGTGAGTCCGCCATGTTTGTTTGTTTGTTTGTTTGCTTGTTTGTTTGTTTGTTTGTTGAGTGGCTGGTGTACCCGGATGTAAACCGGCAGGGATGGATGTACGTGGACAACACGAGTCCCGCACCGCTCAGGGTTAGTCCGCCATGTTTGTTTGTTTGTTTGTTTGCTTGTTTGTTTGTTTGTTTGTTGAGTGACTGGTGTACCCGGATGTGAACCGGCAGGGATGGATGTACGTGGATAACATGAGTCCTGCGCCTCTCAGGGTGAGTCCGCCATGTTTGTTTGTTTGTTTGTTTGTTTGTTTGTTTGTTTGTTGAGTGGCTGGTGTACCCGGATGTAAACCGACAGGGATGGATGTACGTGGACAACACGAGTCCCGCGCCTCTCAGGGTGAGTCCGCCATGTTTGTTTGTTTGTTTGTTTGCTTGTTTGTTTGTTTGTTTGTTGAGTGGCTGGTGTACCCGGATGTAAACCGGCAGGGATGGATGTACGTGGACAACACGAGTCCCGCACCGCTCAGGGTTAGTCCGCCATGTTTGTTTGTTTGTTTGTTTGCTTGTTTGTTTGTTTGTTTGTTGAGTGACTGGTGTACCCGGATGTGAACCGGCAGGGATGGATGTACGTGGATAACATGAGTCCTGCGCCTCTCAGGGTGAGTCCGCCATGTTTGTTTGTTTGTTTGTTTGTTTGTTTGTTTGTTTGCTGAGTGGCTGGTATACCCGGATGTGAACCGGCAGGGATGGATGTACGTGGATAACATGAGTCCTGCACCTCTCAGGGTGAGTCCGCCATGTTTGTTTGTTTGTTTGTTTGTTTGTTGAGTGGCTGGTGTACCCGGATGTGAACCACAAAGGATGGATGTACGTGGACAACACGAGTCCCGCGCCTCTCAGGGTGAGTCCGCCATGTTTGTTTGTTTGTTTGTTTGTTTGTTTGTTTGTTGAGTGGCTGGTGAACCCGGATGTAAACCGGCAGGGATGGATGTACGTGGATAACACAAGTCCCGCACCGCTCAGGGTGAGTCCGCCATGTTTGTTTGTTTGTTTGTTTGTTAAGTGGCTGGTGTACCCGGATGTTAGCCAACAGGGATGGATGTACGTGGACAACACGAGTCCCGCGCCTCTCAGGGTGAGTCCGCCATGTTTGTTTGTTTGTTTGTTTGTTTGTTGAGTGGCTGGTGAACCCGGATGTAAACCGGCAGGGATGGATGTACGTGGATAACACGAGTCCCGCACCGCTCAGGGTGAGTCCGCCATGTTTGTTTGTTTGTTTGTTTGTTAAGTGGCTGGTGTACCCGGATGTTAGCCAACAGGGATGGATGTACGTGGACAACACGAGTCCCGCGCCTCTCAGGGTGAGTCCGCCATGTTTGTTTGTTTGTTTGTTTGCTTGTTTGTTTGTTTGTTTGTTGAGTGGCTGGTGTACCCGGATATAAACCGGCAGGGATGGATGTACGTGGACAACACGAGTCCTGCGCCTCTCAGGTTGAGTCCGCCATGTTTGTTTGTTTGTTTGTTTGTTTGTTGAGTGGCTGGTGTACCAGGATGTAAACCGGCAGGGATGGATGTACGTGGACAACACGAGTCCTGCACCTCTCAGGGTGAGTCCGCCATGTTTGTTTGTTTGTTTGTTTTGTTTTGTTTTGTTTTGTTTTTTGTTTGTTTGTGGAGTTTTCGGCCGACCGACCCAGTAATGGCTACCATAATGTAAAAGTACCAGAATGTAAACCGACAGGGATGGAATTGTACGTGGCGCGCGCCTCCCTTAAATAAAATGTCACCCTTACCAGCCATGATCAAATATTCCGCGCAGAAAAACAGATAAACATATAGATTGGATTGTAATACCTAACAGATCAAACTAACCCTCTTCCCTCCCCAGATGGACTCCATCCCCCGTCAGTCCGATCCCGTCATCCGGACCCTCGACAGTGTCACGCGTGACGTCAGCAGGCTCCAGTACCCTAGCGACTCACGGAGGAACGACAACCTAAAGCCTCAGGTACGACTGTGTTAAAGAAGCATATATGCAGCTCAGATATCATTTTGATATCGTTAGAATGGTTTGGGTATTCGTGCTACCTGGAAGGTTTACTTTCACCAGTTTATGAATGAACGTGATAGTATTTGATTACCAATGTTGTTTCATGAAAATGTAAATCTGGAAGTATTCGCGGCGGCTTTATTCTGGCGGTAACTTGCTATTGCAAAATCATGGCAGCTTGAATATATCACTTTTTGTGCTACAATGTTGTCTTCATCGTAAAATGAAAACACCGCGAAAAAAAAGTTTCAACTTCTTTCTACGACGAAAATAAAACAATCCTCAATATCTTTCCCATCCCAGGGTTTTCTTGCCTACACGTCCTACAGCGGAGTCTGGGTCTCCTTCGTGGGGTCAACGACCGGACAAGATAACAACAAGATGATGACGTGTGCAACTATGAACGGTATATATGTAACGTTGCATACAAACATTGACAAAGATTACGAGTATTACCGACTGATTTCGGTTACATGTAGCTTTTCATACAGTTTAGCCATTTATGTAGATTGCTGTTTTCTTTTACAGGCGAGGAATTTGTATCTCAAGCCGTTGCCATGGTGATGTCACACAACCCACGACTAGTTCACTCGGAAGTGACGTCACAAGATGACCAGCAGGAAGCAATATTTCTCGGTCAGCAATTTGATCTGATGGGCGCTTTTGAAGCTCATTGGGTCAGTAAGCCATTCCGTTCTCTTTCATTTTGAACAACTAAGGAAAATGGAGGTATAGTTGTAGACCTGAAGCCGAACTTAGCACTGCAGATTAATTTTTTATCATTGGTCCTCGACACTCTGTGCTCTTCTTGCTAATGGGTATGGCTATCGCAAAAAATGATATCATCAATAAATAAAGATACAAAGCATATGAACATTTAACAGTACGCTGGTTGTTAGGGCTCCAAAAACTCCGCGAACGCTTGAGATGATATCGAACCAAAATCTTGATGTGGTATTCATGGTGTGTTTGTATTTTTTAATCAAGATTATTATTTTTTCATCAATTCTCATCGAGATTCTTTTCATCAAGATTCATCAATTATAATTGCTGATTGATAAATCTATTTGTTGCTAATGTTTGTTTTTTCTGGGCGCCCTTGGTATTCGGCTAACTTTGTTGGCAGAATTTTCCAAGATTGAACAAATGAAGGGATAAATCATAGATTGTTAAATTTTCTTGTACAGGAATGCCTACACTCACCTCAAAGTTCCTACTACACAACCTGCTACCGAAGTGTTCAACTTCCGGGAGTCAGCGCTTCGGCCAGGATCGGCAGTGCTTCGGCAAAGATCGGTAGTCGTTCGGCTAGGATCGGAAAGACTCGGATGAAGCAGTCTGTGTGCATTGGGATTGTCACACCATCAGGAAAGGTATAAGCTGGACTTTACAGTAGCCGAATACCAAAGAAATGAGACACATGAGTAGAATTCGAAGATGAATTTACCTTGCACCGAAGTGTAAGATCTGGTGATTCTTAACAGGTGTCACACGTCACGTTGGCTTTTGTCGATCAGAAATTCAGAATTTTGGTTGGTTGGATAACCTGAGGAGTTAGCCATATCAGACAGTTACACATTTGCACCCCTCTTGCAATATCTATATTTTAACCGACAAAAGAAGCCTGGTATGTCTTGGCAACGGTTTGGTTGACATATTTCAATGGGACTGGGAGTTGTTGAGGAAATGATATGATTTACGGAAGATGTATGTTTGCTTTGCTGGAAACACCTGGGCCGGTGGAGCACTTTACAGGCTTTATACAGAAACCATGAGTTATGTTCATTTCCACCTTTGTTAAAGTTCTAAATGCTACTTACACGAAAACCTTTCTTCAACGCAGGAAGAAAGTTTTCGAATCAGCGTGGAAGCATGCCCTGCCGGAGAGGTCCCGGATGTGTCCTCACAGCCCCTGTTCGCCATGGTGGGAAACCCCGAGGTGGACAGGAGTCACGTGGTCTGTACTGGCAACCTCCTGCGAACAGAAGAGGCTGCTGATCTGGTGAGTCTTTGTGCAATGCTACTTCTACTTTATTGGCCCATCACCATCCCTGGACACACCTGGCCATTATGGTCACATTTGGTGGTTGCTGCCCCAGTTGATCCTTGCCCAAAGAATACTGCATAACGCTAGGGTCCGGGTTTCCAATGCGGGCCCGGCCGGGAAGTTTGCGGGAGCAAAACTTATGATATAAAAGACAACAAAATCACAAAACGTACCAAAAAAGTTATTCTAGTTCATAATTGTGTATATTTCCCGATATACATTTTGGTTTTTCGTTTCCGCATACCCCAGCTCTGCGTGTCCCACCCGGAACTGTGGCTGAGCCTGCAGCAGGTCGGCAGGACCGTCCGTGCCGCGATGAAACCGGAGTGCGGCGGGGTCAAGCCCTGCGGTGCGGGGGTCGGAGACCAGGCGGATGGGGACCAGGCTAAGGAAAAACCAACTGACGTTAAAACAGGAAAAAAGGCAACAAAGCAAGAGGAAAAGAAGCCTCGGAAGTGAGTCTGAAAGATGCAAAGACGAATGCGTTTTCTCGTAACGTTAATTACTTAGAAAAAACATAAAAAGCTACATAAAAAAATGACCGCAGTGAAAGAGTAAGACGATTTTCAAACAATGTGTTGCTTTTTTTTATCATCAGGCTCAGAAAGACCAAGCTCGAGTACTGCGTACAACACCAGGGTAAGGCAAGATCTTGCTTTTGTGGTAGCAAATTTTGATTAAAAACTGAGCTTCGACTAAGCAAGACAACGTTTTCCAACCATCTTGCGAATTCAACCAATCCATCCACCCATCCATCAATCAATCAATGTCTGATATAGGATCGATTGACCAATCTTTCTCGAATTACTACAGGAAGCCCCCTACCGGGGTTGCGTATATTTCTGCTCTTCAAGATCAATTGATCGATCGATCGATCGATTGATTGATTGATTAACTGATTGGTTGTTCTCCCCCTTAGTGACCCAGGAAGCCCCTGAACAGGAGTGCGCGGATCTCTGCTCCTACCAGAACAGCAACTGCCGGCAGTTCTTCGCGGGTTCCCCATGGCCCGCCAGTAGCTACACCACCGTGGGGTCACAGGACAGCTGCATGGTGTGTGTGTGTTTGCTTATTTGCACAACAAGAAAGGCCATGATACATAACACAATAAACAATATTATAAGATGAGGGAAAACCTGCTTAGCTTACTCTAGGCCCCCTTCTCTATACTAAACACAATTTTCTTTATACTAAACACAATATTATAAGATGAGGGAAAACGTATTTAGCTTACTCTAGGCCCCCTTCTCTATACTAAACAAATAACCAATAAATGAAAAAGTAAAATAATACATTAGAAAGTGACAGCGATACGATAGGGAAAATGAAATGAATAATTGTACGAATTAAGATAACATGAGAACTGAACATATGATGGGGCTAGGATGGATGGTATATTTGCCTAGCCTCAATTGGGCACGTCAGATAAGAGGAGGTTGTGTGTATGTTTGTCTGCAGGTTTGCCAGACCACAGCCGAGGAGGGCACTCCGCGTACAACATGCATTACCGCGTGCCCGAGTACACCGCGCCGCCATCACACACGCCTGGAAAATCTAACCGTTGTGTGTATGTTTGTGTACAGGTTTGCCAGACCACGGCCGGTGAGGGCACTCCGCTGTGCGCCGCCGTGTACAACATGCACTACCGCCTCCACCATAACACGCGACCCGGCCGGGAAAACCCGGATATCTAACCGCTGTGTGTATGTTTGTCTGCAGGATATCTAACCGTTGTGTGTATGTTTGTGTACAGGTTTGCCAGACTACAACCGGGGAGGGCGCTCCGCTGTACGCCGCCGTGTACAACATGCACTACCGCGTACCTGAGTACACAGCCTCCGCTATTAAACACCGGGAAAACCTGGATATCTAACCGTTGTGTGTATGTTTGCCCGCAGGTTTGCCAGACCACGGCCGGGGAGGGCACACCGCTGTACGCGGCCGTGTACAACATGCACTACCGCGTACCGGAATACACCGCCTCCGCCATCACACGCGACCCGGCCGGGAAAACGTACGAACGGCCAGACTCCGACCTCTGGTACCGTGTGCAGCTGGGTGCGTCAACCTTTAGCAAATTTACGTCAAAGAGATTCCTATAGAATACAGTGGTCATTGCAATCACAAAATGTCATAAAAGAACCAGCGTCTTATGTTTTATATACTATTTTTTGCAATGAGCTTAACTCGTCGTTAAAGTTATGATTAAGTAACGATAAGGGTCTTCATTAACTTAAAGTTACCTTACCATAATATGTACAACTAGAAAGGCCGACATTTGCTTGAGAGCAAATGCAGCATATTTCAGCCATCTTCCTCCCCATGCAACAACAGACTATTCCAAAATCACCCATGTGCAAGAATCGAACACTTTTGTTTAAAAGTCACTTCCACTAATGACACTTAATGACACCCAAAAATGAATCTTACAAAATTCCTAGTGCAAGAATGGACTCTTCCAGTGCACCCCATGTGAATTTGCACAATAGACCAGTCCAGAAATACTCTCACTGAAAACATGGTCAAGGTTGAACTAAGCAAAAAAAGGCATGAAAAGGTAAAATAGACCAGTCCAAAAACACTTCCACTAAAAATGGAATATTGAATTATCACCTTTCTAAAACTAAATTTGAAAACATCCCCATGCAAGAATGGACTCTTTTTGCGATGCCCCTATGTAAAGTGGTGCAATCCAAAAATACATCCGCTAAAATTGGACTTGGACGTAATCACCAAAGTCCCAAAAATGGATTTTAAAAATCCCCCCATGTAAGGATCGACTCTTCCAGCACAACCTATGTAAAATTGCAAAGTTGACCAGTCAAAAAATAACCACACTGAAACACTTTGACATATCAAATCACCAAAGTCCATAAACAAATTTTTAAAAAATGCCTCCATGCAAGAATGGACTCTTCCAGTACCCCATGTAAAATTGCAAAATAGTCCAGTTCAAAAATACTCCCATTGAGAGACATTATATAATCAACAGTCCAAAGATGAATTTAAAAAATATGTACCCCCTCCGTGCCAGAATGGACTCATCCAGATAACACCGGACTCACTGATTGGCTGCCAATCCCCTTCGGGATGTTGACTCAGGCTACGTGATTGGTTGCCTCTTTAATCAAGTTACTAGTATAGTATAGAGATGTGCACATGCTGTCTTCAGGTGGGAGAGGTCAACGACCTTGAGGTCGTTGACCCTCTGGCCAGTGGAGAATTACTAAAAAAGTACCCAAATATATCATTTTGAAGTGGTTTATGCCAGAAATTATACATGGGTCATTTGAATGAATATCTAGTGCACCTATTTACCAAAATGTAGGTCATTTGGTTACAAGACCAGGGAACAGGAGCCAAAAGCGTACGTTTTTGGTCAAACAATGGCCAAAAAATTCCAAAATTAAGCATTTTGTTGTACCGTATGCCAAAGGTGTCAATGAATTCATGTGCGCATATGTAGACGGCACTCCTATACCAAATTTCAGGTCATTTGGTTGTAAAATTGGGGTATAGGAGCCAAAAAATGTCATTTCTGGGGCAAAAAATGCCAAAAATGCCAAAATTAAGCATTTTTGCTGTACCGTATGCCAAAATTGTTTTTGGAATTTTGTGGGCATATGATCAAGGCACCTCTGTACCAAATTTTAGGTCATTTGGCTGTAACACCAGGGAACAGGGAGGCAAAATGTACATAAAAATTGCAAAAAAACATGAATAAAATCATTTTAAAGGAAGATATGAAAAAAATGAGAAAAAAGCACCTGGGTATTGACCCACTCTACCCTTGTGCCAAATTTCAAGTAATTCGGTCCAGGAACGACGGAGTTGAATCGATTTGAAGATTTGACAGGAGAAAGAAAGAAACATTACGAATACAATATATTTCACCATACCTATGGTATGGCTGAAATATAAATATTTAGATACTATCAATCTTCGTTGTTGTCTCAATCTAGGCCTGTGTCCCACCAAACTCCACGAGGCCATCGAGGACGACTGTGACAATGACACCGCAACCTGGGGCATCACGGGAAAGGACGACCTCTGCCCTTTGCCCTCTGACGTCACGGACATGCTGTGGCGGTACGGGGATTGTGGGAAGTGCCAGTCCCTGTCCGGAGACTACAGCGGATGTGGGTACTACTTCAACAGGGGGCATCTCAACCCGAACTCCATCAACAACCAGACACAAGCCGTGCAGGAGGGGACCTTCAGTCTCCTGAACTCAGCTCCACAGGTGAGGCAATCTTAATTACCATAACAACCGTGGTAACCATAGCAACAACCAGACACAAGACGTGCGGGAGGGGACCTTCAGTCTTCTCAACTCGGCTCCACAGGTAAGTCAATCTCAGTTACCATAGCAACCTTGGTAACTATAGCAACCATTGTAACCATAGCAACAACCAGACACAAGACGTGCAAGAAGGGACTTTCAGCCTTCTTAATTCAGCTCCACAGGTGAGACAATAGAGAACTAGAGAAACAATCACACACAAGACGTGCAGGAGGGAACCTTCAGTCTTCTCAACTCGGCTCCACAGGTAAGGTACTCAGAGTAACAATCATAGCAAACTTGATAACTATAGCAACTGTTGTAATTATAGCAATGATCAGACACGAGACGGGGAAGAAAGAACTTTCAGTCTTCTCAACTTAGCTCCGCAGATAAGAAATCACAGTTACCTTAGCAACCGTGGTAAATATAACAGCCATAGTAACCATAGCAACGACCAGAAAACCTTTCTTGTCATTAAAGATGCATTTTCCCCACCAGGCCGCCGACTTTAACCAGTGCACGTGGCAGCCGTACGAGTGCGCGGTGGGACTGATAGCCGAGAAGGTCTTCACCAACGCCGCGCAGACCGGATCTGACGTCAGGAGCATCTACGTCATCACCGGAACCAAGTTGGGCCGAGGCCACAAGTGGCTGAAGGGGCGCGCCGCCATTCCCGACTTCTATTGGAAGGCGGTGTGCTACCCTGGGGACGAGGCTAAGGGCATCGCACCTTTCGCTTTCGCCTTTTACGGCGCGAACCGTAACTGCACGAGAGTTAAGACGGTAGCGTTGAGTGTCTTCGAGGAGTGGTTGTACCGCGGAAGCGTCTACCCGGAGAGTCGGCTGTTTCCCGGGTCCGTCTGCGAGGGGAACGTCTCAGTCTGGACGGACGACAACGGGGACAGCTTCGAGACGTTCTTGGAGAAGGTCACTCCGGAATGCCGGAAGGGCACAGGTGATCTCGAGACCAGGTGCGCCAATCCGGACCGGGAGGCCTGTCAGAAGTGAGTAGAATCTACTAGTACTAGTGAACATTTAGGAATTATCATAGGCAAATTACGTCGGGGAAAATTGACTGCAGTTCTTTCTAGAAAATGAGTGACAATTTACTAACCTAGCAAGACGAAGCTGCACATTGCATTGAAGTATATTATCGATGTAATCATTTGTGAGACATTATAGATTTGTCATGTTCATTCCATCCTTAGGCCAAGTAAGCCTGTAGCGCCGCCCGTCAAACCACCAGGACCAGAAGGGGGTTTGCCACCACCTCCATCGCTGGGGTCACCGCTCATTTCGGACATGCCAACTGACGAACTGCCCGCAAATGTCATCACGGAGGATAAGTGCATCATGTACAAAGGTTTGGTGCAACTCATCTTGATAATTTGTCATACAGTACACTTTTCTGATTATTCCATCCTCATACATGAAAGTATAGATACAGTCAAAACTTTAGTAGAGACCGCGTATTTTCTCTATCTATAGATAAAGACCAACTGGCCATTGGTATATATTCACACCTGTGTAGTGTGCAGTGTACTGTGCAGTGACCACCTCTACATAAGGACCACCTTGCCATTGTGACTACTTTCTGGTTTCGTGGTCCCTTGAATTTTATTTCTCATAAACCCTAGCATTTTAAACCACGTATGAAGAGTATCTGCTAATTTCCACCTTTTACCCCCGGCAGTAACAGACGAAGCCCCCGTGGATCGGTGCATGGAGCGCTGCAGAAATAACTACCAGTCGTGGCAGGAGTGCTCCAACTTCTTTGTCGGGACGCCATGGCCGCCAAGCAGCTACAGGTAACGCGCATGGACATACGGAATTTAGAGGCCGCCGTTAATTAAAGACGCAACTTGCCCTGAATACAATGATGATGACAATGATGAAAGACGCTTTCGGTGATGATTATGAGAAAGATACGCTTTCCCTCCAGCTCGCGACTGTTCTGGCATTTGCCTCTGCATATAAATTTATATTTCCAGATACGATGTGATTGTAATTGTAATTGTCCCTACTATATTGGTTCTAAAAGCCATTAGCAAAGTAAAGTGGCTAGTCTGCCGAGTCATATGTAGAATCACTTAGCATATGAGAAAGACTATGCCAGTGTCCTAGATCCCTACTGCAGTTATGCAGCTATCTTATTGAAGGTTTATTGTTTTGACCTTGGAACTGCTATGACTTTGCGTAATAGACGATGGCTTTTTATTGACGAATCGGACTTTGTTTTCTCTACTTAATGGTGTCCCATTATGTCTCTAAATAGATAAATGTTCCTATCCCATACAGCTCCACGAGCCCCGGCGCCTCCTGCCCAATCTGCCAGATGCAGGCTGACCGCGAGGAGGCGCTGTTCGCCACCAGGTTCCACACGGAGCTCCGGATTCCGGAGTACACGGCTGACGCAATAGTCAGGGCCCCCCACGGTCTGGAGGATCCGCGTGATGATGACGGCACGCTGTGGAACAGGGTACAGCTGGGTAAGGTCATTCTTGGGTCATTCTTTTTCGACCTTTATTCTCTTCGCCAAGAAGAGTATGAGATTGCTTGACTTGGGTCTGTATGTAGGTCAACAGCATATAACTCGAGAAATTGTGGATGGAATTTTGTGATTTTTGGTAGGTGTGTAGCAGTTGTCGAAAGGAATGCCAAGTTTGAAAACGGATTACCTGGCGTTTTCCTACGGTACTGCAGCGAGCTTGGTATGTATTTTGTGGTTTGTTTTTGGCAGCATAAGTCAAAATCTAGCTGGGCGATTTTCACGAAACTTGGTAGGTGTGTAGCGGTTTTGGAGAGGAAGGTCAAGTGCGAAAATGGTTTACCTGGCTCTTACCTATGGTGCTGTAGCGGGATTTGTATGTAAGTGCGTTTGTCTGTAAGCAAGATAACTCGAGAACCCTTGAATGGATCCTGATTATATTTGTTAGGTGGATTTGTTAGGTGGATAATGGGCACCCTAGTGGCTGCCTAAGGTACTGCAGCAAAACTTTTAATTTTGGCACTTCGTGTTCTGGACATGCTGTGGTCATGATTTTTGAGTGGTAGATAGCCCTTGAAACAGAGAGTAAGTGCTGTGAGTTTGGACCCCCTAGCGGCTTTTTGGGAACTGCAGGCACCGATTTTCGTTCAAACTTTGGACGAGGATAACTTGAGAACGTGTAAACAGATCATCAGGATTTTCGGTATGTAGATAGAATGAGTGATGACTTATACAATGTAATACTAATTATGCAAATCAGTAGCTTATTTGCATAATTAATGAGGAAAGTTCATAAATTCATGCCAACAGCGTATAACTCAAGAAGCTGTGTATGGATTTTCATGGTATTTAGTATTTAAGTAGCGGCTGCGGAAAGGAAGGTTGTGTTCAAAAATAGTTGACGTTGCATTTTCCGTTAGGACGGTAGCGGGCCGAGTGTGTGCGTCCTTTTGTTTGTGGAATGCATAACTCGAGAAGCCTTGAAAAAATCCTGATGATATTTGGTAGGTGGGTAGGGGTCAGGAAAACGAAGATAAATAATGATAGTGGGCCCCCTAGCGGCTTCCTAAGGTACTGCAGCAAAACTTATTAACAGAAATAAACTGTGCTCTATATATCTCATTTTGATCTATATCTATGGACACAGCTGTTATACAGATGGTTTGCTGGAGGACGCCCTTACACTGGGGACAAAGTCTAAATTGACAAGCATGAAATTCTGATTGACCAGGGATGCTACCAGGTCATCTGTCAGGTCGCAGTCTGGTTTTGGTAATGTTTGTGTGTTTGTGAGGAACAATAAGACCTTAAAGTCTTAAATAAAGGCATGATTATTTGGCGAAGAGATGGGTTCGTTGAACTCTAGTTTAACCTTAAGCTTGATACATCTTTGGCCTAAGCCTTTTTTTTTCAAGATTTTAAGGGAGGAGGCCTTGCCCTCTTGCCCCAATTTAACATTCTATAATCACTTGCGAAATAGTCAACATAATATCGGTCATCATTCAACAAACAGCATCATACAAAAACAGTGGAAGTCAATGACGGCCCGCCTCAGTGCGAACATTGAAACTTGGTGATGAATATGATTATGATGAATCGAGAAAGGCATCAAGACGAACGGACTGAAGTATTTCTAGCCTAGCATTTCTGATAAAGTGATTTGAAAATTGTTTTGGACCTTTCCATTGCGTGAATTTATGATTCTTTATCTCTATTACTTTGTCTGCATTTAAGGTCCTGAATTATTGGGTCAATTATCTCGAGAAACGCTCTCTTCAGCTCTTTACGTCTTGATTCGGGTAGACGAAGCTCTGATCGAGCTCTGCAGAAGATTCTAGAAACACAGAATAACGATAGATTTCTCCGTTCGTGTGAGGACATGAAGCTAGCATGATTATGACGTCATCTTATGTTGTGTCCAGGTCTCTGCTCATCCACCTTCCATGACCACATCCGGGACACCTGTGACTTCCCGGAAACATGGTGGTGGGGCGTGACGAAGGTGTCGTCCCGGTCCTGCCGGCTCAGGTAGTTGGTTTATTGGTGTAACACCAGTGAGTTTCACATTACTCTACCTGGAGTCCTTTAAAATATGACATGTACAATCAAATGAAATATTAAGAACAAGAAATTGAACAATATCAAACGTGGTGATTTTACAGTGAGCGGGAGATTTCAGAGGTCAACACGAAATAGCGTTAACATAATCTGGGTATGACAGAAATTCGCGAGTGATATATAATTGACAAAAAGATAATGAATGAAATGAGTAAAATGAATATGCAGTATAATGAATCAAAATCAAAAATAAGAATTCCACTTTCCTTGTGGTAGTTCTTCGCTGTACCTAGAGGAATGCGGGGACTGTCAGGGTTTAGATGACGACTATGACGGTTGCGGCACGTACGCTGACAGGGGACATCTCAACCCGAACGCCATCAACAACCGGGACGAGGCTTCACGGGAAGCGACGTTTAGCTTCATCAACGTGGCGCCACAGGTGGGGACGGAAATTTGCCATCTTTTGGCTATAGTATTAATGTAGAACATAGCCTGGATGCCAGCCCTTTTGGCTTTTGTGCACTCGCTTGGTCGCTTCCCGGACCTGGTCTGGGATCCAGGCTAAGCAAAAATCATCTTAGCACAGAAAATGCTTGTACTTGAAGTCATATCAAATGTGTAGATAGAATAGTGGAATAAAAGTAAACTACCAAGACACAGTGAAATAATCTACTGTAACATTTTTATGAATGGTGGTGATGAACAAAGTATGGCATGCTGATTGAAATAATAATTAAGATTCAATTCATGTACAGGTAACTGTGAAAGAAAACAAAACCTAGCCGATAATAGGATTGTAGGACCAGCCTTAAATTTCTATCAATTTATCCCCTTCAACTTTTTAAGAAACCTCTTTTCATCTTTAATTTGATCGATGCGAACCAATTTTCTTACTTCCAACAGGCTCCAAGTTTTAACCGCCACGTGTGGGAGAGTTTTGAAGAAAAGGTCCGGTACAAGGCTGAGGAGGTCTACAGGAACGCCGAGGCAGCCGGCTCTGGTCACGTGACGCTCTACGTCATCACCGGCACCAAGACGGGCCCTGGGAACGAGTGGCTGAAGGGCCGGGTGGCCTTCCCGGATTACTTCTGGAAGGCCGTGTGCTACCCTGGGGACGAGAGCGCGGGGCTGCGTCCGTTCGGGGTGGGGTTCTACGGGAGGAACGTCAACTTCATAGAGGTGGAGGACATGGTGTCGCTGGGTCTGTCTGAATTCGACTACTGGCTGTATGATGGTGGGGAGGGGCACATTTTTCAGGGCTCTGTCTGCGCCACAGGTGTGGAGAAATGGGATATAGAAAATGAATAGAAACAGAGACTACTGCAATGTTTACACAAACCTTCTCTTCTACACTAAGGTATCCATTGCTCAAAAGGAAACCTGTATACGTACGGTAGAGAGTTTAAACTTCAATAAGAACCAAAATTAGACGGAATACGGAATAGATTTCCAGGATTATGCTTGCGCTTAAGACGTGGTGAAATGGAACTTCGGGTAAGAATTTTCTGATGGTGCGTTTTATATCAACGCGTCGTCATTTCTTAATAAACCATGGATATTACCGTAATTTACCTCTGATTCTGATAGTATGATTTTGTAAAATTATGTATATAAAATGCATTGTAACATAAAAGCTATCAATTTGTTAAACGCTGATGCGCTGGGACAAATATCGACAATTACAAATATGTGGAAATACAACCGTGCGTGCTTACATTGTAATACATGTCTTAAGGTATATGGTGTGTCTATTCGTACAGTCAATGACTTTTAAAATGTTGACATATCTGGCGTATGTTTAAATATGTGCTTTGGTGAGGCGAAAAATAAAACGGGCTGAAAATAACATTCCACACAGGTCTGTGGTTGTTGTTGTTGCTTGTCTTTTAAACCTCCTTGGTAGTAGGCATTCGTCGGTCAAAAGAATATGAATAATTGAATTGGAATGCCAACACAGTTGGTGCCAGACGGCTACCTTAACTTAAGCTAACGGCACAACCCGTCGTACATGCAACTGCGTGCTGTCTACATGACAAAACGAGGACAATCTTTGGGGATCCGTAAGTGCTCTTAGAGTACTGCCTCTGTACGAAATCCTACGGAATCCAATGGATTTGGGAGCAAGCAGACACGCCGTAGAACTTTACGTGCAAGCAGAACTTTCTCTGCTTTCGGGCTTCGATTTCAATTCACCCCCTTCTTCCCCCGTACGAGCCAGTACGGGCGACGCGTCTGCCCTGTACAGCTAATGCAAGTGGGTGGGGAATCCGTACGTAAGAAGCCTCACAAAAAACGTACGGACAAAATAACACCGCGGGTTGTGTACTTAGCTTTTAATTAGCAGACTGAAGGTTAAATGGAAGCTAAACCTAAAATTCAAAAGCCTTTATACTGTTATAATGATAAATATACTCCCAAGTCATATTCGCAGTTATGCTAGGTGGCACTGATAAAATACGTTGAGTGCAGTGCCACTTTGAACCGTATTTATTTTATGTTGAAAAATTTGAAAAAAAAACTCACTTGTTCTGGATAAGTACGCCGTAGTTCAGGACCAGAATCACGGGTTGCAACACGCGCCGTGCTGACGGATAGTCGCCTGATGATTGAATTAATCAACTGTTATGTCACGAAAGGTGAGGTCAGACTCTGCCATTCCCAACCTGTATGAATAGGTGCTTTCGATCTGGCCATTCTGAAGATTGATTTCGAGAAATTTTTCGAATTAATAGCTCACCAGCTCGACCTCATCTATTCCCTCGAATTCGTCAGAAAACTCGAAATCCATTGCCAGAATGGCCTATTTATAGTGGTCAAGTCAGTAGGAAGTGACTCACCTGAGTGGTATTTTACCTGTCGGGGCACAACAAAGGAAGCGCGGTTTACCGTGACGCAACAGGACAGACATGCCCTCCGGCTACACGCCATGTTTATACTTAGATCCGCCATTTTTCCCAGGTCTGTACTACCTACACAAACGGAACATTTCGGCTTGGGGAGTACGAACGTCTGCTAGCAGCTGTGGAGCTTTGTAGGGAAGAGGTTCCTATATCATGAAGGTGAGTTCTAGGTGTTGTGCTGACAGTCCAAAGTATGTAGCGCTAACGTATTATACGGAAAGAAGACATGGTGTGATTTATAGCTTCACAATGAAGGTTGCCCCTCCTCCTAGCCTGAATTTGGACAGTCTTCCAGTAATCGGATGGCTGGCGCATCTCTTAAACATGCTGTCCCTTTAGCCAACGATAGGAATGAGGAAATTTGAATTGTTTCATATTAAGAATGCAACTAGTTCATATAAAATAGATTTGTTTCATGTATACGAAGTTCTACGCACCAGTGCACAGTGATTCAGAACCGTTCGCAACATTTTGTACAGGGACAGGCACCGTTAAATGTTATTTTATTCACGATCATTGTCAAATGTCAAGTAACAAGAGTGACATCTAGAAGATCTCATTGCTTCACTTTCAGCATGATTATAATTATCATAATACATGTACAGTCATGCCTTCATAATATAAGGACTGTTTGTATCTATCTGTCTATGTGGCGCAACGGTTAGAGCGTTGGAATCAGAATCAGAAGGTCCTGAGTTCTAAACTCGCCATGCCCCTGCCCCCATGACGGTGAAGTGACGCCCACCGAGCCTCACGGCTAATCTGTCTAAAGGTGTCAAAAACACCTACGGATTTGGTGTTGCCAGTGTGTCAACATCTGCACACTTGCCACTAAGACCCGTTCATTTGTTTTTGTATCTATCATCCTGTGACAATTACGTGGCAAATTCCCCAACCTATGTCCTTATGACCTTATAGCATTCTACCTCTGTCTGAGTGAGGGACTACAACTCTTAATTATAACTTAAGCACTAACGTCTTTATATTATGTACCGTTACATCATGGAATATACAAGCTATCCTTCACATGGCTGGGCTTCTGCATGATAACGCAAAACTGGGGTAACGTTTACTCATCATGAAATGTTTTGAAATTTGATATGCCTCTCTCTAAAACTGTACGTTTGTGGGTCTCTCAGTATCCTAATTGATCCACGCAAACGATCTGTCTTGACGAAAGACGTACAGAAAGAGTTAGAAATATCTGGGTACTTCTGAATCATGACCAGGAACGTCGTCTGTCACAGTGAACCTGTCACGGCAGTCCAGGTGTGACCAGGCCTTTTGTTATTGTACACAGCCCGGTGAAACTTTACACCTGACTCCATAGTGTACATTGCGTCAGTGCATATTCACATTCCCCATTGTTCCCAAAAAAGAACACATATCCTTGCGACGCAGCTAGGGCCTCTAACTCAGTTCCGTGTCCAGAAAGACAGGGTTTCTCCGGGCAAAAAGTGAGTACAACTATAAAATACTCAACACTATGTGGCCATGAGATTGGGTTGTGTAGCTTTAGACTGTTCATGTGGCAAGAGTCTATAAGGAATGGGGATTACTTTAAAAAAAAAAATAGGTAAACATCAGAAAGACCCGAGGGCCCTTCGTTACCATGACAAGTAATCATAAATGGGTCGTTTTTTCAATGCCTAGACTAAACTAAGCCTATTTTGAGGGCCCGGTTACATTTTTTGACAGTCATCCGCACGTATCTGGATTTGAAGCAATCTTAGTTCGTCGTATTTTGTTGACTTTTTGTCTGAAAATACATTGTTTAGGTTTCACACCTTAGGAGACGTAGTGTCGGGGAAGGGGGGCGTTAAGGCATTAAAGAAGTGAGGGGCAAGTTGTCACACATTAAAAACTATTACACAGGCATGGAACTATTTTTCTTATCAGTCGTCAGAGATTAATATGAACCAGTCCATAGCTGATTGAATACCAGATGTTCTGGACGCCATGTTTGTTGTGACCTTGTCCTACCGTCTCAATGTCACAAAGCATGGCTGTATGTTGGGAGTACGAATTTCAAAATGAACCATTCGCGCTTAACCACAAGTTCCAGTGAGATTCACTTAATATCCTGAATTATCTTTCTTAGCACAAACTAGTAAGCACGGAACGATCGTTTGTTCTAAGGGCCGCATAATATTTTTTTCTAAGTTCCAAGATGGCTGACAGCAAAACAAAGCATTCCAGGTGTGACCGAGCCTTCGGTATTGTCGTTGGTTTGCATGCTTGGATTGACGTTACGCGTGGCCCCATAGAAACGTCAGTGTTAAGTTACGGTTCCCTGAGGTAACACTTACGTGCTCCTGTTTCAGCTCCAAACTCAACAGCTGACTTCAGTGTAAAAATCGGAGGACTTCCTTCATACAAAAGGTGAGTAAAACTCAGTTGTTGTTTTTCTGAGAACTTCTAATATTGATTATTGTTCTTCTTTGTCGTTGCTGTGAATTCTAAGAAACATGCCTCTAATCAATCTATTGGCTTTGTTAAAAAATTTGAACTTTTGTTTAGACATGGAGATTCAGATCGAGCAATCCAGCAAAAATATATCCACATGAGTTGATGATATGAAGTAAGTAACGCTAGTTCACCTTTATCCGTTGGGTAACTTATATCCGTTGCTTTTAAAAACTGAGTATTTTGGGATATTACGTTAGGGGATGTTGGTTTCAAACTGTAATATCTTCAGTATATTGCAATTTCAAACTACCACCCGTCGACTTGATGTGCCTAAACACCCTGTTTTGTAAAACAACGGATATAGGTTACCAAATAATAAAGGTGAACTAGCGTTAAAGGGGACTGTAATATTCTGAAATTTTGAAGCACAGTATAGTAGTAAGCGGCCTTTAGGAGGTTCATGTCATGAGATATCTGAACTTGCATCATTCAGCATCACAATGAAAAATAAATGTTACATTTATGACAACTATCAAAGCTAGCAGCATCCGTCCAACATTCCGGCACAGAACACATCGGAATTCAAATTCATGGGTAAAAAAAAAAGGATCAATCAAAATAGTCTAGTAATTTTTCAAAGGCGCTTTGGCATTATTTTTGGTAATGTACCTTTTTTTCCAACTGCACCCGTTTTGGAAAGGATAACCAATATTTACATGGTAAAATAATAAAATTACAATGTCAACGGTCACCGGAAGACTGCTTTGTTGGCTAGATCAGTAGGCCTTACATGTTTAGTTTGTTTGCATTGTATACACCGTAATCCACATTTAGGCGTAACACACCAGGTTTGTACTGAACAGTATAAGCTGCATATCCGGCCAGATTCACTTGATCCACTGGGATACCATTTTGTAGTATAGATGTGGTGGGTTATTTTACGTGCTCGAGGTGTAGCTATCCTCAAACACGGGACCTCCATTTAACATCCTATCCGAAAGACGTCCCTACCTGAAGCTAGGTACTCATTGACACCTGATTAAGACGAGGAAGTGCGAGGTGTTCTTATATGATGAGGGTGAGTTCTAGGTGTTGTGCTGACAGTCCAAAGTATGTAGCGTTAATGTGTTTGCGCTTTGTATTGCGCAGAATATGATATGCTGGGATTCAGAGCTTCACAGTGAAGGTTGCCCCCCCCCCCAGCCTGAATTTGGACAGTCTTCTAGTAATTGGATGGCTGGCGCATCTTTTAACATGCTCTCCCTTTGGCCTACGATAGGCAAAATGAGGAAATTTGAGTTGTTTCATATTAAGAATGCAACTAATTCATGTAAAATAGATTTGTTTTATGTACACGAAGTTCTACGCACCAGTGCACATGTGATTCAGAACCGTCCACAACATTTTTGACAGAGAAAGGCACCGTTAAATGTTATTATTCACGATCATTGTCAAATGTCAAGTCACAAGGGTGACATCTAGAAGATCTCATTGCTTCACTTTCAGCATGACTATAATTATCATAATATAGTCATGCCTTCATAATATAAGGACTGTATCGATCATCCCGTGACAATGACGTTGCAAATTCCCCAACCTATGACCTTATGACCTTATAGCATTCTACCTTTGTCTGAGTGAGGGACTACAACTCTTAAGCACTAAAGCCTTTATATTATGTACCGTTACATCATGGAATATACATGCTATCCTTCACATGGCTGGGCTTCTGCATGATACTGCAAACCTGGGGTAACGTTTACTCATCAGAAAATGTTTTGAAATTTGATGTGCCTCTCTCTAAAACTGTACGTTTGTGGGTCTCTCAGTATCCTAATTGATCCACGCAAACGATCTGTCTTGACGAAAGACGTACAGAAAGAGCTAGAAATATCTGGGTACTTCTGAATCATGACCAGGAACGTCGTCTGTCACAGTGAACCTGTCACGGCAGTCCAAGTGTGACCAGGCCTTTTGTTATTGTGAACGGCCAGGTGAAACTTTACACCTGACTCCATTCAGTACATTGCATCAGTGAACATTTACATTCCCAATTGTTTCCAAAATGAACAAACACTTCCTTTCTGATGCAGCTATGGCCGCTAACTAAGCTCCGTGTTCAGTAAGGCGGTGGTAAGGCAGGGTTTCTTCAAACAAAAATTAAAGTGAGTACAATTTATGAAAACCATAACCTTGTGTACCTATAAGATTGGGTTGTGTAGCTTTAGAATGTCAATGTGGCAGTATTGCATGAAGAAAGGGGAAGAAAATATTTATACGCTATAAACGTTAGTTAGGACAGAAGGGCAATTCATTACCATGACAAGTAATCATAAATTGGTCGCTATTTTAATGCCGAGACTGAAATGAGGGTTGATTAACTTATCTCAGTTACGTTTGACAGTCATCAGCACGTATCTGGATTACAAGCGATCTCAGTTCGTCGTCATTGTTGACTATTCTTCTTAAGATACAAATCGAAGTTCTCACAACGTAGGGGACGTAGCGTGTTCGGGGAGCGTTTAGGCATAAAAAAGTCGATGGACACGTTGTCACACATTAAAACGTATTGCACAGACATGAAACTATCTTACTTATCAGTCGTTAGAGATCAACATGAACCAGTCCATAGCTTTTTGAATGCCAGATGAACGCCATGTTTGTTGTGACCTTGTCCTACCGTCTCAATGTCACAAACCATGGCTGTATGTTGGGAGTATGAAAAATGAACCATTCGCACTTAACCAAAAGTTCCAGTGAGATTCACTTAATATCCTGAGTTATCTTTCTTACAAAGTAGTGAGAATGGAACGATCGTTTGATCTAAGGGCCGCATTTTTCTCTTCTAAGATGGCTGACAGCCAATCAAAGTAATCCAGGTGTGACCGAGCCTTCGTTATTGTCGTTGGTGTGCACGCATGGTTTGACGTGACGCGTGGCCCCATAGAAACGTCAGTGTTAAGTTACGTTCCCCATTATCTTCTGAGGTAACACTTACGTGCTCCTGTTTCAGCTCCAGGCTCAACGGCTGACTTCAGTGTGAAAAGTAGAAGACTTCCTTCAGACAAAAGGTGAGTAAAACTCAGTTGTTGTTTTTCTGAGAACTTCTAATATTCATTATTGTTCTTCTTTGTCGAAAGCGTTGCTGTGAATTCGTACTAACGTGCTTCTAATCTATTAGCTTTGTTAGCTTTGGTAAACATTTTGAACTTTTGTGCAGACATGGAGATTTGAATCGAGCAATACAGCAAAAATAACTCCACATGAGTTGATGATATGAAGTAAGTAAAGGATGGGGGTGTAATATTCTTAAATGTTCAAGCATAACAAGCAGCCTTTAGGAGGTTCATATCATGATATATCTGAACTTGCATCATTCAGCATCACAATGAAAAAAATGTTATATTTATGACAACGATCAAAGCTAGCAGCATCCGTCCAACATTCCAGCACAGGACACATCGGAATTCAAATTCATGGGTAAAAAAATGACCTAAATGGACCAGTATTTTTTCAATGATGTTTTGACATTTATTTCCGGTAAAGCACCTTTTTCTAACTGCACTCATTTTCAAAAGATTGCCAATGTTTACATGGTAAACTAATTAACTTACAATGTAAACGGTCGCCTGATGACTGCTATATTGGCTAGGTCATTAACCCGGATCGCCTTACATGCTTTGTTTTTTGTTTGAATTGCAAACACCGCAAACCGCTTTAGGCGCAACACAACACATCAGGTCTGTACTGAACAGTACAAGCTGCATATCCGGCCAGATTTAATTGATCCACCTGGAAGGATCGCTTGTAAATAGTGTTATTTTCATTCAAATTCCGTCAACGCCTTTTAATTGTTTTTACAAAAAGACATTTCTAAGAACATTTTTTAGTAAGGGTCGTATTTAGATTTACCCACTTCTGTATTTCAGGCTTGACGCATAGGGTGAGATAAACTCTTCATCAGCCATGGCTCAACTGTCCAGACTGGCACAGCTATACCTCAAGATTTCTGACAACCTCACAGAGGACGATGTTAGAAATCTTAGGTCCTTACTTTCCCTTGAAGAAATTCTTGGCAAGGCAAAAGTTGAGAACGCAACACCTCTAGAAATCTTTAACATGTTGGTAGACAATGACACGATTGGCAGAGGGAATCTGGGACTCCTTGTGCAGATTTTAAGATGTCTCGGAAAGGGAAAGTTGGCAAATGAAGTTGAACGTCTTGAGCAGGAGCACGAAATAGAAGGTATGTAGGTCAGAATTCTTAGTGTTCTATTCTCAATTCTCAGAATTCTTCTCTGAAACCTAAATAGCTGGGACCTAAATCATGACATTTTGAGACTGTCATACAAGTTATTTAACGATGTTTGTAATGTTGTAACGCATCCCCTGTCATCCAGCAAAAGGTATATATGTATATACATATTTGTTACCTAAATATAATGGGTCATTATAAACGAAGTATCTAATAATCATCAATCTACAACATCAATTTAATACCCTACAGCGAGAGGAATTCAAACTGCAAACTCCGATGGGTCAGACGATGCACAAACAACACCTAAGGAAGGATACAGTGCAGCAACAGTCAGCAGAGACAGTTCAGCAGAAGAAACAGAAGTGAAGGAGATCATCTCTGTGCAAAACCCTCCTGGAGCTGGAGCCACACCAGGTTAGCTGAATCTAAGCTTATTCTATTATTAGAATTCGCCATGCATATGACAATAATATATAAACATTATGATTATCGGCTGTTTTTATTCCAACAGAGAACCAACAAACAACAGAGGCACATGAGGACACAGACGTACATTGTGTGACGTCCGAACTGGCCTCCCTGCACATCAAGGAGCTGGTGCGACTGACAGACGAACCCATGAAAACTCCGGGATTGGGGCCAGGTGAAACGGACTCATCTACAGGTACGTCAGTCTGCTACGTTGGCGGTGACACATATCTGCTTACAGATCACCAACGTTATATTCCTAAAGTGAAGTATTGATTCCAGACAAAAATGTATCAATTAAACAACACCATTATTTATTTTTAAAAAAACTTAAGTGTATGTTAACGTGATTTAACCAGCAATAAGCGACAAAACCTTACCTAAGTATTAATTTCTACCCTTCAGATGATGCCAAGGAGAGATTGGGAACCCTACTTGCTGAGCTGGAGACACCTGCGGTGATGGCAGACCAAGAAAAACAGTTTGACCTGTACTGTCAGATAGGTGACCTCTATAGGGCTAAACTATACAACTTACAGTCAGCTCTGCAGTATTACCAGAGCATGATGGAGTGTTCTAAGTCACTGTCAGAAGACGTAAAACAAGCCAAGGCCCATAACAGACTAGGGTTGACATATGACATGTTACGTAAACACGAGGAAGCCATTAAGAGTCATGACAGAGTTGTGGATATCTGTAAAGTTGTAGTTGGGGATGAAGTTGACATTTGTGTAGCATATAAAAACTTAGCATCATCATTAACATTGTCAGGAAAAGTGAGAGAGGCACAATCTAATTACAAAACAGCCTTGCGCGTTGCTAGGGAGACAAAGAACCAGGCTGAAGAGATGAATATTTACTGTATGCTGGGCGATTTGCATAAGAAACAGCTAAAAGAACCACAGATATCACATATATACTACACAAATATGTTGGCACTGGCAAAGGATTTGAGAAGGAAATTCTGGGAAATGTTGGCTTACAACAGGCTGGGAAATGTTTGCAGTGATATGCAAAAGAATGACCTGGCGCTGCAGTGGTATCAGAAGGCCCTTGAGATGAGCAAAGAAAATGCAGACAAGAGAGACCAGATAATAGCACACATGTGTGTCGGTGTTTTACAAGGTAATCTTGACACAGCCTTACAGATGGCAGAGCAAAAACAAAGAGATGAGTATGGACAGATGTGGGTTTACATACACATGGGTGACATGCAGAGAGAACGATTCAATTCCCCACGTACTTCCATCCGGTATTATGAACAGGCTCTCTCACTAGCCAGGCAGTTAGGGGACAGGCGCCACGAGGGAATAACGTACAACAGACTGGGCTTGGCCTATGTTGAAACCAGGAAGTATGAAGTAGCTCTAGAACTGTTCCAGAAGCAACTGAAGATATGTCAAGAAATCGAAGATAAAAAAGAACAGATAATAGCGCACGTTTCCGTGGGCAATGCAAACAGGTTCCTTAGAAATATTGAACAGGCAGCATCCCACTTCAACTCAGCCTTACAGTTGGCAGAGCAGACAGAAGATGAACACGGGCAGCTGAGAGTTTACATCCCCATGGGTGACATGCAGAAAGACCAATTACATTCGCCAAGTACATCGATTCAGTACTATGAACAGGCTCTCACACAAGCCAGGCAGTTGATGAACCACGTTGAAGAGGCTTTGGCTTACAACAGACTTGGACTGGCCCATTATGAGATGGGGGAGTATGAGAAAGCCTTGGAGTGGCATCAGAAGCACCTACATAAGAGCCAAGATAATGGAGACAATAAACAACAGATAACAGCACACACAAACCTTGGCACGGCCTACAGACTTCTGGGTAGTCCAGAGAAGGCAACATCTCACATCAGCACAGCCTTACAGTTAGCACAGCAGACAGGGGATCTACATGGACAGATGGAAGTTAACCTCGGCATAGGTGACATGCAGAAGGACCAACTCCACTCCCCACGTACAGCCGTCCAGTATTATGAACAGCATCTCGCACTAGCCAGGCAGTTGGGGGACAGGTATAAGGAAAGACTGTCCTACAACAGATTAGGACTGGCCCATTTCAAAATGAGGGAGTATGAGACAGCGCTGGAGTGGCATCAGAAGTACCTGAACGCTAGCCAAGAAGGTGGAGACAAGAAAGAACAGATAATAGCTCTAAGGAATGTGGGAGATACATACAGGTTACTGAGTAAATTGGACCAGGCAACATCTTACTTCGACACAGCCTTACAGATGGCACAGCAGACAGGGGATCAACATGGACAGATGGGTGTTTATTGTAAGATGGGAGACATGCAGAGGGAACAACTCCACTCCCCACGTGCAGCCATCCAGTATTATGAACAGCACCTCGCACTAGCCAGGCAGTTGGGGGACAGACATGAGGAAGGCGTGGCTTACAACAGACTGGGACTGGCCAGTCTTAATATGAGGGAGTATGAGACAGCTTTGGAGTGGCATCAGAAGAACCTAAAGGCGAGCCAAGAGAGCGGAGACAAGAAGGGACAAGTGACAGCTCTTAGAAACGTGGCTGATACATACAGGCAAATGGGTAAACTGGACCAGGCAAAATCCCACTTCGAGACGGCCTTACAGATGGCACAGCAGACAGGGGATCTACATGGGCAGATGCGGGTTTACATCAATATTGGTGACTTACAGAGGGAACAACTCCACTCCCCACGTACAGCCATCCAGTACTATGAACAGCACCTCGCACTAGCCAGGCAGTTGGGGGACAGGAAGGAGGAGGGGTGGGCTTTCAAGAGTTTGGGACTGACTCATGGTGACATGGGGGAGCATAAAATTGGTCTAGAGTGGTCCCTGCAGTATCTCAAAATTAGCCAAGAAAGTGGATGCAAGAAAGAAGAGATAACATCGCACACTGCTGTTGCTAAGTCATACGGGGAACTGGGTAAAGGTGGTGAGGCAAAATCATACTTGGACACAGCTTTGGAGATAGCACAACATACAGGGGATCCATATGAACAAATGGAGGTTTACTTCTCCATGGGTGAGGTGCAGAGGGAACAACTCCACTCCCCACGTACAGCCATCCAGTATTATGAACAGGCTCTCGCACTAGCCAGGCAGGTGGGGGACAGGAAGGAAGAGGGAGTGGCTTATAACAGACTGGGAATGGCCCATTATGACTTTGGGGAGCATGAAAAAGCTCTAGAGTGGTTCCAGCAGTATCTTCGAATGAGCCAAGAAAGTGGATACAAATTAGAAGAGATAACAGCGCACACCGGTGTTGGTAGGGCATCCGGGGCACTAGGTAAGATGGAAGAGGCAACAACCCATTTTGATACAGCATTAGAAATTGCACAACAGACAGGGGATTTATGTAAAGAAATAGAGGTTTACTTCTCTATGGGTGAGATGCAGAGGGAAGAACTCCGCTCCCCACGTTCATCCATCCAGTATTATGAAAAGACTCTAGCACTAGCCAGGCAGTTGGGAGACCAACATGAGGAGGCAGTCGCTTACAACAAACTGGGACTGGCCCATTTTGATATGAGGGAATATGAGACAGCGTTGGAGTGGCATCAGAAGACGCTAAAGACTTGCGAAGAACACGGATACACAAAACAACAGACAGCGGCACAGACATGTCTGGGTGACACACTTAGGAAAATGGATAAAGTGGACCAGGCAACATCGGAGTACGACACGGCCTTACAGATGGCACAGCAGACAGAGGACCGACATGGGCAAATGAGAGTTTACTGTAAGATGGGAGACTTACAGAGGGAACAACTCCACTCCCCACGAAAGGCCATCCAGTATTATGAACAGGCTCTCGCACTAGCCAGACAGGTAGGGGACAAGTATGGGGAACTAGTGGCTTACAACAGACTGGGACTGGCCCATTCTGAGTTGAGGAAATATGAGACAGCGTTGGAGTGGCATCAGAAGTACCTGAAGGCGAGCCAAGAAAGCGGAGACAAGAAGGAACAGATAACAGCTCTTAGGAATGTGGGTGATGCATACAGGTTACTGGGTAAAGTGGAGGAGGCAAAATCCCACTTCGACACAGCCTTAGAGATGACAGAGCAGACAGGGGATCTTCATGGGCGGATGGAGGTTTATCTCTCCATGGGTGACATGCAGAGGGAACAACTCCACTCCCCACGTACAGCCATCCAGTATTATGAACAGTACCTTACACTAGCCAGGCAGTTGGGGGACATGTTTCAGGAAAGAATGGCTTACAAAAGACTGGGACAGGCCCATTCTGAGTTGAGGAAATATGAGACAGTGTTAGAGTGGTATCAGAAGGACTTGAAGGCGAGCCAAGAAGGTGGAGACAAGAAAGAACAGATAACAGCTCTTAGGAATGTGGGTGATGCATACAGGTTACTGGGTAAAGTGGAGGAGGCAAAATCCCACTTCGACACAGCCTTACAGATGGCGCAGCAGACAGGGGATCAGCGTGGGCAGATGGATGTTTACTGTGCGATGGGCGACTTGCAGAGGGACCAACTCCACTCCTCACGTACAGCCATCCAGTATTATGAACAGTACCTCGCACTAGCCAGGCAGTTGGAGGACAGGCATGAGGAGGGAGTGGCTTACAGCAGACTGGGGCAGGCCCATTATGAGATGGGGGAGTATGAGAAAGCGTTGGAGTGGCATCAGAAGGAACTGAAGGCTGGCCAAGAAAGCGGAGACAAGAAGGAACAAATAACAGCTTTTAGGAATGTGGGTAATACATACAGGTTACTGGGTAAATTGGACCAGGCAAAATCCCACTTCGACACAGCCTTACAGATGGCACAGCAGACAGGGTCAGGGGATCTACATGGGCAGATGCAGGTTCACTTCTCCATGGGTGAGATGCAGAGGGAACAACTCCACTCCCCACGTACAGCCATCCAGTATTATGATCAGTACCTCGCACTAGCCAGGCAGTTGGGGGACAGGTATGAGGAGGGAGTAGCCTGTAAAAAAATGGGGCTGGTTCATGACGATATGAGGGAGCATGAAACGGCTCTTGAGTGGTTCCAGCAGTATCTTAAAGTGAGCCAAGATAGTGGCTACAACAGAGAAGAGATAACAGCACACACAGTTGTGGGTAAGGCATACGGGGCACTGGGTAAGGTGGACGAGGCAACATCACACTTCGGCACAGCCTTAAAAATGTCACAGGAAACAGGAAATCAATATAAAGAAATGGAGGTTTGCTTCTACATGGGTGAGATGCATAGGGAACAACTCCACTCCCCGCGTACAGCCATCCAGTACTATGAACAGTACCTCGCACTAGCCAAGCAGTTAGGGGACAGACATGAGGAGGAAGTGGCTTACAACACTCTGGGACAGGCCCATTATGAAATGGAGGAGTATCAGGTAGCGCTCGATTGGTTTCAAAAGGGCCTCAAGTCGAGCCAAGAAAGTGGAAATATGACAAATCAGATAGCAATAAACATGAATATAGCTTCTTGCCATCAGAAACTGTCTAACTTGAATTAGACCATACACCACTTTCAATCAGCAATGGATATTGCCAAACAGGCAGGGTTGAACAGATTGAAATTTCCCGATAATGGAAACAACTGTTTTCACGGGGATCAGTTACATGGAGTGAGGTCTAACAAAAAGGTGGTAGATCTAGGTAGGAACTTGAAAAGAAGTGACTATTGTGCACTTTCAGAATGGATGTAAATAACTGCAATGAATTGTAAATAACTGTATGTACTAGTAACTCAACAAACATTTAGAGTCGTCTGGTAAGCAATTGTTCTAGGTTTGACTCGAAATTGTTGAACACTTACGGTAAAACAAAGGTAAGCGTGTAAAAATACAACATTTGCTTTCATAACATAGTTACTGATGGTTTATTTCCCATTTCTATGTGAAAGCTATCATCAAGATATCCGAAATTATAATTTTGTACAGGAATATTGATGAAATAAAATAACAAGTAACGTCATATAGCCCTCCCGTGTAATGTATTCGTTGTCTGAATATAACTTCTATGAATTACCCTGCATATACTTAAATCAGTCATGTTAATACTTAATTTGGTTGTTACATTGAAAGCAGTAAAACGAAAAAAAATAGCATAATGTCTAGGAGTATTTCAACATGAACAAAACTTTATTTGTGAATATAAGCTGTTTGCTGTACGACAGGACACTACCTCACAGTAGTACTGAATACACTTCATAGAGAGATTAGCCGATAACAGATTCAACACTTTCTCCAGAAGCGAAATTTATTTGCACATAAAAACGTGTCCTATTATTGAGATACTTCAGCCCTGCTTTTTTTATGACTGATGAACGTATCCACATTATCATCAAACTGTGCACTACGGTTTTATATGGTAGGAAAAAAATATGTCTGTACCTTAGTCCATTATACAGTTGACACGTAAGCTGAGGTAAAAAGTCCTGGTCCATAATACTAATCTGTGCTTTCATATTGAAAAATAGGCATTGAAACCCTTCTGTCAATCACCTTGAGTTTATAGACACAGTAATGACTAATAGATACTACTAATTTCTATATAGTTATTGGTTGCCATACATTGTACCTTGTGCGACTGTTGAGCAATGAAATTCATTCAATTCATAAATAATTCCCTCACATCCCTGTCGACAGCAGAAAAAAACTACAGCCCACCTGCAGGACAAAACAAACAGGTTCATTCAGTTTGGAAAGAAAAACACATTTAATATAATCATATCATAAAGTAGTATAATTTACATTGTTTTGCAGGGCCCAATATGAAGAGGCATGTAAGTTTAACCCTCAAGCACCCGACCTTTTTTTGCGACTAAAATGACCGAGTGGGGTCCAAACGGACCCCAAAATGGTTTGTTCATAAAATCTCAGTTCCAATTCCTATCGGTGATCATTGTACATACATAGCTTCGTCAATGTAAGAGGAATATTTTGACATGTTAAGGTGTTGCTAATTCCACCTCATTATCATAATTTATGCAAAAGATCAGAAGGACCATGTTTTGCACTAAACCTATTCTGACCAGAGAGGGGAATTTTGAGGCTCTCAGCAACCTTTATGTCGCATAACTCATGAACGGCTAGTGCTAAAGCTACGAAACTTCGTGATATACCACAAAATATTGTTAGCAAAAGTTTTTTGGCAATTAAGTAAATTTATCGTTATTTGGGGTTGCCATGGCAACGGAATTATGACAGGCATATTTTTGGGAAAATTTTCCAATTTCGATTTAAACAAGGTTTTCTTGGTAAACCATGCTTGTTTTCTTACAACAATAAAATTCTATGAAGTTCAATGCTATTTTCATGATTCAAAATTTATGATTTATGCTAATTTCATGACGTCATTAGTCAAAATCTAAGATGGCCGCCCTTATTAGCTAAATGACGTCATAATGTCGTTATATTATATGGTGATGACACAGAAGTTTTAGGAGAATTTAATTTTACATGTTTATTATCCCCTGAAAGTTTAGTGGTGATATGATAAGTACTTAGGGAGTTAGACTCAAAAGTTTGTTTCAAAAGCTGCCCTTTTTGGCTGGGGTCCGTTTGGACCCCAGACGGACTGATCACGGACTTTCTTTATAGCTTCCACAGTATTGTACCAATCTTCATAAAAACTTAGGAGAAGGTATAGAAGATATAGGCTGACAAAGTCACGGAAGGATTTTTTTTTAGATCAAAAATGTTCAAATGGTACTTCAAGATTTACGCCTGGGGTCCAAATAGACCCCACTCGGGTGTTTGAGGGTTAAATTCAAAGGGTTATCAGGCTGGATGCATATCTTAACACGATGCTGCTGATTACACTTAGGCTGTGTGTAAAAGGATTTAGCAACTGCAGTAACATATCCACGTGTATCGTTCATCCATTTCCTTGTATAGATTCTTTTAGTTGTAGTTGTAGTTGCAGTAACTGTTGCTGTAGTATTATCAACCCATTTTCCCAAGAGATCACTGTCAATTTGTCATAATGTCTGTCTCGGCTTTGCTTCGCAAAGGAAGATCCTCATTTACCTACATCTATCATCATTATGTACCTACCCGTGATCTCCACCGCCTGCCCAGTCATGTAGCTGCTCTCACTGGACGCCAGGAACAGGACCAGGTTTGCCACCTCTGTAGCACAAACACACGTGTGATGAAACTTAAAAATAAAAATACCCTTAAGCTGTAACATATTTGTAAAGAAAGGATTAAGACGAATCATGACTAACAACACATGTCAGTAGCGCTCGCAAGACGGCCCTCTATGGAGAAAGCACGCGCACCAAGTTCTAAGGTGTAAGGCGAGGTACATAGCATTGCGATCTCGGTAGTGTTTGACAAATTCATTAGACAGATGGCCCCGGGCCTGTGGAAACACTGATCGGGACAGTGTCTGTTTACCATCACCAATTTGTCCAAGCGTTGATATTGTCAACCCTGCTAATCTGCATAAACATGTATATGTAAATGCATCTCCTTCATTCATCCTTCAGACATTTAAAAAAAACGCTCAAGAAAATCTGAGAGATGTTTTGAAATTTCGGCCCAGTGTAAAGCTGGTTCAGGCCAGCGTAATTGTGCATGTACTCGTCATATCAGAACAGTAAGTTTTGATAGTAAGTTTTTCAAAACTTATCGATTCCTGGTATTGCAATGCTGTTCTGTTGATACACATGAATGAATAATAAGCACGAAATCACCTTCCGGTTCGCCTACCCGCTGCAGGGGAATGGCCTGTATCCGCTGGAAGGAAATGAGTATATCATTAAAAGTTTCATCCTCCAACTTCAAAACGCTCATGATGATAAAGTATTTAATTTGGTTAAGATCCCATTTACACAATTGTCTCAAGGTTAACAATAGAAAATTTGCTTGAAGAGTGCTCCTGTGCACAATTACTGAAATGGAAACTCATTGAAAGCATACTTAAATTTATGAAAAATGGAAACACCGAGTAAAACCATTTCTAGAGCTGGTCTAACTTTAGTGTCCCTAAATTCTCACGGATCAGCTAGGAAGTCTGTAGACCAGGAGAGCTTGTACATGTATCATCAGTAACCTTTTGTCTTGAAGCTTTTATTCTGGCTTCTCACCTGCTGAAGCTCCTCAGGTGTCCGGTTCTTCCGTACCATCTCCGTACTGATGCTTCCTGGGACGACTGTGTTACACCGGATGTTGTATCTGTTCAATAACGTAAGAAAACTCAATTTCAGCCATTGCTGCCAAAACATTTCTATGTAAGTATATAATCAATACATTGGAACAGAAACCATTCCATATTTTCTTTTTTGTCCAATTTGCTAAAAGACAACACTGAATGAAGTTGTTATGAATACCTACTGTGCGAGTTCTACAGCCATGGATTTGGTGAGGGCCATGACGGCACCCTTGGTGGTGTTGTAGGGTGAGCGGTTGGCCGTACCCTGGGAGAAATAAGACAAAGAGGTGCTTTTGATTACAAAAACCTACCATCTTCTCCTTGTGATGAAAGTCCCTTTGTTATGTCCAAAGCGGAAGAACTGTTCTAATCATGGATGGAAACCATCTTATATCATCATCATCGGTCGACGTGATCAAATGTAGACATGTTCGCACATGTCTACACACGACGGGGTTATACCGCCCCTTACGGGGTGACATACCCTTTCGTAGGCTAATTACAAGACGGGGATGCGCCAGGTCTCCCGTCCGGGTGAATGATGTATTTCACCATGTGGCTGATACGAGACAGAGGTTCGCCAGGCCTCCATCCGGGTGATTTGAAGTGAATCACCAACCAAATCTTATATATGAGTGTCATGAGTGACTTCAAAACTATACCATGCATAAGTGATTTACAATGTCTGGATTTCCCATTGTCTCATGGGTGTGGCAAATGAAATTGGTTATTCAAACAGTTCATACAGTTGTACAGTATACCAAAACTTCAATCTCGACCATTATTAACACCATAAATGTGACCCAGAATTATATATCATATATGATCATATACATCCTATGGTACCATAAGATAGTAACAAAGCTGGCCAAGGAGTATAGCCGACCAAAGGGAGTCAGTCAAAGGGCCGGCTTCACTCCTCTGCCAGCTTTGGATAACATCTTATGCTACCGTAGGATCTGCTTGGAGAATACTCCGACCTACCAATCTCCGAGAGAAACTGGAGAACGTGCAGATGGAACAGTTCTGCAGTTTTCTCTCCACCATCAGTCTGGCAAAGGCCTGTGCTACCAGGAACGTGCCCTGTTCACAAAAGAAAAACGTTAAAAAATTGTCTTTTTTTAATAAGCTTCATGATAGCCTGAGTAAATCATGGTTTGGCAGTCAGGTACTTATTGTTAGGAATTTCATTGTGAATACTTCTGAGGCATCTGGAGACTGGTAAATCAGTCACCTGGTTAAGAGGTTCGTGACCACAAACTTTGCCGGGAGGCTTGGACAGCGCGAGTTAAACATCGTGACCACAAGCTTTGTCGGGAGGCTTGGACATCGAGAGTTAAACATCGTGACCACAAACTTTGTCGGGAGGCTTGGACAGCGAGAGTTAAACAAACTGCATCATTATCATCCATTTAATTCATTGTGGCAGGCTAGAAAGTGGCTACCATCTGCATGAAGTACATGAAATTGGTTAGTGATAAACTTTGATGCGAATAGAGGATCAATACGTTCCTACATGTTAAGGCAAAGCGTCGATGTCTATATAAAAAAGCGTTGTACAATGTTGACAAACCTTTAGATTTACTCCGATGACGTCATCAAAGTGCTGTTCATCCACCTCCAGAAAGGGGGCGTACCTGAGTATGCCTGCTGACGTCACTACTATGTTGGGCGGCGTGGCGTAATCTGAGCAGACATCAGTAACCTTGGAAGGAGAAAAAGAAGAATATGAGATTCTTGTACAAGCATAAACATGATCTCAATACAAGTCTATTGGTACCATAGTTGCTCCAATAGCAATGGGAGGGAGAGAGATATGTGTGTGTGTGTGTGTATGTGTATGTGTTTGTAGTTTGAGTGTGTATTAGTTTGTATAAGTGTGTGTGATTGTATTTGTGTGTGTATACAAGTGTGTGAGTGTACGTGTGTGTGTGTGTGTGCATCCATTTGAGTGTGAGTTTGCATGGCATATGTGTGTCTGTGCGTGTGTATATGTGCGTATGCGTGTGTGTCTATGTGTGTGATGGAAATACCCGTACCAGTTTATTGACGGCAGCAGAAGACGACACGTCCGTGGTGTACAGCTGATGCGGCCCGTGCGGCACGGCAGGGAGCGACTCCAGCGTCTCCTGCGCCGCCGGCTGGTTCACGTCCACCACGGCAACCGCCGCGCCCTCCCTGGCGAACGTCTGGCACACGGCGCGCCCGATACCGTTCCCGCCACCTGGGGTAACCATGGTAACAATTACTATAGTAACAGTCATATCAACCATGCAGATGTCTGACACACGGCGCATCTAATACCGCTGTTCTTGTCACCTGGGGTAGCCATGGTAACAATCACTATAGTAACACCAACCATACACACGTTTGGCGAAGCGGCCACCGCGAAAACCGCGAATATTAATCCACTGTGAAAGTTTCTACATTTACAGTATTGTTTTGTAATAAATTCTTAGACGGCATCCATCGGCCAGCAAGAGGTGAAGATCAATACGAGCGATCTCGATGATGTCACGGTGACGCAGTGGTAGGCAAAAAGCAGGTGTTTGGCAAACGATTGATTTACATATTAACCAGTAATTTGATATGCTTATTTGAATGTCAATTCTTCATCCAATCTACTGACGTCCTGGTAAGCATCAACCGCCGAATACCCCAGATATAAACAACAACAGCGATCGCTCGTATTGTAGGAATTACAGGAATTCTAGGTAATATTTCAAAGAGTAAGGCACACAGAAAGTAAACAGTCCTTGTCTTGACCACTATTTGCATAACAATATCCAGACGGGTTTTGTTTACTTTTTGTGTGCCTTACCCTTTGACATATTACCTAGAATTCCTGTCGCCACAGTACACATGCGCCCTAACTAATGTGAGAAGGCTTATTCCAGTTGAAGACATACAATGCTACAAGTAAACATTGATGTACAGTATAAGCAGTGGGCCTGCTGAACAATAAACGTGGATCAAACTTTAGAAGAGTCGAACGTTATAGTACGTTACTACGTTATCGTTCGCAACTGAAAACAGGAACTCGCAAGTATTCATTTCTAAGGAAACAGCAAGCGTCTCCGACCACGACAACAGTGTTAACGAACCTAAAACGCTTCCTTTTCCTGCTAGCACTTTGCAAAGGTACTTCGGTAGTGATTGACTTCGTATTTATTGTCCACACTCACCTGTAACGAGAGCTATCGCCCCGGCAAGTCTTCCTCCGCCAGTTTTTGCTGCCGCAGCCGCCATGTTGGTCGAGTGGAGTTGGTGTTGTTCTGACTGTTCTGACCTTTCAAAGGTTTAGAATACACCAAAAGGTTTACAAATGATCTAAAATCGTCTGGCACCACTAACACATTGAAATTCATTTATGATTCAATATAACCACAAGGAGAAACCGGTTGCCATAGCAACACGAAAATCACAAAGTCAACATTTTTGCCACGGAATTGTTGCCAACAATATTTTAGGAAAAGTCAACATGTTTTCGTAGTCCTAGCACACGTCATTCGGCAGTTATACGACGTCAAAGTTGGTGCTGTCCCTTTCAGCACGCCCCCCCCCCCCCCCAACCCCGTAAATCAACATTGTGCTGACAAAGCGTATCAGGTATAATGAACCCTCAAACCCTCAAGAGCCATCCTCATCTAACCGTCTGGATAGCCAAGACAAGAGAACGTTCACGTTCAAGTTATTTAGGACTCTATAGCTACTTTAGCTGCGAACGGGTTTCCATGCTGTTGTAGTCTTGCCGTGCGGGTTAATTGTCCAGGTGCCACACCTAAAGACACAACTTCCGTACAAGAAAAGCCTCACCTGCGTACTATTAAACCGCTTTCCATGCTCTACAAAAACGCCGTGTGTATAAAAACAACCCCCAGAACGAAGAGAACGTTTACCTACCTTGTTCTGTATGATTGTAAGTCGTGTAGACTACTACTAGATCGTCTGTTTGCGGTACGACCTGTCACCCTCCCTCCAGGCACAAACTAGATCTGTGCTGATTTGAATGACAATCGTTCCGACCGGACCGGTTCTGCCTCAGGCCTGCGCATGTGTAGCCTCCTTCACCAGCCTCTCTGGGGGCAGTGGCGTAAATTGTTGTTGGGGGGGGGGGGGGGGGCAATTCGTGATTTTTAAATGGGAACACGCCGGGAAAATAAGTCGCGAAAGGAAAAAAAAATGCCGGGAAAGAAATACATGCCGGGAAGCTTGTACTCGCCCCCAGCAAAAATTGTAATTAGAACCTCATCACCAAACCTTTGCCACAGAGTCTTATGGCAAGTGTTCTAGGCTTGATTAGAACTATTTAAAAAACTCTACAGGTATACTTAAATATACACGGGAGTGTTATTTTCCGATAGATATTAATTTTAGGAACTTCAAGTAATAAATGCATTAGACTTCACATTATACGATAAAGTACCCAGTTGCTCCACGTACCTCAAAACATTCAGTCTTCTACTAAACTTCCCAAGTACCCTCCAATTGAATTAATCCTATGGCTGAATACGAGGGATCGCTGTTGTTGTTTACATCCGGGGTATTGGGCGGTTGGTGCCTACCAGAACGTCATAAGATTGGTTTAAGATTCGATATTGAAATTAGCAGATCAGATTACCGGTTAATATGTAAATCAAGCTTTTGCCAAACACCTGCTTTTTGTCTACCACTGCGTCACCGTGATATCATCGCGATCGCTCGTATACAATGTAAAACTTTTAGGTAAGGTTACAAAACTCATTTCAGGGTCGCTAAGAAATCTAGTCTTTAATGTTATGTATTCTTTGCTATTTTATGAGAAATTTGCCTTCTCGGTGTTCTTAGCAATCATCATTTATTCCGAATCCGAAAATATGCACGATAAACAAAGTGTCTATGTGTATAGGAAATGCATGGGAAGGGTCTGCATGGGTTTAGTGAGTGTCATATTGCTTTACAAAACACACATCGCGAAATTCATCTAAAGGCGAATGCCAAAAAATTCGTCTGATTATGTATTCATTGACACATTATCTTTTGAACTCCCCCCCCCCCCCTTCTGGAGTGGAATTCTCCCTAATTCAGTCCTGATACGACTAAATGTGGAGATTCTGTTGTTTTTTTACATTAAAAACAATAAAATAGAAAAACGGTACCATCTCTTGGAGTCTTTTCAATATCACCAAAAGTATATTTGTGACATGATCTGTTTGATATGAAGCAGGATTTCAAACTATTTTATAGTAATAGTAAGTACAATGCATACAAAATACTACCTGATAACAGGAAAGGATTATAAGTTAAACATTTTCCGAAGACGGTAAATGATGTTTAAATGCACCCTGAAACGTGTTCCTTTACTGGTGTTCCCAGGCGAACCACTACCGAATACCTAAGCCAACATTTTAGTTCACCTGTGCTCAACCTGCTGAAGGTGTCTACAATATTATTTAACCAGACACGTTATGGTTGTATGTTTGTATGAAGACTTTTCTTTTACACAACCAGTTTTTCTCACCTGCTGACGTTTTGATGTCTGTCAGACATCTTCCTCAGAGCTTCTTACTGGAGTTCTGCTTCTTGAAAAACTGAAGAAAACCTTTATGTCCTATTCCTTGGATCTACCAACCTGATTAAATTATTTTCGGAAAAAAGTATAAGTTATCCCTGCTGAACTTGTCCACAATGTCAGTGAACTTGACACTTTTTTTTCTGGTGGTAAAAGTAACTCTGTGCCTTATTCTAGTGTCTACACGTTAATTGCAGTTGATTTGCCTTGTACTTTACCAAATGTTACATTCGTTTGGTGTGAAAGTACTAGTGCTCCCTTGTCCTTCTAACAGACAACAAACCATAGTTGTCTGAAACTGGTAGTGGTGCATTTGCACACTTGAACAGAAGGTTATTGTCTTCAAGTGACCTTTCTGTTGTTAAACAACGCCGACTACTCCTTGCCGGCCACGTGGCTCGTAGTATAGAGCCAGCCGGAAAACTCTTGTTCTGGACACCTGATTCCTGTAAGAAACGTGTTGGTCGCCCAGGGCTAACTTTGAAGAAACTTATTGAGTCAGAAACTGGTCTGGATGGCCTTGAACTTCTCAATGCGATGAAAGACAGACTGTTCTGGAAATCAGACTTTACTTGCTGCACCTCATAGAGGGTGATTAATGATAATTGAAAGTTTATTTGAAAGTTCGTGTCCGAGGGCTAATTGCAAGTACATGGTATAAAACATAGTAGATATCCAAGTGACAATGAACAATCATAACAATATTCTACTCCAATACTAGTGTTGGCTATTTCTAAACAGGTTGGGTTTGACTTCTCTTTTAGAAGCAGAGGGAGACGATCATGATGATGATGATGCCTAGTCCATAAAACCGATTTGTGCTTGCCTCTTGAAAAATAGACAATCATATACGTTAAAATCCTTCTGCGATTTAACCTGGCTTTCAGGGACACTCTGATGCAGGGTTGTAGCCAGCACCCGTCCTTCAGTCCTTTGAAGGAATTTTGCAGCTGGGGACAGAAAGTAATTTTGCCCATTCCGTCCTCTGTAATGGCCAAAAACTATGTGTAAAGTCAGTAAAGATATAAAAGAACTGTCTTCTTGTGTAGTTTTTCACCAAAACAGATGAACAGCTTAGTCTGACAGCAACATCTACACCTCAAAATGCACGGAATTGGGTTTCAGATGGTCTAGATTTCAAAATTGTTCAGGGGAGTATGCCCCGGATCCCTTTAGGAACGTTATGCCTTCGGCTCGACGTCTCGTTCTTTCTGATCAATTCAAAATCGAGTGGACTGAAAATAATTTCAGACTGGCTACAATCCTGCTCTGATGACTACATAAAACTCTATTTTCGTCAGAAGGAATCATAAAAAGTCGCCTACATCCCACCTGCCGGACAAAACAGACAGGTTTTATTTAAATTGGTTAGAAGCAGAAACATGTTAATATAAACAGTATTCACAGATATAATATAAAAACGTGCGGATATTGAAATCCAAGGCAGTTACAAGAGAGAGAGAGAGGGAGAGAGGAAGGGGGGGATGCACCGCTTTTCATGCTGCATGCATTACACTGTTCCTAAGGGCAGTCATTGAATTGTGAAATGAAGTTGATTTAAAAACAGTCAAATGTTGACGTTTTGATCTAAGAAAGACAGTCACTGAAGCGTTACCTGGTTGTGTGTAAACTAGTGATTTGCCAAACAGATAAACTGTCAATTGGTGTATTTACATGTAATGTTTATCTATAAGGTCTAGTAGTTATAGTTGCAGTGACAGTACTATGCACCCATTGTCTCTAGAGACCCGCACATAATGTGTACCCACCCGTGATCTCGACCGCCTGCCCAGTCATGTAGCTGCTCTCACTAGACGCCAGGAACAGGACCAGGTTTGCCACTTCTGGAACACAAATATTTGAATAGTAAAGTGAAAGACCCGCGACTGGACTACAAATAAAACTATAATAATATGTCTATCAGTACAATTATAAAGAAAATATGCCAAGCATGTGTAATCATAGCATTACAGTCCCCTCAATAAACAGAAGTTTATATGCAAGTTTGTGCCCGAAGGTTAATTGTAAGTACATGGTATAAACATAATAGCTATACAAGTGACAATGGACAGTGTTTATGAATGTACATGTGCCCAGGGGCACCTGAAAAGCAGGCAGTAGCCTGAGAGTGTTTTTCCCTGGTTAGATAAATAAAAATGAATAAATGAGTTATGAACAATATTCTACTCTAATACTAGTGTTAGCCATTTCTACACAGGTTGGGTTTAACCTTTTTTTTTTAAATCAGAGGGAAACGAAAAGCCCCAATTTTTCTAAAATTTGTGGGATAATGTTTTGCAATTTCAAGATAAGTGGCTTTCTGTTCGTTTGTCAATGTGGGGACGTTGGGATATTCGAACAATATTCGAACAGTTGGTTAGCCCGAAAGCCCCAATCCTGTGGAAACAGCAATGAGGTCAGTCGCTGCTTGCCATCGGTAATTTGCCAGGCGTACGTACTGTCTACATTGCCAGTCAAAGTCAAAGTTCCTTCCTGCGCCTGATACCCATGTCCGTTTCAGTAGCCCTGGGCCACACAACTTTGTGTAACCACTACAACAGAGGGCTAGTCCACTGGTAGTGGTGTGTGTTTAACTTCCATACTCTTCCCCGAATGGTGAGTGCTAAGCAGAGAGAGCAGCATGTACCATTTTTAAAGTCTTTGGTATGACAAGGCCGGGAATCAAACTCACAACCTAGCTAATACAAGGCGAACACTCTACCCACTCGGCCATTGCACTAGTAAAATTAATATTATATATCTTAAACGCTCCAACAAATCAGTGAAAAGTGTCACAATTTGGGGCCAGTGGAAATGAGCACTATTGGTCCTATCAAAACTTGTCAATTCCTGGTTTTTGCATTGCCGTTCTGTTTATGAACATGATTATAATAAATGATATATAAAGCTACCTGTCCACGATAGATTATGTAAATATTGCCCAATTAATGCAGTGGAAAATGAAGCGCACTTTATTAGTCAGTGCCCTCACTACGAGGCCGAAAGAAGCCGATTATATCAAAATGTTGCCTCAATTTCACTCAGCTTTAACCATTTGAGAGATCAGCAAAAGACTACATTTTACTCAAATCACAAAACTCACTTATTTTGCAGAAAGTGGGAGAATTCATTAACCACTGCCTTCAAAGAAGAAGTCCAACCCTACAGTAGTAAACTTAGCACCTTATAGTAGATTAGAAACCAATGTTATTTCCTGAATGACTCTGCTCAAGATTACTTTGAGACTGTACATCGTACAATTAGCCTTCAGGCATGATTTTGCAACATAAACTACATATAATCACTCATTCACCTTCCGGTTCGCCTATCCGCCGCAGAGGAACGCTGGCTTGGACCCTCTGGAAGAAAAAAAATATAAACATTAAGTATAAACATTTCATAATGTATCCTTTAAACATCCATACCGATATGATTTAGTTAGTGCCCATTTATACAATTGTCCTAAGGTTATGTGTTTGGAAAGCGTTTCTGTATGTAAGAAAAAGATGGCAAAGTTATAAAAAGAATGTGCAGAATTTAATAGCTTTGAAAACTGTTCATAGTTCAAATTCATTGACCAGTTAGTTTTTTTTAATTTTCAAGTAATTACAAATTTCCAGTTCCTGTATATGATAACCCCCAAGGAACATCATAGGAACATTTGCCTAACCACGTCTTACCCCATTTTCTTAAAGCAGCAAACGATACATTTTTCTGTCTTCTCACCTTCTGCAGTTCCTCAGGTGTGCGGTTCTTCATCACCATCTCCGTTCTGATGCTTCCCGGGATGACTGTGTTACACCGGATGTTGTATCTGCAAAACCGCGCAAGTATGGTTGATATGTCCGGTTTTAATCTATTGCTTATGGGCAAATTCAGCTACCAACGCATATCTATCAATATAAGGATGTTATACCTGTACAAAGTTTCTGTACCTGTACAAGAATATGTGCTTATGAGTACATTCAATTACCACACCAAACGCCATCAAAGTTACAGTATACAATCACTTAATTCGATTCACTGGGAGAGTAAAGCATTCCTATTATGACAATGAACATTTATTGTTGTCGCCTTTTTGCTAATTCTCTAAGCTAGACAGCGCTAGGTACTAAGAATTACAATCTTACGCGTAAGACCTACTGTGCGAGTTCTATAGCCATGGATTTGGTGAGAGACACGATGGCACCTTTGGTGGTGTTGTAGGGCGAACGATCAGCCGTACCCTAAAAGAAAACACAAGACATTTATGCTTTAAGACTATTTCTTTTGGCGTCATTCATCATCATCATCATCGGTCGACGTGATCGCACATGTTCACACATGTTTACACACGACTGGTGGGTCATACCCTTTCACTGGCTAATTACAAGACGGGGATGCGCCAGGTCTCCCGTCCGCGTGAAAATTTTATGCAATGATGACTCTGGATTCTGACCTACCGTTCTCAGAGACACACTGGACAGCGTGCAGATGGAACAGTTCTGTAGTTTCCTCTGTACCATCAGTCTGGCAAAGGCCTGCGCCACTAGAAACGTGCCCTGTGTGGAAAAAAAAAAACATTAAAAAGTTGTCTTTTTGTAAGCATAACAATTGCAGAGTCATAATTGCCTGAATAACCTCTTGAACCTTGAACGTAGACATCAGGGATGTCATCACGGGTCACGATGGATTCTTCTTCTCCACTCAGCCTTGTCTTCCATGAGGGAGCGAAGCTCTGCTGTGGAGATGTTGCTGATTTGGGTGTCCCTTTAAGGTTATTGATGAAGGTTGTATATACGCTTTCTGCCCCTTCTTTGCTTTCCTTCTGTCGGCTCCCAGAGGATAATCTCTAACAGCAGACATGCACTTTGAAACCCGATGGCCCACACTTCTAAGTCATCGGGAGACTCGGAAATCAGCCACATGGGTAAAAGGCGCATTGCCAAAAACTTTCTTGGAAGGTCAGGAGTGGATAACGAGTGCTACACAGACTACATCATCCTTCCTCCTTTCAATCGCCCAATTTATTGTGGCGGGCAAGAAAATGGCTACCATGAATTAATCGAGGTCTGGGGGGAGTTCGCTCCCTCATGGAGGACAAGGCTGATGTCCAAGTTCAAGGTTCAAGGTTCAAGATCAATACCTTTCTACAGATAAGACCAAAGCTTCAATATAAATTGTACAATGTTGACACACCTTCAAATTTACGCCGATGACGTCATCAAAGTGCTGTTCATCAACCTCCAGAAAGGGGGCGTACCTGAGTATGCCTGCCGACGTCACCACCACATTGGGCGGCGTGGCGTAATCAGAGCAGACATCAGCGGCCTTGGGGGTAAGAGGCATGAAAGATGTTCATGATGTTACACTTATTGTCTACATGAAAGAATTAGCGCTGTCTTCTAATGGTGCATCAATCGCAGTTGAAGAGAAGTGAGAGTAGCTCGGTGTATTAGTTAAGTATGTGAGAGAGAGAGAGAGACTGTGTGTGTGTGTGTGTGTGTGCGCGCGCGCGAGCATCTACTATGTGTATGTGTCCATTTGTGTGTCCATACCAGTTTGATGATGGCTTAACGGAAGATGACACATTTGATGTGTGTGTATGTGTGTGTGTGTGTATGTGTGTGTGTGCACGTGTGCAGGTAATACGTACCAATTTGTTTACAGCTACAGAAGACGTAATGTACCGGTGGTGAGGCCAGTGCGGCACGGCAGGGAGTGCCTCAAACGTCTGTGTGTGTGTGTGTGTGTGTGTTAGAGTATGTGTGTTTGTTGGTTTGAGTGTGTGCGTGTGCGTGTGTGCGTGTGCGTGTGTGTGTGTGTGTGTGTGTGCGTGCGTGTGTGTACATGTGTGTCCATACCAGTTTATTGACAGCAGCAGAAGACGACACGTCCGTTGTGTACAGCTGATGAGGCCCGTGCGGTACAGCAGGCAGCGACTCCAGCGTCTCCCGCGCCGCCGGCTGGTTCACGTCCACCACGGCAACCGCCGCGCCCTCTCTGGCAAACGTCTGGCACACGGCACGCCCGATACCGTTCCCGCCACCTAGGGTAACCATAGTAACAATCACTATAGTAACACAACCATACACACGTCTGGCACTCGGCGCGCCTGATATGGTTCCCGCCACCTGGGTAACCATGGTAACAATCACTATAGTAACACAACCATACACACGTCTGGCACTCGTCTGCACATGTAGCCTTTCTTCGGACAATCCTCAAGGCCATTTTTAAGAAGTTATTTTGACCTAAATTCTACGGCATCCATCGGTCAGTGTTGAAGATCAATTCCAGTTGAAGACATGGAAGGCTATTTAGGTAAACATCAATGTACAGTACTAGTATATAACCAGAGGTACCTATTGAAGAATACGTATGGATCAAACTTTAGAAGACGAACGTTTTATATGGTGTAAGTTTATCGTTCGAGACTGAAAACAAGAACCCGGAAGTATTCATTTCTACGTAACCAGCAAGCATATCTGACTATGACAACGATATTAACGAACCTGAAACGCTTCCTTTTCCTGCTAGCACTTTGCAAAGGTACCCAGGCAGCTCTTTAGTTCTTATCTAACATATAAACTCACCTGTAACCAGAGCTAAGGTCCCAGCAAGTCTGCCTCCTCCAGTTTTCGCCACCGCAGCCGCCATGTTGGATTTGACCTTTGACACATAGGTCATCGAGCCTTTCGACCTGATTACTACGTACAGAACACAACGTAGCCAGTTTGCAGATTAAACCGTGGCGTCCCAAAAGGACAGGTTTTGGACATTATGAACTGTATATGTTGCGGGTGGTTTTGTCATATCCTGAGATATGGAAAAGAGTCGGGACCATACTTGTCATAACATCCGATTTGCTGCCGTAACTTCCCTCGGTGTCGCTATGTGGCGCGCCTGTATACGTGCCCAGGTTTGCGACCAAGTCCTACCCGTTCGGTTGATTTATTACCTCAATTAAATTTAGGTTTGTGTGTGATATAGAGCACTTATTATAATCTTAAAATGTCGACGTCATTTCTTTTTCATCCTAACGTCATATTTAAGTATCGGATGTATGTGTTCCATGAACAACTGAACCCTTCAGATCCAACCTCTATAAAATAATGTATCAGATTCTGTGCTTCCAAAATTGTGACCTATGAAAAAAATGGTTTCCTTTAAAGTTTAAACCACCTAATTCGCCCTTGCGGACGTTGAAAGTTAAGCCAAACAACGCGACCTAGCCTGCCCTCAGGTTGCGTAATATGGTTGTGCCCAATGTCCAAGCCGCGATGATGTTTGTTTGACTGTTTGCTTTTATGGAGGCGATTAACTATAGACGTGTGTTTCCCACGTAAACAAGTGGCACTTTATTTTCCTCGTGGTTGATAAGGACATAAACTGGGGAGAGGAATAAAAATATACTAAGATATTTCGATGCACTGTGCTTGGAGATTATTTTCCTTTATATGCTTTGGGTACTTATTGAATACTGTACTACATGTATGCATTTTCACAACTTCGAGGGTATCGTTAAGACATGAGCTATCACAATCTGATAAAGAAATATTTGGCGAATTTCAAATCAATGCTCTAAAAGCCCTGCATACAACAACAAGCTTAATTATTTATCATTTATGTTAATTAATTATTAGCTAAGAAATTGTGATGATTCAATATGCTTTGCCTGCTTATTATGTAACGTTACGGGTGTCGGCCAATGTCCAAAATCCATGTTGATTAGTGTGGGCGGCATGTCTGTGTGTGTTTGTGTATGGGAGGGGGTGGTTGTCAATGACAAATGAACTTACTCCTATTATTTATTATTTTAACTATTAATGCAAAAAAAGAAATTGAAGAACTGGTGATGTCGAGTCCATGTTAAGCTAACACTTTAAAGAAATGACTGGCCTCGCTGGACAGGCATTATGACATATTCTTATTTCTGACCTGAATTTTAAGAGTCAGTACCTGTAATTTTAAACTTTTGCACAGTTTCCATGTTTCAAGCGAGGAAATCAATAATAGTCACATAGACCATACATACGTTTATGTGCGTGTGTGTGTGATGGACGTGTTAGACGTTGACTATTGTCATTGATTGTTATTTTCTCCATGTTAAATCCTATGTGTGTAATGTCCTTATCTATCAGTAACAATAAATATATGGATTGAAATATGCCACATATATAAAAAATTGCATAATCTGTCACACAGGTGACACTCTATATTAGCCAGGTCAAAGGGTATACTATCACCTGACCGCCATGGTCTATGCATCACGCATGCGTGAGTGACTGACTAGCCCGCTCAGCTGTTGTTGGAAAGGATGGAAACTTCTCGTCCAATCACTGAGCGCCATTTCGGACCTGCCCACTCTTTGCTAGGAGGTGAAATGTTCAAGGACACAAAGTGCTGTCGTCAGATGTTTCTTGATTAGATTTCCTGTAAATCGAGAAAAACAACAACATACGAGCAAACAAACAAATAGTTACGGATGTTTCCGTGCTCCTGAAGGTCACCTTCCTGTTATTTGTGCCATGGCCGAATCACTGACCGTCAACGGATAAAAATAACTTAAAAGCGTCAAGTAGTGTGACCCAAGGTCCTCAAGGGCATTCACCTGTTATTTGTGTCATGACCAAATGACTGGCCGTTTGGCCGGAGGACAATCATGGCTAGTGGCCATCCGACTTCCGACAAGTTATAGGGTCCACTTCTTCCCCAGTGCTGAATTTTCTCTAAATTCGCGCCCAGAAGAAAGAACAACAACAACAAAATTTGTAAGATGAGTACAAATTCTACATCTCTGCAAGGTCGGATGGAACCAAGCTACATTTGTATATATATTTTTTTTTTTGTAGCACAGACTATGATATAGTTTATGTTTCTAATACATTCCTCTAGATCTATTTGTTAAATGGGCGTGATAGAACAATCTGGAAGATCGATGTTTGTCGATTGAAAACAGGTGAAAGTTCGTCACTCTTATTGCATGGTAACAGTGTCATTTATAGCATATACACCTTCAATAACAACACGTTTAAGCGGTACTCAATCTTAACCATTTTATAGACACGTACCAGGAGGTAATGATTGCTTTATGTAATGAGAAGCAATAAAAGTATAAATCAGAAAGTGTGTTTGTGCTTTGAGTGGTCCGATCAGTGGTGACATAAACCTTATCATGTACCGATCCTGTTTATCAGTTGAACCGTCGGCTGTCACGTCAAATCAACATTTACTCTACGGCAGAAGTCAGATATCGCGCTTATTGATTTGCGTCAAAGTTTTAATTGAGCCCCAAACAAGCCTCTGACAACGTTCTTTATCATATACAGAGAATTTATTGAAAGTTCACTGTAACCCTTTAAAGCAGTACTTCTGAGTATTTTCATTACATATTTACGTAGTTCGTGTACATAAACAATTAGTAACTTTTGTAACAACTGGCCGTATTTAATTGTATCAGTGATGGTGTGAAATATCATCTTACATGCACCTATTTTCAGTTGTTGTGTGTTGATGTTTTCGTCTTACTAGGACTTGTTCATTACCCACAGGCGTATATGGCAGCAAAAGGGGAACTCACCACGCTTTGAATGCGCAGTTTTAACATCAGTTACACCTCAGTGACAGACACGCATTCTAAGTCCCTCCCCACGTGATGGCATAGTCAGTTCCAAACGTTTACCTCTGACAATGAGACAAATTCTATCACGCGTACCGGATGACGGCTGTTCATGTTTGGGCAAACATACAGTCATGTTTGTCATATCATGTTTAACATGGAGTCAACAGTCTTGACTGACATGATTATTCGGCAGAGCCGAGGTCAATTTCCGATAAAGTTGTTGTAAACATTGCGATGTTTTCGACTAAATGAGAAATGAAAAACGTCATGTGTAAGCAAAAATACATGTTTGAACCCGTAAGTGGGAACAAAGGAACAGTCAAGACATTGAAAACACTTCAGAGATCATATCGCTGAGAAGTTGTGACATATTTGCTTGGGACTTGAACCAGTTTTGGCGACCGTTCATAATCACCTTACCCTGGTGGTCCAGAGTTCGAGGCCCGTGTGGCCCATAAGGCTGCAAAGGGTACGAGTCATATGAGTACGAGTCTGGACTCTTTGGGGGCCTGTTTTCGTGACTCCATGAATTAAAGAATTCATATTGGGCATCATCGAAAATAAAAATGAAGAGAAAAAAGTAGGTGAGAGGGCGAGAGGTGGGATATCATAAATCACCTACTAAGTGTTTTTAAACTTAACGCTTGTTTGATGAATACACACTTCACACATCAAGTGTTGTGCTTACACACTGAAAGCTTTGTTAAGGGTTTATAACTGATCTTGACAACAACCTGCTGCAACAGCAAGTTGTAAAAGGGTCAACAAGGATTTTACATAAATCAACTGGACAGCGCGGGTACTTTATTGTTACCTTTGTCAGATGCAATCGTATTGTACAGGTTCATAGCCAAGAGGGTGTAATGAGGGGAGGTGACATGCCTTTTGAACCAATCAGATATTGCGTCGTATATCTAGTGTGCCTCACCTGTGAAAGAACCGTATTCAAGACGATGATGATATTACGTTTGGTAATGCCATTTTAAAGTATTGAATATCTATATTGGGGTATGCTCACCCGAATACATTGCTTAAGCGTAGCCGAAACCCCCGTGCAGACCCCCCATGCTACCAAGTTTGCAAATCATAGCAACTTTATACACACATAAATCATGGCGTGGAGAGTCTTTGATGTCTGAAAATGCTGACTGCATTCCTCTTTTTCTTCAGCCACTCTGCAAACTATTCTGTTATGATCACGATTTTAGAACTAGAGAGGCCGACATTTGCTTGAGAGCAAATACAGCATATTTCAGCCATCTCCCTCCCCATGCAACGTGCAATTGTGTGACGTTAACGTTAACCTGATACCTTTCTTAAGTTTTTCCATTTCTATTTGAGATGCAGATGACAACCAAGGTGATCATTGCCTTGTACACCCCTGAAGCGTTGGAATGCTTTATCGCAACCAACAAATAAGAAACTGTGTAATGACAGATAAAGATGTTTTCCTTCGTGGTCGTCATAGACATACGTACGTCAATAGGCATGCCATGATTCCGCGATAATTGCGCTCGTTGTCAAACAGATCATCCAAATTTAGCTCATCTGAAGCTTCAAGCTGATAATGATATTTGCACATCGGTGATTTCAATAAGATAGAAGATCAATATAAGCTGGTTCCTATCACCTCCCCGTGTCTTAAGTACACCGCGGATTATTTATCCCATAGTCTTTTTTTTAGGCCGTTGGGGATTTACTGAACAGGATACCAGCTGATTTGTAATAACGTCCAAATGCTAACAGCTAGATTTTTAGCTCCCTTGAGGACGTAATAACAATGACTTTGTTTGATACAGCAAAACTCATAGCACTTATAGACACAGATACTGTAAAGGTTTGTAAACTTTAACAGGTGTACCCCGGGCAGATTGCTCTACAGGTATAAGGGAAACTCTAAAACACCGAAGGATAAGTTGATTCGGCCTGGAATATTCGGTTAATGAAAGTTATTCAGTGCTGAGATTGGGAATTTCAAACGACGGGTCGCCATTCAATAACACGTTATTGGCTTTCATCCGTTTACATAGTGTATGGACTTTGGTTCCATTGCGTATGTGTGTGGGGTCCTGTGAT